>BSBM01000186.1:25315000-25915000 GCA_027924585.1 Larix kaempferi | reverse complement strand
ACCAGTCGGCAGATAGGCTGTCCAAACTGGCACTTATAGGGGAGGATGGCTATCTTATATGGGAAGAATATTGTGAGGAGGAGATCCAGGATAGTGGATCTCTTTACTTCCTGGATTAAATAGGGATGTCAAGTACAAATTTTGACTAGACAGGAGGGTGACTACTTTGTTAAATGAAATTGATGTGAATGTACTTATTTTGGACATGAAGTATGTAATAGCATGATATGAACAGTTTGGAAGGAGAACAAGATCTGAGTCATATAACAAACCGATCTATCATTGTACTGTTTTAATTCAATTTTTGAAGATAAATAATATATTTTTTTTCGCTAGAAAAAATGTATATATATCTCAAATTACTTTAAATTTAAAAAACACAAAAATATTAAACTTGAACCTTTGAGTTGGTATCCTTACCATTACCGAGATACTTTTAACCTTTTAAATCTTAAAAGACTTTTCAATAAGAACTTTTCAGATAATTAAAATTCCTTTGTAACTTTTCGTATCTTAAATGTCGCTTTAAATAAAAGGCCTAGGTAATCTCGGGGACAAAAAGCACTTTTATTCATATACTTTTCAATTTTACGTGAATAAAGGTTGTTCTCTTTACTCTTTGATCCTTCAATAACTTTTACTTGAATAAAGGTCGTTCTCTTTGTTCTCGTAATTCGAAAACTTTACAAGGCACCACGTCATAATTTATGATCTTAAGATAAATGTACCCTTAGTATGTCTTTTATGTTTTACATTTATTTTAATCAGGTTTTCTATTTAATTTTTTAAATCATACACTAGCTCTGTATAACACGCCATTTTATGGATCTTCTTTATTTATTTATTTTATTATAAATGGTAGATTTCTTTCTTAATTCAAGCACCTTGAAATTTTATTGATATTATCATCTTCGTTATATATTAAAACTATATGTATTCAGACAGATGTTCATTTCATAAAATCATCACATGCGATATATATATATATTTTGCTTGTTTACAATGACTAGGATATATAGTGTTGAATTGGCTATGATTGCTTAATTTTATGTTTAGTGTGGTTAGAATTGAACAAATTTCTTTTTTATTCATCAATGTTTCTAGTACGTATTTATAAATACATTTTCACGTTGTTTTGTTTTACATGTGTTTGTACTATTGTTAATATCTTAGTTTATATGTTCTTGTATTTTTGTGTTTGAATATTCGTGCATAAAAGTGTTATACAACTTTATGTTTTTGTTTTTTTAGTTTGAATATTCTTGCATGAGAGTGTTATACAACTTTGTCTAGGTTGTATTCCTAGTATGACTTTGGACGTTCATTATTAAAATATCTTTGCATACAAATTTCTTGCTCTCGTTAAAATAATATTTTATCAAGAAAAAAAAGCTACTTGCAAGTTTTTGAAAATTACAAATTTAAAGTAATTTTCAGAATATAATTTTAAAGTATATAAATATAAGGATATATGTTTATAATTTTTCGTCTATACGATAGCTTGAATCTTACATGTTATAAAATATATGCTCTTGGTGTTTAAAAGGGATCCCACATCCACTTGTTCGAAATCTCTATCTGTCCTCTACATCCTTAAAAAACTGGTTCTCAAATTTTGTTTGAAATCTCTATATCTCCTATGTTTGTCCTCTATAACCTTAAAAATTTGTTCTCAAATCAAAGATTGCATCAAATAGTTATGGGTGGATGAAGTATGTTGGTTGTGGAGCCTAATCTTCCAAATTCAAAGGTTGTGTTTCAGCCGTGTTTGGATATCGAACCATGATGGGGGTGTGGAGGGGCTTTCCCCCCCACTATAATCGCTGCCCCTTAGTGGGGGTTTGGGGGCAGCGCCCCTGTAGTGAAAATTTCGGAAAAAAAATGCCTTGTAAAATGTTGTAATTTCATAGTCATGAACTGGTCAATAATGGGTGATTTACATCCCATGGTATTGGGTATCTCGTGGTATTTTCCCATGGTAATCCCTCTTTAAAAGGAAGGCATTGTAATACGGTTGTGTGTGTATTGTAGTATTGTAAAGATCTATGTGATTGTGTAAGAGAGATTGTGAGAGAGTGAAGAGGAAGTTGCAGCAGATGTGTTGCGGGTTGTATCCATTCATTTGCTAGACGGTATAATAAAAGGACTATCAATTTCTTTGTGGATGTATCCTGGATTGGATGAACCACGTATATTGGTGTCTCTCTTGTAGTGTGTTTATGGTTGTATTTCTGCATCTTATTTTATGCTATTGTTCTACGATCCTTTTTTCTAATAGAAGTCAAGGAACGAGGGTCTCATCAAGTTACAAGCACATGAAGTCAAGGAATGAGGAGCCTCATCAATGCACATAATTAATGAATTTAGGTTTTCAAACACAAATTTGCAAGGTTATTAAAGCAAAGAGTTTGTAAATTTTTGTGGTGCACATACAAAATGCTTACATAAAAGGATTGCGAGGAACCTTCATCTCCATCCATATTCGTATCAAAATTTGATGTTGAATAAAGGTTAGTTAACAAAACATCCAAAGAACCAACCTAATTGTTGGATAGTAAAGATGATCGTTCAAGAAACAAGTTGACTAGGTTGTATGTCAACAAAGAACGATGCCTTCCCTAAAATGACTAGACTACAACCTTTAGCTATGAGGGTATTAGCAATTTTCATTGTAGTGAAGTATCACTAATACAATTCGAGGATTCCATTTATCCTTCATGATAATAGTAGCAACAATAAAAAGTGTTGAAGTTAACTTGCTGGAAATGAACTCTAAAGTGAGTAGTAAGTCAAAGCAAAGGGGAGGAGAGGTTTTAACTTTACTGGTGTAATTAGTAGCCAAAATTTAAAGCTATTAGGTCTAATTTCTAGTTTTTGTAGACTATTCTAATGTATTTGATGTCTTTTCTCAACTTATCTTGTGTTATTCTGGCGAACCCAAGGCATGGAACTGTAGCTTCCATAGTTCCTTTAATCTGTTCATAGTGGTCATAGAACTTACACAATCGATTTGATTATGAAGTTCTTCTAGCCCATTATGTTGTGTTTGTTTCTTTAGTTTCGTATATTTCTTCTAGCCCATTATGTTGTGTTAGTACCTTAATCATTAATTAAATTGTGATTATTTGGTGCTAATCTGGTTAATAATGCCTCCCTAGGTGTGAAATTGGTTATTATAAAGTTGCTAGAACTTGTATAGGCTAGTGTGAACAAGATTACATGGTTTGGGCCAAAGTATGGGCCAAGGAGGTGGTCAAACTAGCTGTTAAGCATGCTTATCCATGCATTTATTGCCCAGCATGGCTAAGGTGCCTCAATCCCCTGTTTTAAGGGATCTGTTTTGACCAAGGGCACCCATACACTGAACCTAGTCTTTTATGACATTTTTGGCTATTTTTGGCCTATTCTAGCCTACCTAACTTCCACCCAACCAACTCCTTCACATGTGTGAGCTCCATATTGGTTCCCCATGCTTACCCAATGTTCACATGCACAGTCTGAACCTGTTTGGGTTATTTTGGAAACCATTTGGTTAACCCAGGGGGGATTGGGATGAATCTAAGCTAGCTAAGTGTGGAAACTCCAAGTGGATATTTTTCCTTACTATTTCTATATAAGGATAATCCAAACTCATTGTAATTGGATAGTTAATAATATCTCAATATTTGATCATTTGTGCATTTTTGTGATTTGATCATTTGTTTAGAGTTTTGATCATTTGTTCATTCTGAAATAGTTTTGCACTTGTCTCTTGCTTAATGAATGTAATCTTTCAGCTATGAGAAATCCATGGTATCTAGATCCTACTGTGTCATAGATTTTACATGGTATCAGAGCTCTTGGAGTTATTGTTAGTGTAGATCCCTCCTGAGTGATTGAGAGTTTGTTATTGTAGGTACAAAATCTTCTACATGGATTCAAAAGTTCCTCTTCTTACTCCATTCAGTTATGCAGAATGGAAGCCTAAAATGTGTGCATATCTAAAGAGACACGGTCTCTATGATTTGTCCATTGGTGCTGAGAATGAACCAGATTCTTATGAAGAGAAAAATGATTGGCTAAATGATTGTGACAGAGCATTCGGAGCTATGTGTCTAGCCATGTCTCCATGCATGCACTACTTGATTGTTTTTGCAGACTATCCATTTGAGCTATGGTCCAACTTGGACTAGGCTCTTGATAAGCAGAAGAATGGTGCATTGATTGAGCCTATGGACACCTCTACATGTGCTCTTCCTCCTACTGATTCGGCCTCTTCTCTCTTTGATGAAGTTGTGCATGAAGATCGAATGGAAAAATCTTCAACCCATGTTCCTATTGTTACATATCTCTTTGATTCGAATGCTTCCTCTACAGGTTATGAAGTAGAATGTGAAGAGACATCATCTATTGCACAAGATGTTGTTGTAAATGATGAAGATATAGCAAATGGAGCAGCCATTGTTGAAGAAGAGATATCTCTACAGTCATTGATCTCCAATAATTCTTCAAATGCTGATTTTGAGGATGATAAGCTAGTTGTTGAAGATCCTTTGCATGCTTCACTAGATGATGGTGCAAAATTTTCTGATATTTTGGATTATTTGAAGGCTGCATCAAAGTGTGATATGTCTGCAAATTCACTCACCAATTCTGATATAAAGCCTTCTACCTATTCCTCTATGGTGACTAGCACATTTTCTCACAATTTTATTGAAGAAGGAGACATTGCCATTGTCTTGGCATGCATTGAACCTTTGTTCCTCTCACTTGGAACTGATCATACCTGTTTTGGATCTGATTTTATTTCAGATTTCAAGTCCAAAGATCATTTGGAACTATTGTTCATTATTCTTGGAGTTGCCATAAGAGTTTTTGGTTCAAAGTTTCAAGAAATTTCAGTTTTGCTTGATGTTGATTTCTCCACTTTTGGTTCAAAGTTTTTGGCACAAGAATCTCAAGACTCATTTGGATTTGATTTCATTTTGAAGTTCAAGTCTAACGAGCAGCCACATATTCTCTCACATCAGTTTATTGAAGCTGTTCTACATGGATACATTCTCCATCATGCAGTTGTTCATGTTTCTGATCTAGTTGAGCAACAATCTCTTCTTCCAAAGAATAAGGTTCCTCCAGACATATGATCAAGTTCACACCTACTTGAGTTTTGGAGAAGTTTAATTTTGGTGTGCTTCATGTCCATTCTTGAGGGAGGATTTTCCCCATGTGGTTTTGCCTCTTTCCTCGTTTTACATGGACAAATAAATTTCTGTTGTAAAAGATGACTTGAGCCTTAGTTGCCAAGGACTTATTTTTGATATTCCACTAAGTCTAGCTTATGGGGGGGTGTTAGAGAAATATTATACCTTAGTACCTTAATCATTAATTAAATTATGATTATTTGGTGCTAATTTGGTTAATAATGCCTCCCTAGGTGTGAAACTGGTTATTATAAAGTTGCTAGAACTTTTATAGGCTAGTGTGAACAAGATTACATGGTTTGGGCCAAAGTATGGGCCAAGGAGGTGGTCAAAATAGTTGTTAAGCATGCTTAACCATGCGTTTATTGCCCAGCATGCCTAAGGCGCCTCAATCCCTTGTTTTAAGGGATTTGTTTTGACCAAGGGTGCCCATACACTGAACCTAGTCTTTTATGCCATTTTTGGCTATTTTTGGCCTATTCTAGCCTACCTAACTTCCACCCAACCAACTCCTTCACATGTGTGAGCTCCATATTGGTTCCCCATGCTTACCTAGTGTTCACATGCACAATTTGAACCTGTTTGGGTTATTTTGGAAACCATTTGGTTAACCTAGGGGGGATTGGGATGAATCTAAGCTAGCTAAGTGTGGACACTCCAAGTGGATATTTTTCCTTACTATTTCTATATAAGGATGATCCAAACTCATTGTAATTAGACAGTTAATAATATCTCAATATTTGATCATTTGTGCATTTCCATGATTTGATCATTTGTTTAGAGTTTTGATCATTTGTTCATTATGAAATAGTTTTGCATTTGTCTCTTGCTTAATGAAGTTAATCTTTCAGCTGTGAGGAATCCATGGTAACTAGATCCTACTGTGTCATAGATTTTACACTTTTGTTGTGTTGGGAACGATGTATCGGTCACCTATTTGTGTTGGAAATCAAAGTAGTTCAAGACTTCTTAAGCATGATTTGAGTGGGTATATGAGGTTGTGGGTGTACCTATCCTAATGAGGGTACTAAATACCATTATTGAAGGTAGTACAATTGTCCCATTCTAACTAGGGGAGGTAGTGCAATACTAGGAGGAAGAGAAGAAAGGTGATTTTGTAAGCTAAAGGACTTGTTAGCATTATTCCATAATAATAATGGTGGTGTATTCCATCATTATAATGGTGTATGATGCACCATAGATAGGTTAGTCATAGATAGGATAGCAAGGTACTTTTTAAGTATTCAAATATTAAACCTATGTATAGTATTTCAGAAAACTATTTATATTTTCTAAATTCATACATATAGATATGTAAATGAATATTCAACGAAAAGTAGACAGTTTACTATTGAAACTTGTAAATCCTGCAAATATGGTCAATCTCAAAACATTTTTTTTTTTTTATAGTAGAGGAATTTTTAAAGTAAAAATGATAAATTAGCAAATATATTTTAAAATTACAATTGGCAAGTATAAGTAACTTTGTTTTGTCAATTTTATTTATTGGTCTCATCATAATCTAATGGAATAAGATTTGATTTTTCTATTACAGTTGAAAGATAAAAAAGACAATCTAAAACAACAAAAATAATGTATATGATAATATTATTTAAATGAGCTTGTTTTTATGTATATCTAATCAATGTGATATTTTGACTTGTAAGCCCACCATGATATTTTGGCAAGTCCACCATCATACAAGGTATGATACCTTGGAAATGGTATAGAGATTAGCATGAATTGTCGGATCAAATACAATAAAAGATCATGATGCACTCCAAGTTTTATAGTTACTTTGAGAAACATTCATTGTAAAGGTTGTTTTGCGATAGACCATTCCTGGTGAAGAATGTGTTTTTAATTTCATTTTGGGATAAAGTTCACTTTATAATTTCAAGGCAACTTCACTTTTGTTTCTAGCTGGTTGTATTTTTTTTTCAAACATTTTCTACAATTAATTTTTGGCATCTAACAAGGAATTCCCCAAAAAAGAGGATAAACCATTAAATGATGATGATGATGATTATGATGATGATGATTATTATTATTATTATGATGATGATGTTGATGATGATGATGATTATGATGATGATGATGATGATGATGATGACTATGATTATGATTATGATTATTATGATAATGATGAAAATAATAGCTCTAATCAGTCAAACCCTATAAAAAATACCCCTAAGTCTCCCCATACTAGCTCCTCCTAATATCTTTTCCCTTATGAAAGGGAAAGAAGAGTTGAGGAAGCTAGTTTAGCCCATGACAATGGTGACTCTTATTTGAGTGAATAAGAATAGGATGAGAATGATTAAGCCTCTTCTCAAATATTCATATTATATATTAACTCATTAGAGGGTGCTCTCTTTATTTCTTGGTAGTTATTAAAACCTCATTTGAAAGGATGAATTTTGTAAAATGTTTATAAATAGTATTATTCATAACTGTTAAGATACAATTGGTTAAAGTAATATCTAGTGTTTGTACAATATTTATTTAAATTAATTGAATTGTGCTCAAAGAAAGAGCTTGCTTTGTTAATTATTGTTATAAAATAATAGATGTTATCTCATTGGTTCAACACTAGTTTACAAGTTGGCATGGATAACCTCAATAAAATAATTTAAGCCCAAATTAAATAAGCAATCACATTCCACACATGAATTTACCCTGGGGAAACCCTCTATGACTTGAGGGAGAAAACGCCAGCAAAACCTTCCTTGTATATTGATAGATAGCAGAGAATGACTTTTGGCATCAAGCACCCCTGGTGCAATTACAGAGAAAGAGAAAGATAAATATAGAAGAGAGACTTGGGAGAATAATTCTCCAATCAACCAACTCACTAATAATAGTCGCATGCACAAAAATACTTCATAGAAATTCGCTCTAACTTTGGAAACATCAATCTTGCTTGGAGAAGTGCACCCCACTTCTCATGCAATGCATTAACTCACTGAAATGACTTTAGGATGAAATCACCCCTTAACTGAAAGCTTGGGCCACTTAGTTAGGTGGCTAAATTAAGTGTCGTCATGCAAGTGTCGCAACTCAAGTGTTGTCTTTTAGTTTAACACAAGTGTTGTCATTTAGTTTAACATAATCATCGTATTTTAGTTTAACATAAGTGTTGTCATGCAATAACACTTAGTTAACTAGACCTTCTTTGCTATCACTTAGTTAACTCTCTTAACTGAGATCTTTCTTGTTAACATCACTGTAGTGATCAATTCGAGTTATCCTTTGATTGCCCGAAGTCTTCTTTGTTAATATCACTAAATTTTAACAATTCGAATTCTCTCTTAATTAATTCTTTATGTGCAATTCAAGTTCTCTCATATCTTATCACATCTTATCTTTATCTCTTGTCTTATCTGCATGGTCCACATGTGCCATCTTAATTATCATATCAAATATACTAAGGATATTTTCCCAGTGATGTGATCATATTGTTCCACTATCATTCCAAGTGATTATATGCTAAAGTAATTCATTCTAGAGGTGGCTAGTATCTAAAGGAGACTTAATACCTCAACCATGGTTAGTAGTACATCACACACCATACATGCTTCAACATGCAAAGCATCACCTCAACACATGAGAATCTGTCTTGAAATACAAGACCTTATCCTTGACTAGAAAGAATGTACAACATCATCACTTTGACATACAAATCACTTGCCTCAACACATGAAGCTTAACCATTATTGAGTCCACCTCAAGATTCTTCTCCAAGTTTCCTGAGTCCAACTCGGGCTCCTATAAGGAACTACCTCGACACACAGGGCTCAATATTGACACAAAAGATTTACCTGGAGAATGACTCGTGATTTTTTAACTTTAAAAACATAGACACAAACACTCTAGCTCATGGAGAAGATACCATATCTTCATGGTATTCAACCTTGTCTTTTACCTTGTGGAAAAAACAAAAAAATTGAATTATTTTTAAATGGCATAAATTTTTGTGCCAAATTAAAAGTTTGGAATCCCAGGAAGGTGTGTGATTATTGAACAAACACTCTCTAAGTTGAATCATTCATTCTGGAAATGTAGTGAAGGTTGGCATTATTTTAGTGAAGCTAGTCAATTTTTGTAAAATATTGGTCAAAGACCAAGTTTCCAAATCAACAACATTCACATGAAGAATGGTTCAATGCTTTTGGTTATGTCATCTTGTTAAACACCAATAAGTCTAGAGGAAACAAGTTTCATTTTGATCATAGCACCTTCATGCACTATATGGCATGCATTTTATTATAAAAATTTATTTATGTTCTTGCGCTAATTTTGAATGGAAAAATGGATTTTAAAGGGAAATGGGTATTTTGACTTGTTGGGTTGGATCCTAATGTTTAGACTGAAGGAATAAGGGATCATAGATATGATCAACTATTTGTGACCTAGAATTGGATTTGAAACAACAATGGCTTTAGGTTCAAGCTCATAAAGATCAACACATGAAAGGTACATAGCTATGAACGAGATAGGAGGCATAGTTGGTGGCATGAAGGGCTCCATGCCATTGCTAATAATTTCTACCCTTGTATTAATACATAACTCTAAGGATTAATGTGAAATGTAAGAATGAGAGAAATATATCATGTACTTTAAAACAAATTGTCTTGTGAAGAAAAATATATCATGTATTTTAAAATAGGAAAATATGAAATTTCTCCTCAAATGTATGAAAAAGGAAAAGAAAAAAAGGAAAAAATTGAGGGCTTGAGAAAACGGAATGGTTGGTGACACTTGGCCTCCCAGTTATCCCCAAGATAACCCATCCTTATATTTACCAACATTTCCCAATGAAGAGAGAAGGGGTCTTTGGTTGAGAGTGGGTGTGATAATGTCCAAGTTCCCATGAGTAGAAAAGAAGTTGAACTAGAGAGCCAAAGGGTGTTGTAACCTTCCTATTGCCAAGAAATAAAGAGCCAAGTTTAAACCACTAAATGTTGTTTTTTCCATTTGGGTTTCTAAGGTAAATAATGTATCCATGAGCAATGTTTTCTATGTGTGATTGTTTTATTGCATTAATATGTTTACTGTGCAATTTGAGAGTTCATAGGCATCATTAATGGTTGTCAATGAACAATAAGAATGACTGTGAGAGGATTTATAGCTAGAATGTAGTATTGTTGCATATTTTGGTTTTTCATCCTTATAGGAGGCCTTACACACCCTTACTGAGTGTATTGTTGTTGCTTGGGCGTTTTATTCACTAGTTGATCTTTTTCCTCCTTTCCAAAGGCCATACACACCCTTGTTGAGTCTCTTGTTTTTATTGAGGCATTTTATCCACTAGCTAGGAATTTTTCCTCCTTTCCAAACGTTGTACACACCCTTCTTGAGTGTTTTGTTGTTGGTTGATTCTTTTATCCACTAGTGGGGTATTTTTCCTCTCATGCCAAGGTTGTGCGCTCTCTTCTTAGCGAATAATTTTTGTATCTATGAGATATTTATCTAATAGTTACATTTTATATAATGTGTAGATAATTTTATATATTTATGGATTTACTTGATATCCTATGAGACAATGTAGGAAGTTCACCATCAGATAGAGAGAGACATAGAGACTAACCTAAATCATCATAATAAGTCATCCAGTGTTGAAGTCATTAATATATACTATTGGTGCTTGACTTGTAATGCTAATACTTTTTGCAGATAAGAGAGGATATATGTTGGTGAAATAGATAGGTTATGAGCCTAGCATTTATATATCATATGGTATCAAATCCCAAGTTCAAGTGGACTTGGTGAAACGTGTATGGTAAACATCCATAGTGACTATAGGAGAAGTGGATAAGAACAATTTCCAAGCATTCAAAGGAGCAGATGACCAACACAGACATGGGGTCATCATGAATAAGATTAAGAAGAAGATCATAGGGTCAAGTTGGATTGGCTAGAGTAGAGCTAATTAGCCACACTCACATCAATGGTAGAACAACTATTGAAAATAAAGGGTATAGAACCAACCTCACAACACAAGGATAGCCTAGATGACCCAAAGAAGAAGAGGCAGAGCCAAAGTCAAAGTGAAAAGTAGAGATAGAGATGGGAGAGTGAAGTTATAGAAAACCATAGGAACTTTTCCATGTTGAGGAAAGGGTGGATACCAACCCTTATGAAAGTGTAGTGGATTCCATCAAACTCAAACAATGGATACTATATATGGGGGTGTACTTCCACATACATGAAGTCATCAAGAGACATAGGATTGTGTTTGGTCAATTGAAACTTGAAGACCATGCTCTATCATGGTGGGTGAGTGATGTGGAAAGAAGAGAACTAGAGGATCAACCACCAATGATTGATTGGGAGGTGTTCAAGTAAATTATCAAGACTCATTTCTACACAATTGGATATGAGGATCATCAACAAATCACATGGAAATACTTCAAGTAGAGACAAGGAAAAAGAATACAGGAATTCAACACTAAGATCAAGAAGAGAGTTATTTAGTAGGGTATATCTCTCAAGAGTCCATACATGTTGATCAAATATTCAGGAGCATTTATACCACAAATCCAACGATAGTTGATGTTTTGCAAACCTAAAATGATTGATGAAGAAAGTGTTCAAGAAACTGACCTTGAATGAGATAAGCATGAGCAAAATATTGGTACACACAAGTAAACAGAACCAAAAGAACAGAAAAAATGGGGAGAATAATAATAAGTGGAATGGAAAGAATATTTTGGTTGTGATATAAGAAGAAACCCTTTCTATCAAGAAATGTAAGGCTTATGAGAAAAAGGGACAAACTAAGAAAGAGTCTTGGAATTTTCACTTGATAAGCATCTTAAGAACTTTTTGAAGAAAAATAAGAAGAAGGAATTGCTCATTGTAGATGTTGAGGAAATAGTGGAAAGTATCTCAAACTTGGAATAGAAGGTGATTTATACTACTTTTCAAAAGGAAGTAATGTTGGATGGTTGCAGTCACAATCAGGATAATGAGATGACATAATTGTTTTGCATCAAAATCCACATGGAATAGAATAAGATCTAGCTTCTCAATCCAACTTGATATCTTCACAATTGGTTGACAATATTTTCCTATATGAACATACATGACCATATCCTTTAGGATGGGTGAGATAAGGCATAGAGTTGAGGGTAAACAAGCAATGTAAATTCAAGTTTTCTATGAACTACAACTTTGTAGACAAAGTAGTAATAGATGTTGTTCCCTTGGATGTTTTTGGGGTCATCTTGGGAAGCTTGTATTTATACATGAGATATGGCATATTTATAAAAAGGGAAAACTAGTATAGGATTTTCCAAGATGGGAAAGCATATTCTATAAATGCACACAAGGATGGAACCAAAATTCCTTTGCTTAGTGCTCATCAATCTAGGAGAATCAATAGCAACACAAAGAAATTTTTCTTGTTTTTCTTGAGAGAAGGAAAGTAGCAAGGAGAAGGTAGTGAGTTGGAGATGAAGAAGGATGTAGTGGAAAGTTGTACCAACAACTACAACAATTAATTAAATCTCATAAGGAGATGTTCCAAGAACCATGGGGACTACCACCTAACCGAGATGTAGAACACAAGATTCAGTTATTGTCTAAATTGTCACTACCAAACATTGGACTATATAGAAAATACATTATTAAATCAGATGAAGTGAAAAAGATGTTGCAATAGTTGTTAGATCTAGGATTCATTGGGACTAATACATCATCTGTGGTTCACCCATCATCATGGTGCCAAACAAGGATGAAATATTGAGAATGTGCATTGACTATCGCACTTTGAAAACAAACACTATCAAGAACAAATATCCTCTTCTAAGGATTGATGACTTGTTGGATCAAGTGCAACATTCCAAGTTCTTCACCAAGTTAGGCCTCTAGTTAGGTTACCATCAAGTGAGGATTAAAGTAGAATACATGTGGAAAACAATGTTCAAAATGAGGCAAGGTTTGTATGAATGGTCAGTGATGTCTTTTAGTTTTTGCAATGCACCTACAACATTCACAATATTGATGAATGATGTGCACCACCCATTTATTCATTCATTTGTGACATTGTATCTAGATGACATACTAATATTCATAATAAGTTGCAACAGAACCTCTCCCATGTGACACGGGTGTTAGGTACCTTAAAGAAGAATCAATTGATCGCTAACTTGAAGAAATTTGAGTTTGGGAAGAAGTCCTTGATTTATATTCAAAAAATTATCAGTGGAGGCTAGATGAGGGTAGATCCAGACAAGATTGTAGCAATCACCCAAAGGTCTATTCCCACTAGCTTGACATAGGTTAGTAGCTTCATGGGAATAGCTCAATGCCTAAGAAAGTTCATTGCAAATTTTTCAGTGGTTGCAACACCTTTGCACACCATGAAACCCAATGGGAAGTGATTCCATTGGGGTAGGCCATAGTAGAGAGTGTTTAAAGAATTGAAGAGGATGATCAATAATGATTTGGTCCCAGACATGTGCAAGTTGCATTTATGCAATGGGACTAGTGTTAATGCAAGGAGGAATATCAATATGCTACCATTATGAGTTGTTTCATGGAGTAGTATTAGACTACCCCGCATATGATAAAGATCACTTTGTGATGTGCAAGCAATGAGTAAATGGAAGCACTACCTCCTTGGGAAAATGTTGAGGCATCAACACAATGTTGGCGTAGGTAACTGATCTAAAGGTTTTCCAATATAGACCCAAGTTCTTTGCGGTTTTAGCTTTAACCAACAAAACCCCTTTTCACCGGCCCTTTCGGAAACAACCTAAGTGCAGGTTGAGGTCTCACTCGAGGCAAAGCTATGGGGGTGCTGCAGAATCAAGTTTCCACAGCAGTGTGATGAGCTGATTGGGTAAATACATTGCACAGTGCGCTACAGACTCGCGCTGCGAATTGAGGGCCGCGCGACGATTGTCTTCGTTGCAGGTTGATACTTCTTCAACTGACAAGCTGCGCATCCACGGATTGCGTGGGTCGTCCTTACTCGATCGATGGGACAATGCCACAGACTTTATGCACTTCCACTTCGATGGTAATTGTATTAAGGGTTTCACTTAGCACTTAGTCATTCCATTACTGCTATCAATTATTTAACCCTACACTTGATGTAATCAAACCAAATATCAGCACCACACTCTTCCAGTGGCGTGCATTAACAACATTATATAACCCAACCCTTTACATACACATATGGTTATTCATGGTTGATTCATTCACAGACTCATAACACTTTGCATTCATCAATCATTCATTCATGAAATGCTTAACACATCATTCCCATCGTTCTCCTATGGCGAATACAAATAAAAGCATTTACAACCCAATAGATAACTGAAAATTCAAGCATTCATAGTAAGCAAACAAATAGTGAAAAGTATAAACACATAGACAGTCTCACTACACAGGATTTAACATGGTTCACCCCCCAGATGGAGGCTATGTCCACAAGAACTATTGTTAAATTAGTCTTTGGGAAGGGTACAACAGTTCTTAGTCTGCGCACTCAGTTGTAGACTCTCTTCTCTCTTAGATAGGTCTCTGCACACTCAGCTGTAGAGTCTTTACAATAGCTTTCAGTTCAAAATTTCTAACAATATTCAATAATGACCAACCCTTCCCTTACAAAATCATGCCATATTTATAGATCATGCCTGTAGGTCATGTCTTTACATCACATAGGAAAAAACCCTTAGGTTTACAAAATATGGTGTGGCTAACTGCCAACCTAACTGTCACCTTTGATAGCTTACTCCGCTTGCTCCATGCCGTCCTACTGGGCCACTCGTGTCTCACACACTCTTTTGACAGCCGCAGTCCTCAAAACGGTTACAACTTCATTGTGGCCTGTCCCTTTCCACTCCTTCCGCCTGTCTATCGCCATCGACGTAGTGGCCTAGCTTCTACACTACTTGCCGCCACTCTTCCTTACAGGTCGCTTTCTCCTGCCTCCGCCCGGCTCTTTACCAAAAATAGGTCACTTCCTCGTCTGACCTTTACTTATATATTCTTAACAAAATTTACCGTCGTGCGGGTCCCGCGCATTAGCATAATTGCGCAACTAAACATGCCCAACAAGCTGCACACTTAACAATGTCGTGCTTTTCTACTTCGCAGCTCAAAATTGTGTTCCAAAAAAATGGTACCTACTTGGGCCATGCCCAACAGGCCCCGAACACTTACTTGTGGCTCGTCCCGAGCCACTTTAGTCTAGTTGCTCCATCTGTTCTTCTTTTGAAATCCCTACCCGCATAGTGAATTCTTCAAGTGTTGTGCTTAGCTATGCAACTACCTGTTTTACTTCCTACCCACACTCCTTTACTTTGTCAAGCCTTTCCTGTGAAGCAGGTTCAAGTTTCTTCCTTGATATGATTTTCTGATGTTCGAAGTTCTTGCAATTTTGCGTCAATTTCATCGGTCAAGGTAAGTGCTTCTTCCATTAGTGGCTACACCCTCGCAGAGGTTTCAACCTCTTTTGCCCTCAAGGCCTCTAGTTCCCTCCTTAGTGCCTTGGTTTGATCGAAAGCCACCCTCTTCTGGCGGACCAGTAAGTCCTTCATGGATGCATCTGTGGCATCCAACTCTTGTTGCTTTTTCTTTCTCTCCTCGTGGATATTTTGCAGCTACAGACTTTCTTGTAGTATGCTACACACATTGGAGACGTTGTTTGCCAGGATCTGGCACTGCGCTACTGCTGCATAGATGCTTTGCATGGAAACCCTTATTGCTTCTGCTCTTGTTTCTTCTTCTTGCCTCTTTGTATCCACTGGCTACCGTGTTGCTAACTTAGCTATTTCTTCCTGGTGGGAAGCCTTCATCCTTTCAACTTCATCTTTGTGGGAGATCTCCAACTCCCTCATCTGTTCCTATAAACTGCTCACAGCAGCACCTATCTGTAGGATGGCTGCTTCTATCTCTGTCTTTTCTTGGATTGCGGGGATCTTCTCGCATACAACCGACACTGCTCCTCTGATACTGCGCTCTTTCCCTTGCGTGCGCTGAAGCTCCCTTTCCTTGTGCTCGCATTGTCCTTGTATTCGTCGGTAATTCTCTTCATGTTGCAGTCGTTGATTGTGTGAAACGATGTCCCGCTCATGTATTTCATGGGAGATCTGGGTGTGCAAGTGGTGCAGCCCTTCAGCTGGAATCATGGCTATGTTTAGTTCTAGCTGCTATAGTCATCTCACAGTTTTTGTCATTTCATCTATGGGAAATAGAATGGACACAGATGCAATCTTGACGATGTGTGCCCGTGTTGTGAAGTTGGGTGTCCTGCGCATCGTTTCACTTGGTTTCCCTACTTGGTCATGACAGTCGGGCTCCCAAGCAAAGTCGCGGTGGAATTGCTCCATCCTTAAGACCAAACTGGTTAATTTGTCAATGTTTTCTCGGACCTGCGCCTAATCTGGCTTGTCCTATTTTCCCATAAATCCAGGAAAATATTCTAGGTGCGCAGCTGTCCAAGATGATATCATTTCATAGTCATCATCGTGTAAGATTCTATCCAATGATTGTTTCTTGGCCTTAAACTTCTTCTTCGGCGGCTTTTGAGGGCTTCCAGTGCCCGATTCTTTTCTCATGTCGCCAACTTGTGGCTCTTTTCCTGTTTCGTCTGCTTGCTGCGCAAGTTTCGAGGTCGAAACACTTTGGACTTCCGCATCCTCTTTCCGGTCTTCTTCTTCTTCTTCATTCGATGGGGCGATGACCGATTCTAGTGCATGTTCTCTCCATTCATTGGACCATTCCTCAATAATGAGCTCAATCATTGGGACGCCTAACTGATATTGTCCCTCATACCATTTTTCTGCATTCAGGTGCGGCTGAATAAAAATTGAATGGAGCCCGGCTTCGAACAGCAAGAATGGCTTATATTAGGGTCGTCACTTCTCTCATGACTCGCGGGGTCTTCTCAATCACGGTGCGCAGATGCTCGAAGAAAGTGAAGAATTGCAGGTTATTCAGCCTTTTCTTCTCTGGATTTGTAGGGGACCACATGTTTGCAAACCGCATTGCGCAACAATCATCCTGCGCTACTGGTAGGCCGCACTGATGGTTGGGTTCTCTCCATCCCACAAAGGCGATGAGGACCAGAAGCCAATTAAAATAGAAGGGAAGCCCCTTATCCTGGACATCCTCGATGTCAAATAATAATTCGTTCAGCGGGAAGTTCGCCCAGTTGTATTCAAGGCCATCCATATTTTTTGCAGCTAAGGCTACGATCGAAGCTGATACCTGCATAGGTCTAGATTTCCGTAGAAGTTTTCCTGCCAATAACTGAATTGTGAACCGCAAAGGTTCATTTGGAATGGGGTCAGTCTCATAACCCTTGGTCCCTCTAGACAAATTAAATGTACTTTTGATGTTTGTGGCCAGTTCTTGATCATCCTTATTGCCCACAAACTCTTTGGAAGGGTCGTCACCCTTCTTGCTCAACCCCGTGATTCTGGCTATAAGGTCCACCGTGAGATTATCTTTGAAATCTAACCATATATATCCCTGGTGCGTGCAAGAAAGTAAAGTACGCACCACAACTTTATATTCCTTGCTATGCCCAAAATGTGGGATGCACAACAAGTTAAGCAGGCCCGCCTGGTGTAGCGGCACTGCCCAGTCCATAGGCACAATTTCTGCCTTGTTCATTGTCGGATTGTCGATGCTACACATATATCTATCAACTTGCAAATGAGGAAATTTCTTCGCATCCTGCAGATTAAAATCAGTCAGCTTGCATTCCATGATCTTTCCCAGTAGATCATCTCTCTATCGCACGCGCTTCGGTATTGGTGGCATTGGAAATCCATATTGTGGGTTCTTTTGCAGTTGTAGCTCCGGGGCATCAGTCTTTCTGGGGCTGACATACTCAGGAATAACCCATACTGGTGGAGGTGGGTTCCCTTGTGGCACCTGCTTTGGGGTAGCTGGTGCCTCTAGTTTCCGCGGCGCTACCATCGACTGCTTATCTTTCTTTTGTTGTTGTTTCAGCTGGCTTGGCTTCGAGATTTGAGATGGTGCTGGTTTTTCTGCTGAAGCTTTCTTCTATGGAGGCTTCATGACACCTATTATGCCAGAACGTATGAATGCATCCAAAATATATTCTAAGTTCGGCTCGTCAGACATAAACGCAACAGATAAAAGTGCTCTTGCTACTTCAGCTCTTAAGCTCTTCACGCTTGATAAAATTTGAAATTCATGGTAAGTTTACATAAGGGAAAGTGTATGAGTATTTATAGGATCACGCCCTGATGTCGCGGTCATTAATGCATCTCCCGAGACTTAAATGTTACAACAGCTCAACAAATCCCGTATAGATCTTTGTCTAATGTGATATTGAATGCACCGGGAACGGCTAGATTAGGAATTAAGTGCCAGTCCCGTGGGATTAGATTTTGTCAGATCATTGATCTCTTTTCATCGTTCTTTATGTTGTGTCATATAAAATTTCTTTAATTGGCGGGGTGGGCCAACAGTGCCAGGTTGTCTGACAACTGGTCAAACTTTAAATGCTAGATCCTCCGGGCGGATCTCGTTATGACCCCGATCACTTCTGTCTTTACGATGCCTGACTGGATATGGTTTTCCATAAATGCGTAACTTGGCTGGTGGCATCCTTTTGATTAATGGTTTAATACCTTGCTAACAACTATCGCAGTCATCTTTTCTTGTCCTAACCTGCTGTCAGTTCTGTCATTACGGCGCCTATTTCTCATGCTTGTCTTTGTATTTACTGCGCACCTTCAGTTGTGCTACTTATCTCGGCGCAGCTATTCCTTTCCCTATTAGAAGATTTTTTTTTTTTTTTTTACGCACTGCTTCAGCAGTGCTGCGCGGTACACCTCCCTTTATCATATAGTATTCTGTGAAGCAGGACTATCGCGGTAATGCTTTAGTCTGCTTCCATTTATTAAACTGGGCAAGGTGTCTCCTGCTAAAGTGGCTAACTGAACTGTGCCACCATTAGTAACATGCATTACAGTATATGGACCAAGCCAATGCATCTTAAATTTTCCAGGAAACTTCATAAACTTGCTATCGTACAGGAGGACTAGATCACCTACCTAGAAGCACTTGTTCTTGATATGGCGGTCATGCCATGCTTTTTCACATTATTTTTGTACTTGTTGGTGGAAACTTGCGATGAAGTGATCTTCCTCCAGACCAACCAAGTCTAGCAGCCTTTCTTCTAGTGCTGCATGGTTTTCCATTCCTGTAAACGTGACTATTCGTAAGCTGGAAACGATGTACTCCATTGGCATTATTTCTTCTTGTCCATAGGCCAACTTGAAAGGTGTATGGCCAGTCAGTTTCTTGCATGTATTCCTGTATGCCCATAATACAAATGAAATGCGTAGGTCCCAATCATCCCGATTGACGTTACATATCTTGGTTAGCGCATTCTCCAACACTTTGTTAAATGCTTCAATAGTTCCATTTTCCTATGGATGATATGGAGTGCTGCGCTGATGGTCAATGTAGAACTCTTCAGTCAAAGCTTCAATGGTTCTATTCAAAAAGTGAGTGCCCTGATCACTCATCAAAATATTTCGGCATCTGAACCTTGTTAGGATGTTCTCATAGAGAAACTCTGCAGCTGTAGTTGCACTACAATATTTTACTGGCTTTGCTTCTGCCCATCTGGTGAGGTAGTCAGTTGCGATAATAATGTACCTTGCACCAGCCCTCTTCCCTAGTGGGTTAATGGGTGCCACAAAATCAATGACCCATTTCTCAAATGCCTGCAAAGTTAACTATGGGTTCATTTGCATTTCGTCCTTGTGCGACGGCTTTCCTGTCCTCTGATAGACATCACAGTTCTGGCAATGTTCCTTGAGTCCTTATGGACAGTAGGCCACCATAGCCCTGCGCGCAATATCTTCTGTGCAGTAGCTCATCCTGCATAATGGCTTCCTGCGATTCCTGAATGTGCATCGGCCAATATATGTAGCTTCTCATGGTCCAATACGCATCTGCGAATTACTTTGTCTGGTCCCAGCTTGTATAGATGACCTGCGATTATAGTGAAGTCTGATGCATGCACCACCAAATGCTTCTTTTGCTGCGTAGTGAACTCCTTAGGTGCTATCACTATAGTTAGGAAATTAACGATATCATGGTAAAAATCATCGGAAACCTGTATAGCAAACAATTGCGCATCAAGTAGATTGTCTTCTAGATTCGTCGGCTCTTCTCCTGACTCAATCCTTGATAGATGGTCAGGTCCTAAATTCAACCTGCCTGGCTTAATAAAAATTTCAAAGTCGTACTCTTGAAGGAGTAATAACCATCTACATATGCGCCCCCCTAACACTGGCTTATTGACCAGGTATTTTAAAGCAGAGTGGTCGGTGAAAATAGAGAAGTGCGCACCACGCAAGTAGTACCTAAACTTCTGTAGCGCGTAGACCATAGCGAGTCCTTCTCGCTCAGTAGTAGTATAGTTCTTCTCAGCGGATGATAAATTTATGTTGGAAAATGAAATTGGATGATCAATACCTCCCTCTCCTGTATGAGCAAGAATAATGCCCAATGCTATGCATGAAGCATCAACATGGACATGGAATGGCTTCTCCTAGTCTGGAAAAACTAGGACCGGTGCAGTGACCATCTTTTCTTTCAATGTGTCAAATCCTTTCTCACATTCATCGTTTCAAATGAATGGTACATCTTTCTTTAACAGCCTCTCCATAGCTGCAGTTATCTGCACATACCCTTTTATAAATTTCTTGCAGTAATCGGTATTCCCTAATGTACTGTGCAACTGTTTAACTGAGTTTGGTGTAGGTAAATTTACAATTACTGTGATCTTTGCAGGATCAACCATTAAGCCCTGTTTGCACACAATGTGTCCCAACAAGATTCCATAGGGAACACAGAAAACACACTTCTTCAGATTCAATGAAATTTGATGCTGTCTACACTTTTCCAACATCATCCTGAGGTTCGCAGCATGGTTCTTTAGTAAACCGAAAATGGTCCAATCATCAAAATAAAACTCTAAAAACTTATGTATGAAGTCTTTAAATATTGCGACGACCACTCTAAAAAATATGGCAGGTGTGTTCTTTAGACCAAAAGGCATCACTGTGTATTGGAATGACCCCCATTCTATAGCAAAAGTAGTCTTGTGCCTATCTGCGCAATCAATCCTGATCTGGTGATATCCAGAGAATCCATATGTAAAAGAATATGCCTAATTCGCTCCAACGTTGTCTAGCACTTCTTTTGTAAAAGGTGTAGGAAATGGGTCATGCATCAACACATCATTCAGCTTTCTGAGATCTACACAGATCCTGATCTCACCCTTTGTTTTCTTATCCTGGATAACCATCAGGCTTATCCGCTCAGATTCTTCGACTGGCTCAATGATCCCTGCATCAAACATCTTATCGAGTTCTGCCTTAACTCCTTCTTTGTAGCGTGGGTTTAGTCTATACGGTCTTTGTTTCACAGGCTTCGCGCCATGCTTAAGAGGAATTTTCATCACTCCTAAGTCTCCAAAAATGCATTTCATCTCTGTGAACTTGGTCGGGAATAATTCTCAACATTCCTGTAATATACCCGCAACCTCTTCAACTGTATCTTCATCCCAATAATCTCCAATAGCTGCGAACATTGGCTCTACGCTGGTGCTAATGTTCACTTTCCTTGTTTTCACAGGTCCACTCATATCCAGAATTTCCAGTGGAGGTCCTTCTACCTTGCGCGATCCCTCTAACTCAGGTATTTGTATATTGCGCGGGTCCTCCTCATCACTATCTGCTTTATCCTTGGGTTCTCCAGTGAGGTTATAAAAATCAAGAGCATGTTATATCCACTCCTCCCATTCAGGATGTAGACGCGTAGGTATGCCTTCTACCCCAAAGAATTCTTCCAGTGTCATGTTTCCTTGTGTGCAGTCTGATCTGAATATTCTTTCCTTAATGACCAACAGTGCGTCATTGATACTGGTATGTTCGTCTTCGAAATTGAAATCTATCTGGAAACTCATGATTAGAGCAGACCAATCTATTGTGCCTCTGTGCGATTCCAAGTCTAGATACCACTTCTTTGGAATCGGTTCCTCCGTATGCACAAAAAGATGCACCCATTTTGTTTGTGGCCTTTCTACCCAAGCTTGTACACAAGCTTCAATATGATCCCTTGGATCCGTCTGACCATTATATTTTTCGAAAGATAGTGTAACCTTCTCAACAAACCTGATTTGCATCTTAATTCTGCACTGATCCCATGTGGTCAGTGTCTTCTTATGTGTATCCCACCATCTGGCAGGTGTCCCACATAGTGCCATGTCTAATGTTGAGACACGGTATTCATCCGCAACTACGGCAGTATATTCTTTGATAAAACAATAAACATTAGATAAGCCATCATAGATAGGGATTGGAGTTACCTCTTTTCCAATCCAGCGGAGTGACTTCATGATCCGCGCACATTTACTGGCAGATACTTCATGTAATCTGTTTTGCCAGTTTTCCAGTCCTGAATCAGAGTCTGAAACGCAAGAGCTATCATAGTGCCAACTGAGTGTGCCATCCGTAGTTGGATTAATATAGTCAGCAACATTGGTTGTCATCTTGTAAATACGGTCCAAGTCTTGGGCTCTGGATTCCTCCTGAATCGGTTCAACATATCGTTCACCCTGCGAAGGGTCCAATGGCGCGATGGCCCTGATATCATTTCCTTCAAATATCATTTTCATGGTCTTCAAATCAATAATGGCAGAGTTAGTCATTTCCTAATCGATACCCAGTAGCGCTGGATAAGGATGGTTGTCATCCACGATTTCAATTACTTCAAAATCTACATAGCTGCGCACTCCATCAATGTCAACAATGGTGTTGGGTAACCTCCCCAAAGGTATAACTATCCCTTGATTAGCCATTCTTAACTGTAGAGGTGTCCATTGTAGCTTTGGTTTGCCCATCTGATGCCATGTTTGCTTGGTCAAGAAATTTACTTTGGATCCAAGATCAAGGATGATCTCATCCATCTCATAGTCCCCAATCTGTGCAGTGAGCCTCATTTCCCTTCCTATTCTTTTAGGAATCCTAATATTATGGACTATGCCATTGGCATCCCCCTTCTCACTGCATGGCTCATACTTCCTGAGTAGTTTTTCAAATTCCATGAAAGCATCTGTGCTCTTCAATAACTTCATGCAGCTCCGTAGGAACTGCGCAACAGAAGTCCATGTATCTGTTGCAGTTCCTGTGTGATCATATGTCGTTGGCATATCCTCTATTTACAGTGCTTCGCTACACAGCGGGATTCTCATCGACTCAGGTGCTGATTCTCTAAGGATATCCCGCACTTCTGTAAATGCTCCCTTATTTTTATGTAAGTCTAGACCCACTACTTTCCTATGAGCTTTTCTAATCCATACTGGTTCACCAGAAGTCTAACTAGGATCGCGCGTTCCAGAAGTCGAAGCTTCTGCGCCTCCATCTCTTTCGGTATCAGCGCCACTACGCGTTACCACATTTACACATGGATCCACATTTCTTCTCTCTACTTCGATCAACTGAATGTTGGGATTTGGTGGTTCTGTCCTCCTTCATTTCTGCATTTCTACCTCAAGCACATGAGAGTATTCAATAACATGCTCGAATGATTTACAGTAATTGCACGTAGTGCATGGGTTTGTACAGTCTCGAGATACATGACCCGGTTGGCCACAGTTATAAAAGATTACTTGGCCTCGGCCTCTACCCTGCGCCAGGTCGATATTTCTTCCTATCCCATGGTATCCACCAGCACGGCCTCTATATCCACCCTGATCATAGTGGGTGTTTTCTTGTTTTGGCTGATTTTCCTCTTGGACACGGTACATTCCAGCATCTCGCATTGCTTCCATATCCCACTTTCTTTCATTCATTAGCTCATATGCATGATAGTTGGATTCATCATGTCCAACTGACTTACATAAATTACAATATAATTTTTTTGGTGTTTTTACATATTTCTATATTAGGTAACAGTCCTCAGGTCTATGGCCTCTAGTTCGACAAATTTCACACCATGGTGCTTGATTGTGATTCATATTCATTGGGTTCGGTGCGCCACTGTCAAGATAATCTTGAAATAGAGGGCAATGTTCTCTGGTGTGGCCCTCTCCTTTGCATCATGTGCACCAAACTTCGCGTCTTGGTTCATATCGCTGTTCTTTTCCATTCTTCATACCTTGCAATTCTAACATCAAGGTGGTCAACTGGTTCTGGATCTATGACATCCCAGAACTACTCTCTCCAATTGGTGAAGCTTCCAGCTTCATTGCGATCTCTAAGTCCTCTTCCTGCGATGCAACCTTCTGTTGCATCAGTGGGTGTCTGATGTGGGGAAACAACGCAACGATGAACCACTCCTTATGTTGTTGCAGAGCTATCTCAAAGCTCACTTGATCTAGTAATGTCTTAAATTTTTGGTCAAATTCTCAGACCATTTCAGTAGGTTTCTGGTTGATTTCCTTTAATTCTGTTATGCACTGCGATTCTGATTTCGGCTTCTTAAACTCTGCTGCGAGCACAGCCTTAATTTCTGTTAGGGTTCTCGCTTGTGCCTGAGAATATCTCATGACCCAATGCAATACTTTGTCTCTGAAAGTAGTGATGAGCTGTGCTCTCTTCACAGCATCATCCTGAACATGCTTTACACTCCATACGACTTCACATAGAAACTAGTGCTGATCAGGGTTTTCTAGACTCGTTCCTTTGAATATCGGCAGATTTATATCATTATCTATCATTCTCCTTCCTGGTTGTGCACCACCCTGAGGAGTGCTAATATTCTACACAGGGTTCTGAGTGGAAAAGGTAAAAATGGTATTCAGAATATTGCTAGGGATATTATTCTACGGAATATTCTGAGATTGGGTATTCTGAACTGGAATAGTCTGAGTTGGAATGGTCTGAGCACCCACTCCTGTGGTGCTACCAGTATTGATGTTCTGAGGGGTGGGCTGTGCTACGCTCGCAGTGGGTGGGTTCTGAGATAGGGGTGGTGCGGTCTCTGCAACCAAGGGATTCTGAGGTTTGATAGGGTGGATGGTGGCTGATGACGATGCGGTCTAATTGTTAAGGTCACATGGGAGTTTGGTATCGATGCAGAGTCGAAGTCCTCCGCGATTCTTTTCTTTATTAAACTTATATCTCTTTCCACTTCTTAGATTATGTGTCTCTTCGTCAGAATCGCTAAAAATGCTATTTACCATGAGAGATTCAAAAATATTACTGCATTCTTAAAACGCCTTTCTCAGCTAAAATCCTTTTAATGTATAGATTGATATTGTTTAGGAACTTACCTATGAATCCTTTGAAAAAGTATGCTTCAGCTTGGCTATAGGACTTCAGCGTGTCTACGAAAAATTCTGTTACAAATCCTTTAAGTATGATATCGACCCAGAAGTCGACTGCTCGTGTCAATGGGTTGTCTATTGCTTTGAGCTGCGCTGTGAGCTCTGGAGTCCACTCTGTAGGAACTCCTCCTTGAAAACAGTTTTCCTTTCTACAAGTTGTGATATCCACTCGTGTAGCTCATTTCCAAACGAAGACTAGAAAATCTAGTGGATCTCTCTCCACAAATATCTGTTCAACCACTGTACATTAGTAAGACGCGGGTGCCTGTTCTCTTTCTTTGCAAAATCTCTTGACATATTGTCACACCAGTCCGAGATCTCCTTCGTTTCGGGGTGCTAATTGTCTAAACCCAACGGGAACTGGTATGCTTCTTCACACATTACTTCTTCAACTCATCACAGATTCTTAGCGCGACAACAGAACCATTTGTTGGCATAGGTAACTGATCTAAAGGTTTTCCAATATAGACCCAGGTTCTTTGCGGTTTTAGCTTTAACCAACAAAACCCCTTTTCACCAGCCCTTTCGGAAACAACCTGCACACAGGTTGAGGTCTCACCCGAGGCGAAGCTATGGGGGTGCTGCAGAATCAAGTTTCCACAGCAGTGTGATGAGCTAATTGGGTAAATACATTGCGTAGCGCACTACAGACTCGCATTGCGAACTGAGGGCCGAGTGACGACTGTCTTCATCGTGGGTTGATACTTCTTCAACCGACAATCTGCGTACCCAGCGCATCCACGGATTGTGTGGGTCGACCTTACTCGCTTGATGGGATAGTGCCACAGACTTTATTCACTTCCACTATGACGGTAATTGTATTAAGGGTTACACTTAGCACTTAGTCATTCCATTACTGCTATCAAGTATTTAACCCTACACTTGATGTAATCAAACAAAATATCAGCACCACACTCTTCCAGTGGCGTGCCACACTCTTCCAGTGGCATGCATTAACAACATTATATAACCCAGAACACTTTGCTGATTCATTCACAGACTTAGAACACTTTGCATTCATCAATCATTCATTCATGAAACGCTTAACACATCATTTCCATCGTTCTCCTATGGTGAATACAAATGAAATCATTTACAACCCAATAGATAACTGAAAATTCAAGCGTTCATAGTAATCAAACAAACAGTGCAAAGTATAAACACATAGATAGTCTCACTACACAAGATTTAACGTGGTTCACCCCCCAGATGGAGGCTACGTCCACAAGAAATGTTGTTAAATTAGTCTTTGGGAAGGGTACAACAGTTCTTAGTCTATGCACTCAGCTGCAAATTCTCTTCTCTCCTATATAGGTCTTTGCACACTCAACTGCAGAGCCTTTACAATAGATTCCAGTTCAAAATTGCTAACAATATTCAATAATGACCAACCCTTTGCTTACAAAATCATGCCATATTTATAGATCATTCCCATAGGTCATGTCTTTACATCACATAGGCAAAAACCCTTAGGTTTACAAAATATGGTGTGGCTAACTGCCATCCTGACTGTCGCCGTTGACAACTTACTCTGCCTACTCCAAGCCGTCCTGCTGGGCCACTCGTGGTTCACACACTCTTCTGAAAGTCGCAGTCCTCAAAACAGTTACAACTGTATCGTGGCCTATCCCTTTCCACTCCTTCCTCCTGTCTGTCGCCATCAACATAGTGGCCTAGCTTCTCAACTGCTTGCCGCCACTCTTCCTTACAGGTCGATTTCTCTTGCCTTCACCCAGATATTTACCTTAAATAGGTCACTTCCTCATCTAACCTTTACTTATATCTTCTTACCAAAATTTTCCGCTGCACGGGTCCTGCGCATCAGCATAGCTGCGCAACTAAATATGCCCAACAAGCTGTGCACTTAACAATGTCATGCTTTTCTACTGCGCAGCGCAAAATTGTGTTCCAACAAAATGGTACCTACTTGGGCCACGCCCAACACACAACCCAATTTATGGACTTGGGGAACCCCTTCTAAATTATAAAATATCCGATGACTTGAAAGTATAGAAAAACTTGCGACAAAATCAAAAGAAAACCCTACTATTAAATGAAAAGAAAGCTCTGATGACTTGAAAGTATTAAAAAACTCTCGTGAATTTTTTTTAAGTAACCCTTGTGGTGAAATAAAAGGAAATCTCAAATGACATGAAAGTTTAAAAATTACTAAATAAAAGTATTTTAAAGTCCCACACGAAATGAAAAATAAACCCCATGTTGAAAGGAAAAAATAACACCATGATGAAACAGAAAGATAACCTTGGACATGAAAGTTTTAAAATTTTTTCAATGAAAGTCTAAAATATCTCCTGCAATAAAAAATTTAAATGAAGGGATTCAATTTCAAAATAAAAATAAAATATTATAAATTAGGGTGTAATTATATGAGGTTGTGGTCCATTCTACGCAATTGTTTTCCAAGGAAAAATCACTGTCTTGAGGGGATTTTTGGTTATCCCAAGCCATTGATTTGTATATTAAAGGATAAATTATTGAGATGGGAGGCCATCATGCTTCCAAAGTCAATGATTGATCCAAGAGGCCGAAGGTGGGAAAATTTGACTATTCTGGATTAGGAAAAAGTATTTTGCACTTATTATTTTTGGATAAAAGTATGATGAAAATCCTCTAAAGTCTCAATTGTTAGGTTTAAATTCTAGTAGGATTCTAATCTTAATGGTTGGATATCCTTTCATCCTAATCTCAATCATTTTCCTAAAAAGGGAAACACGATAACCTCAACTGGAAATCCACCTTTCAAAGTGAGGGATTGAGCTCTCTTGCACCTAGAACTAAATGAGTTGTCTCCAAGAGGTAAATCACTCACCTCAATGAACAAGAAGCTTCCCAAACCAAATAATTGGCCTCTTATTTCCTCAACCAAGTGATTTGTCCATTTCCTCAAATTTGCAAGATTTTCTTGGAACATAACTCCCACTTTAACTCGACATGCAAAGTGATTCATCTTCTTAGGGGATTACATTTCCCATTTCTCCCTTGTTCTCCTTAGAATGCATTCAAGCAACCTCCTCTTGTTTTTTTGTTGTTCTTTTATCTTTGTCCATTGATTTGTAGGCTTGGAGTTGTTTGGAGCTATCTCATCTAGAAATAAAAGTTTTTCCTCATCCCAAACTGATGCACAATGTTTCATTAACCCATTGATAATGTTGCCCATTTAAAATATTGATTTGTAGCCTTATTCGATGCATTTGAGACCTTGGTGTAGCATTGTGGGGGTTTTCATGGTTTTCTATTGATTTCTATCTTCACACAATCTTGTTTCACCTTTTAATTGAGCATGTTCAACATTAGAGCAAAGGTGTTGAGTTCTTGTCTATTTGGAACACTCCACTCTCCCCAAAAAATAATTCTCTGCCATTTCAAACATGAGATAAGTATCAAAAATAGTTGGATTGATGAACAAAAGTATTCATGGTGATTTTTGAGTTTTAGGCATTGTCGGGAAGAAGGAAGAACAAAATATTTGGTATTTTCCATCTTTCACGAGTTCCATTTATTTTCCTTCGCCCAGATATTCTTTCTTATCTACCATTTTTTCCTTGCTTGATAGAGTTAAATAAATACCATGGTTTTTATATCTTGTAATGTCCCTTCATAATAACTTTCCCAATGTGCTCAAATTCACCAAATTTCAACTCTAGGTATATGGATACAACTGATTCCAAACTCCTCCAATTACATTCAAACTTGGTGAGTAAGGTCATGAGGGGTGATGGGACACATTAACACATCTATCAGACATATAATAAACTAATATACTCAACCATGTTCTGAAATTTGCAAGGGAAGAAGTTTCGGGAAAAGACTAGTCAATTTGGGAAGTTGAAATCCCCCCCGGGTCTTGGAACAAATCTCTTCCAAACATTGTAAAACCTCCACTAATGGTTGGTATAAGACTTGGTTATGTTATAATACATTAATTAAATTATATTTGAAGCATTATATGTGGTTTTGGGGTCGAATAGGTATCCAAGAGAACTCAGGGAATTTACTAGTAATTTTGAGGCTCAAATCCCCAATGGTAGATGGCTCCAAATAGCTCCAAATACTCTCAAATTGTACCAGAAGGTGTATGAATGATGTTAATACATAAAAATGGTGTTTATAGGTTTATTTTAACCATGAATGACTTTTGGAACTCACTTTGGCAATCTGGTCAATGTATGGAGTTTTACTAGTAGATTGTGGTTCAAATCCCCTAGGGGTAGATGATGAAAATGAATTTCCAAATGCACTCAATCCAACTCAAAATTCTGAATGGAATAAGGGTACATATAAATTACATCAAAATGAACTCATATGCATCACCATTAAACTTTTAATGTCTCCTATAACTCCCTTAAATCAGATGCAAAAAGACTAGTTTCAACCTTGGGGGAAATGACAGGCAATCCTCTCCAAATGCTATGAAACTCAACAAAATGACTCCCAATGCTTATGTACTGAAAATTAAACTCATATAATACATTAATAACAGTCCATTCATCAATAAACCATCATTATTTTACTTATCCATTCGAATCCATCAACATTACATTGGTTCACAACAAGGTAGTGGGGAAATGACACTGTTTCTTCATTGTTTAACATTTTTACATGAAGTATTTTGGTATTTCGACCTGAGAGTCTTATGAACTTGAAATACAGAGCATTTACACCAGAACATAAAATAATGGGGCATTAGAATCTCCCCCAAAGAGAACAACATCTCACCAAAAGCGCAATCCCTCATGGATCAAGAATATGCAATGAAAAATTGAAATGGTTGAAGAAGCAAGATGAAACATAAGTGACCATGATCTGCCCTGTATCTTACACCTGCAAAAAATGACTCCATTAAATATCCAAATGAAAGGTCTGAATGGCCTTTCCAATTACCAACTTGGATGGGAATCTTTCGGCCTCGAAATCGGTGCTAAGGCAAGTAGAGTAGCACTCCACTAGCTCTTCTCTCCAAATGCAATTACAAATTCTAAAAATTATAAGAATCCGGTTTCATTATTTGTTCTTGACATTTATAAAGTTTCCAATCTCTCTATGGGTCGAATTCCTTCCAAGAGATGCATTCCACCTCAATTTGGGAAGAGATTCCAAAGAATGCCACTTGTACAACAATTCCTAGTCTCCCACTTCCACCAAATCACATGTGGAAGCATCTTAGCTGACCTAAATTCCTTGAGCACCATCTTGGAGGCTATTTTTATCCCTGACATGTCATATATTGTTGGCATAGGTAACTGATCTAAAGGTTTTCCAATATAGACCTAGGTTCTTTGTGGTATAAGCTTTAACCAACGAAACCCCTTTTCACCGGCCCTTTTGGCAACAATCTGTGCACAGGTTGAGGTCTCACCTGAGGCGAAGCTATGAGGGTGCTGCAGAATCAAGTTTCCATAGCAGTGTGATGAGCGGATTGGGTAAATACACTGCGCAGTGCGCTACAGACTCGCGTTGCGAACTGAGGGCCGTGCAATGACTGTCTCCGTCATGGGTTGATACTTCTTCAACTGACAAGTCGCGCACCCAGCACATCCACGGATTGCGCGGGTTGACCTTACTCGCTCGATGGGACAGTGCCACAGAATTTATGCACTTCCACTTCGACGGTAATTGTATTAAGGGTTACACTTAGCACTTAGTCATTCCATTACTGCTATCGATTATTTAACCCTACACTTGATGTAATCAAACCAAATATCAGCACCACACTCTTCCAGTGGCATGCATTAACAACATTATATAACCCATCCCTTTACATACACATATGGTTATTCATGGCTGATTCATTCACATACTTAGAACACTTTGCATTCATCAATCATTCATTCATGAAACGCTTAACACATCATTCCCATCGTTCTCCTATGGCGAATACAAATAAAAGCATTTACAACCCAATAGATAACTGAAAATTCAAGCGTTCATAGTAAGCAAACAAACAGTGCAAAGTATAAACACATAGAAAGTCTCACTACATAGGATTTAACATGGTCCACCCCCCGGATGGAGGCTAGTCCACAAGATTTGTTGTTAAATTAGTCTTTGGGAAGGGTACAACAGTTCTTAGTCTGCGCACTCAGCTGCAGACTCTCTTCTCTCCTAGATAGGTCTTTGCGCACTCAGCTGCAGAGCCTTTACAATAGCTTTCAGTTCAAAATTGATAACAATATTCAATAATGACCAACCCTTCCCTTACAAAATCATGCCATATTTATAGATCATGCCTGTAGCTCATGTCTTTACATCACATAGGCAAAAACCCTTAGGTTTACAAAATATGGTGTGGCTAACTGCTAGCCTAACTGTCGCTGTTGACATGTTACTCCGCCTGCTCTAGGCCATCCTGCTGGGCCACTCGTGGCTCACATGCTCTTCTGACAGCCGCAGTCCTCAAAACGGTTACAACTGCATCATGGCCTATCCCTTTCCACTCCTTTTGCCTTTCTGTCGCCATCGGCGTAGTGGCCTAGCTTTTCTACTGCTTGCTGCCACTCTTCTTTACAGGTCACTTTCTCCTGCCTTCGCCCAGCTCTTTACCAAAAATAGGTCACTTCCTTGTCTGACCTTTACTTATATCTTCTTACCAAATTTGCCGCTGCGCGGGTCCTTTGCATCCGCATAGCTGCGCAACTAAATATGCCCAACAAGCTGCGCACTTAACAATGTCATGCTTTTCTACTGCGTAGCTCAAAATTGTGTTCCAACAAAATGGTACCTACTTGGGCCACGACCAACAGGCATGTTAGATGTCAGCCTTCAGGTCTTATTTGTGTCATAGGTGTCATAACATCTTCATCATTGTTGTCATAGAGCTAGGGAATATAGTCTAAGTGTCTCACTAGCTCCAAAATGCCTCTTCCTCTTCCACTCCAATTCGACCTTAATTGATTCATGCCAAGTATATTGACCTTCCAACTCATACCAAAACCCTTGGGCTTCTTATGGATTCGAATTGACAAGAGGAGGATGCCACGTGGCATAGAAAATATAGCTTGTGTGGGTTCCACTTCCTCCATGTGTCTTCATGATCAAATGCCACTTTGATTTTCCTTTGTATATATTTATTTATCTCCTTTATTAAATATTTATGATATTATAATGTCCACACATCATTTATTACCCTTCTTATTTCAAATCCCAATGCTTCCATGCACATCCTAGGAAACTAGTAATTTTTCTCCTTGGCAATTATTTGACCCTTAACACCAATTTGAAAAACTCTCATGAATATGGCCAATGGGCTTAGGCCATTGTGACCCAATGTCAAATTTGGGACATGAAAAATCCTCCCTTCCCAATATTGCTTGTCCTCAAGCAATTTAAAACATGGGCGTTGAAGAACCTGCTTTCTGTATAATTCTTTGAAGTTGCCACTGAGTTTCCCAACTTTGAGTCTTCGAGCTTCCATGAATATTTTAGAGAGGAACCACCATGCTTGCTGCTGCACTGCTCTAATTAAACTCACTTTATTAAGTAGGGAATCCATTCCCCATACTACTTGTTTCCCCAAAAAATTGAAACCAATGAGACTAAGAATTATCCCAGGTTCCCATTGCTTGTATTGCACTCCGACAATTAGAAGTGCTCTCCAATTCATAGTCCTGGATCCCATTTTTTTGTATGCATTATTACCAACATCATGAGTACAAAATATATATCATCAAAGTACATAACAACATAATGAAAATGAACATCAAGAAGATGCTTCATCAAAGAATCATGAAAGTGCTTATACCTCCAAGCAAGTAGACCACCATTTTCCAAGTGCATACAAGCATCAAGTAACCAATCAAATCTGCTCCAATGACATAGGTGAAGATCCCATGTCCTATCATGCTGCTCCAAAAGGATGTGATATGCATCAAAATATCCATCCATATATTCTTTCATCCAAGAAGTGAATGAAGAATCTCCACTAAAATTTGAACCGAATAATGAGCAAAAAAAACAAGGAGACTTCAAATGACTCAAAGAAGTCTCACCCATACATCCATGGATGTGAGAATCATAGAGATATAACAAATTCTATGGCTTCCAACAAAAATGTTCTCCAATCATAAATCTATTCACCCTAGTGTTGGATGAAGTTCCTCCAACATAAAATGAACCAAATGTTGAGCAAGAAAAACCATGAGTCTTCAAGTGACTCAAATGCATATCATAGGTGAATCCATGTAGATGTGCATCATCATAAAGTAACAAAGGATGCTGCTGCAAATGTGAATAAGAATGTGATCCAACCATGTCATCATAAAAAGTAAATCTAGGAGTTCCATACTCCTCATGTGGCACCATAAAAAAGAACCCTTTCATCCATACTTCATTGAAACTAATGTTGCAAAACATGGAATTGTAGGATGTAGGAGAATGCACTAACTCACCCAAATGATCAAAAAGTGAATAAGTTTCATCATGGGGAGAATCCATATGGGTAGTATGATGTAGCTCCTTCAAAAGTGTGAAGCCTTTGTCGTAGATTGGTTCCAATGTAGGGGAATAATGCTCTTCTTTAAAAATTGCATAACCTTCATCAAGAGACAATTCAAGTTCCTCTTCCACCACATCAAGTGTTTGGATCTCTTCAAGTTCATATTCAAACACATCAAGCACATTCAAAATTCCACATTTCTCATGATCCACCATGTCAAGAGAATCTTCCAAACAATCTACCATTTGACAATCTAAAACATAGGAGGAAAAACAAGTATCTTGCAACTTTTCAAGAAGTTGCTCCTTTTGAATTGTGAGCTTATGATTATCCTCATTATTCTTCAAGTATGCATCATGTAACAATTCATTAAGCTCAAACAAATGGTTTCTATCAAAAAGAAAAGACATGAAATTACCTTTGATGTGGCACATTGCTCTTTGAATCTTCTCCGTGTCTTCAAGGAAGGATGTTTCCTCCAATGAAGTAGCTCTCCAACAAGAATTTGACACCAATGTTTGAGTGTCATGGAGAATGCTAAGGGACTCTTGGATCTTCTTTTCATTCATATTCAAGGACCCTTAAAGAAAATGAGGCTCTTACAAATGAACCTCCTCATCTTCTTCCTTCTTAATTAGACCAACTTCATGAAGCTCAAGTGGTGATGGGGAAGTTGGTCTTGTTTCTTATTCAACTGCTACAAGGTATTCATTTTCATGCTTAAGGGAATTTTGGCTAACAAAAATACTGTTAAAAGTGATCTCTATGTCACCAACATATAGGTGTGAGCACCCATCAGTAGGTACTCCTTCATAGTTCAAGCATCCATCAGTAGATTCTCCTTGATTCATGTCCAAGGTAGAATGTGTCTCGAAATGATCTTCAATATTTTCAATAGGATCTTCTTCAAGTTCATGGGATGTATCTTCATCTTTATCCTTCATGCAATCTGATGTACTTTTCCCCTTGGTTTCCTTAATATAAAGACATTTGGAATCTCTTTTTGAAGAGTACCCAAGAAGTATCTTCCATATGGAAATACCCGCATTCCCTGAAGCTTCAGATTTTTCATTGCTCTTTTCACTCACACACATATGATTTTCTCTCCAAGGTATTTTACAAGAAGGGCATAAACCTTTCTTTACTAACTCCACGTCTTCATTTTTGGGTCTATTTGCAAACACACAATCAGCATAGTATTCAAAAGACATGGCATTTTGTGTATCTTCCCTCGAAGCAATATATTCTTGATATTTTTGATATTGTCAGGGCAAGGTTTTATATGTTGCTCTCCATCTTTGTAACTCATTCATAGAATTATCCTTGGGTGGTGTGTCATACTCATATTTATAATACATATGGTCATAATAATAATCTTCATTCCTCCTGAAATTGTAAGTAGTGTTGCATGATGGTACCTCTTCCTCATACCATTCACATTCTCCTTCATATTGTTCACAATCATCTACATATTCCTCATAAGAATTGTACTCATAGGATTCATCATAATAGTAAGACATGGATGCAACTTATTATTCAATGTATGATATTAACTCATAGGTGCAAGGACCATGCTCTGATACCACTATAATGTCCCTTCATAATAACTTTCCCAATGTGCTCAAATTCACCAAATTTCAACTCTAGGTATATGGATACAACTGATTACAAACTCCTCCAATTACTTTCAAACTTGGTGAGGAAGGTCATGAGGGGTGATGGGACAAATTAACACATCTATTAGACATATAATCAACTGATATACCCAACCATGGTTTGCCTAAGCCCATTGGCAATATTCATGAGAGTTTGTCAAATTGGTGTTAAGGGTCAAATAATTGCCAAGGAGGAAAATTACTAGTTTCCTAGGTTGTGGGTGGAAGCATTGGGATTTGAAATAAGAAGGATAATAAATTATGTGTGGACATTAGAATAGCATAAATATTTAATAAAGGAGCTAAATAAATATATACAAGGGAAAATCAAAGTGGCATTTAATCATGAAGACACATGGAGGAAGTGGGACCCACACAAGCTAGATTTTCTATGCCACATGGCATCCTCCTCTTGTCAATTATAATCCATAAGAATCCCAAGAGTCTTGGGATGAGTTGGAAGGTCAATATACTTGGCATGAATCAATTAAGGCTGAATTGGAGTGGAAGAGTAACTTCCATGTGTTAACACCCAAAAAGTGCTCACTAGCTCATTCCCTTATTCACATAACCCATTTGTCTACTTTTCCACCATTGGAGCCTCTAAAGCCATCAAAAGGTCACCAAAAAGACCATAATACACATTTTTCCCCTCAAAATATATATTTTTCCTCAAAAAACACAAAAAACCCTAAAAAAGGGTCTATAATTCCCAAAAAATATTAAAAGGGAATTAAAATATTCAAAAAAGGAAAAAGAGGGAAAAATAGACCTAAACCATGTTGGTTAATACCATTAGTTTCCTAAAAAACCATAATGGTATTCCCCATAACCAAAAACTATAAAAGGTGATAGGGGCTCCTCACTTTTCATCCACATTTCATCTTATCCTTATGCTGCCAAATTCCCTTTGAGAGCCATTGCCTCCCATTTTGAGTTTGAAGAATCCCATTGAAGCATTGGAGAAGAAGAGACCATTGGACCTGGAGCTTCTCAACCTTGGAGATACTCAACAATCATCATCCTCACCATTTGAGGTAATACAAAAACAAATTCTTTTAAATTTCTTGTCTTATTTGCTTATTGTTTCTCACACATGTTAATGTTAGATTAGATTCAGTTTATTGTTATTTGGTTTTTATTCAAGACTTCTATTACAAGTTAATAGGTGCATCCTTGCACATGCTTGGTTGAAAAACCAAGCAACAGTTTTTTGGCGACTCCGCTGGGTTTCGAGCATTTAATTTTTTCTTTAGATCTTTATTTTTTACTTGTTTTTACCATTCCAATTAGCATATATGCCATACTAGACAACATATTCATTGCTGCTCTAGCTCTTGGCCCTTTCTGTAGCCCTTAACAGACCGAAATTTCACTTTTCGATTTCATTTCCAGCGACCTTTTTTCCGTTTTCGCATTGCGACTTTTCGCCCGACAGTCGCGCGGCTCATCGCGACCTCACGACCTTTTTCCGCGCGGCTCATCACGACTTTGCGGCCTTTTTCCGTGTTGCACATTGTGGCTTTATGGCTTTTTTCCACGTTGCACATCGCATTTTCGGCACTGTACATCGCGACTTTGTGGCTCAAACCTGTGATGCACATCGCAGCTTTTTCCCAAAAACCCGTGATGTCATTTTTTTTATTCAGCCTAATTTTTAGAAAATTTTTGCTGCGTTTTTCCCCATTTAGCCTATTTCGTCCAGCATTATTTTGTCTGTATTATTGTAGAAATAATAAATCTTTTTCTATTACATATGCTCAATGAAAATCTTTTTAAAAATTTTCAACAAGTGAAAGAAAGGTTTTTTAGCACTTTGTTTAGATCATAGATTTATCTTTTTTGCAAATTTCGAACCATTTTTCTGATTTGCTCAATAGTTTTTCCCAAGCAAGCACTTATAAATCCATTTATTTCTTACAATTTTTACAATATTTGCTTTCCTTTAAAAATTATTTCGAAAATCCATAGTTTTTGAAGTATTTTTGTTAAAGCATTTACATTTAAGAAAAAGCCTTTTATTTTTTGCAAATTGGAATCATCTTGTTTTTAATTTATAATCAATCGCCCAAGCGAGGAAAATTCATTTTCAGTTAAATAATCACACTTGCACCCAATCTGCCACATTTTTATTTAATTGAGCCTTAAAATCTACCTAAACTCAACAAACACTTTAACCCCACTTGGGGAACACTTGAAGAATCTTGTAGCTAGGTAGGATTGGGGGGATAGGTGTTCCAATAACACCCCTCAATTATTTACATCTGAGACATAGTGGTTGACTTTTAGGGAACCCAAAAATCCCTTATTATTTGTTGACACAGTTATACACCAATTTATCAGGAAGGCCTCTCCCTTAGGAGGGTTGAAGTAGCCCGACTGGTTCCGGAAGTCTGAGTGGAATACCGCTATCCATTCAGTAACCGAAGGATACCTTTCGCAGTTCTTGGTGTACCACCCGTATGGGAGTACAACAGCGATAGAACCAAACTGCAGATTCACCCAACCGAACGTGTCATGAACGAGGTATCTTAGTGGCCAATTTTTAGGGTTGTCTACCCGGTGTCCCTCCCGATAGGGGGATATCTAGCCTTTGATTCCACTACTCATATTGTCTGACTTGGATTTCATCACCTTGCAGAGGATATGTTTCGTTGAATCACAATACCACTTTTAGTTAGGTGTTTGTATGTTCTGCTACCCCCCCCTTGGTCTAGTAAGCACCACTTTTTTCTAGGAACCGTTTGATTTTTGGTATTCTGACCATTTTTCTTGATTCCTCCACTTATTATAGCACAACTGTTGTAATAAGTGCTTTTGAGGTTGGTTGTTGGCCCGAGAGCCATTATTTTTTCACACTCCCCTCCTGCACACATTGTGGCATTAGGGTCTTGAGTTTTTTATCTCACCACCATCCATTGGAATTTCTATACATCTCTCACCATTGAGAACTTAAGACGATCCCACCATTTTCAGGGTGAACCCCCTCAGTTCGGTACACTTGAATCTACACATCATAGATGTAGAGCATTATCCCTTGAATCCACACGTCAACGTCATAGAACCCAGTCATCCGATTCCGAAGCACCTCACTTTACATCTGATTCTGAGGCTGAATCCAAACACCCTACCGAGACATCACCAACCAATCCCATGGCTGGATCACAATATGACCCCCTTTTCACCAGTGCTATTGGAGCTACATCAACAAACCCCACTACTACCATGACAACCACAGTAGCCACAACCCCCTTAGGCATGCCTAACATAGGGGCCACACCCCCTCTAGGCATTCCCAACATAGGACTACCACCTATATTAGGTATTCCCAACATGGGGGTCCCCCACCCTCTCATCACCACGACCCAGATCCCAGTGATTACTGCAACCATTGCTAACCCATTTGCAACCCATGTTGCACTTGGGAGCGCAGGCCCCTCCCACACCACATCGGTTGGAGGACACGTCCCTTTCATACCTAACATACCCTTAGGGGGCATTGGACCAATCCACAATGCTACCATTAACAATTATCCCCCAGTGACCATACCACACCCATCTGCCAGTCTGCCATACATGGCTAGTCTAAACTTACTAGACTTGGCAAGGTTAACCAACGACCCTATTAGACACGACCTTGCGTGGCCTCCCATGCCTACAAAGCTCCCCTCAGATATCCCAAAATTTGAAGGAAAAGCTGGGGAAGATCCTCAAAACCACATCATGTCGTTTCACCTATGGTGTTCCTCTAACTCCATAGTAGACGATTCCATTAGACTGAGACTTTTATAAAGAACTTTCACTGGCTCTACAGCCAAGTGGTACATTGAGCAGCCACATGGGACACACCCCACTTTTACATCCCTCGCCTCAACGTTCCTTCAATTCTTTCAACTACCTATACGCTATGATGCAGGAGTGGAAATACTTTTGTCTTGTAGACAGAACACCACTACACACATCACTGATCATATCCATGAGCAGCGTAAGCGTCGTAGCCTCTGCAAGATAAAACTTGACGACCAAATCTTTTTAGACTGGTTCCTCAAATCACTCCTCCCCCTCATAACCAAAGATGTAGCTTCTGAACGACCCCAGTCGGAAGAAGAAGCCATCTTAAAAGCTCAACAATTCGACCTCATATATGCCCAGTCAGGATATCTATACACTATTTTACCTAACACCCCGCGCGGCGATCCATCCCGCCATGACGCGCCGGGGGCATCCCATGCTGCCGACGGTATTATCGGCCAAGTTACAGTGCAAAACAAACATTTTACCATGATGAGTACAAACAATGCCCCAGACCTTTCTAGGGCTACATCTCATTCTGGAGCTACAACTTCGTATGCTCTAGTAATACACACCCACCACACTCATGGACCCTCATGTCCACCACAGTGTTATGTGAAATCACCATCAGCTTATGCACCACCTTCATACTATAACCAACAGGCCCACCAGACTCCGGTCCAACCACAAGCCCAAGTGGCTTATTATCCCCAACAGGAAGCACCTCTTGCTCCAACACTTCCAGCAGCTCAAGGTTACCCATAACCGCAACAAACACCAGGGCCACCTCAGAACCCTCCTGTTTACTACCCACTGCAACCTGCTCCAGAGCCTGCACGACCTCAAAACCCACCTACTTCCCAAGGGCATGTTTGCGCACAGCAAAACCAACCTCCAAACCAGAACAACCAACGTAACCAAGGAGGGAAACAAAACCGCGGAAACAACTAGCAACATAACCAAGGTGCACCACCACCTAATCCTCCAAACAACAATAATGCTACTCCCTCCAACCAAAATCCTAACTGTCCACCAAAACAAGCTAAAAATAATAACTTGAGAACAAACCATCCATGTTCCGTATGTGGAGTCTACGGCCATTACACACACAATTGTCCCCATTTAGATTGAGTGCATCAACTCTAGACCGACGACGCCCAACGACAAGGACATGTTGCACAGCTAGCACCTCCTCCTCAGCCACAACCCATGATATTGCAAAATCCCTTACCTAACCAAGGCATGGTAAACACTCGTCCAAACGATCCCCCTCAAGGATCTGCTGCAACACAGCAGTAAATTACTTACGCGTCAGCTAACTACCAGCATACAGAGTCCAACACCCACCATTTGCTTATGATGTCATCAAATGATGTCAATCTTAAAACCTGTCGAAATCAATACGGATCCGCCCCTGAGGCCACACCTACCGATCCATCGTCGAGTACTCTCCCGACCAATCAACCACTTCGCATTCCCAATATGTCCATGGACGGGGGTCCCAAAGCACCTCATTTCCCTTTGAGACGGATTAACAATAAACCGAACGCTCGTGCAACCTCCAACTATAACATTGTAGAGGATTTAGCTCAGCCCCCTGCTGCTATGTTCGCTCTTGAAATCCTAAAAACCTGTCCGTCACAGAGAAAATTGTTGTTATTTGCCATTGGTACCATAGATCCTAACGACTCTAACATGATGGCTTTCAACTTAGAACAAGCTGAACCTCGCATGCCTTCATCTATAGCTTTTCAAGTTTCCGTCTCCATTTGCAACCTCGTCGTTCATTGATGCATAATCGATGAAGGGGCCTCTACCAGCGTCATGTCGACTTTCGTATGGCAGAAACTTGGATCCCCAATGCTACAACCGTCAACTACCGCATTACGAGCTTACGATGGCCGTGAAGCTCAACCTCAAGGTTTTTTGGTGAACGTACCCATACAACTTGGGGGCAAACTGGTTCTCATTGATATAGAGGTCATTAACACCCATCTTGATTACAATCTCCTTCTGGGACGAAGCTACATGTATAAAATGAAAGCTGTGGCTTCTTCAGTTTTCCGCATCATGATGTTCCCGCATGAAGGATGCGTAGTCAAAATAGACCAGATTACATACTATGATCCCAATGTCCCCGCAACACCAGAAAATGTTCTTCCCATGATCAAACAACCCGTTCTTAGTGCACCAACATCCTTCGTCTCATCAGTCGAACCCAGGATGTATTCGGATACTCCCATGACCAGCTCGTTCCCGTCAATCCCACCCCCTTTTCAGGTAACTGCCATATCCGATTTGTGCACCCTATCACACAACGAACAACAACATCCTCAACAAACTCAACCACTGCCACAAGCACCCATCGTGCCTAGTCATATCGGAACAACACCGATTCACACAATCCCATTCTTGTTTCTGTTTTCAGGAGTTGTCAGCACGCCAGTAATGGCTACACTCAACCTTCCAGGTTTAACATTAGGATTGCTGGTATGGTACTTACCTGCCCCAACTCCCCCACCAACTCCAACCGTTGTCCTACAACCGGTACAACCTATGAATATGTCAAACCATCCACCATCTGGCATACCAAACCACCAAAATCGCCCACCACATGGTGGTCCGAACCCCTAAAAACGATCAATTGCAGCAGGGGGCACTACATCGACATCTACTTATGTCTCCCCTCAATCCCGCCACACTGGGGGTAGAGGTCCACCAACCTACAACACTGCACCCACAACTCGCACCCCCCCAGTCACTCCCAAATTAGCTAAGAATCCCCCAACCCATGTACTCCCTAAGTGCTCCTTGTGCGACGATGTTGGCCACACCACCCATCTATGTCTACAACTACCAGCACTTCAAGAACACATGAATATGTTGGATGATGACACCAATGTTCTAGTTGTCAAATTAGAATTACCACCTCAACCTCGTGATAAATCATTGCGCACAAACCACCCTTGTGCAATATGCGGAATCTGCAACCATTATTCACACCACTGCCCCGATCTCCCAGATTACAGAGCAGCACTATACGAGATGAATAATGCCGACCTAGAGATATCCCCCCCACGTATTGAGGAAATATTCCCTCCAGAATTGTCCCATTCAGAAGAAATCAATACCATTTATATGATTTCAACTACCTATAAACTAGAACCAATTCATTTAATGGAACACTATTTCCATATCGATGAAGAAATCCTAGAAACACTCACTGCACAGGACTACCCTTGGGATGATATGCACCATCGATCATACTTCCTCCCTGAAGCATCTATGTCCACCGTGGCAAACCAACTATCTGTTGAATCCAAAGACTTCTTACCAACCAAGGTCAATTGTTTCAAGGACCCAATCCGAGCTCCAGAAGCCTTTGAAGAAGGTAACATGGCTAAAATTTCGCCCATTATAAAAATCGACATCTCTACCACCCAAGGAAAACCCGAGCTTATCTCTTTAGGTGCATCTTGCACTAAAAAAGAAACCCAAGCTTATAAGAAACTCTTCCAAGAATTTCGAGATGTTTTCGCCTGGTCTTATACCGAGATGCCTGGTCTTGATCCTACCATCGTAGAACATCACATAGACACTTGGCCCAACATATCACCGGTCCGCTAGAAACAACGTTCCATTCACCCATCCAAGCTTCCAACCATCAAAGCAGAAATCGAGAAGCTTCGCGCAGCAAGTTTCATATGCCCGATTGCATATACCACCTAGGTTTCAAATCCAGTACCAGTTAAAAAGAAAGTAGGCACCATCCGCGTCTATACTGAATTCCGTGACCTCAACTTAGCTTGTCCCAAAGACAACTTCCCCACACCATTTATTGACCAACTAATCGATGAGTGTGCAGGGCATGAGGTACTCTCTTTTATGGACGGTTTCTCCATATATAACCAAATCAAAATCCGTAAAGAAGATCAATACAAGACCGTGTTTACTACCCCATGGGGCACCTTCACCTATCACGTCATGCCTTTCAGTCTCAAGAATGCAGGAGCCACTTTCCAACGTGCCATGACTTATTGCTTTCATGATCTGCATAAAATCATTAAAGTTTATCTAGACGAACTCACCGCCCGATCTAAGAAACGATCTGACCATTTAGAAGATCTTCGACAAGTTTTCTTGCGGTGCCGCAAATACAAAATCCGCTTGAACCCACTTAAATGTGTATTTTGCATTCCAGCAGGCCGCCTACTGGGGTTTGTCATTTCAGAAAAAGGGATCACCGTTGACCCTCTAAATGTTCAAGCCATAGTGGACCTCCCCTCACCATGTACATTAAGACAACTTCAAAGCCTCCAGGGGAAGTCCAATTTCCTTCGTCGTTTTGTCCCAGACTATGCCACCATAGTACATGGTTTCCTCCGTTTGCTACATCTTCATACCTGCTTCGTATGGGACAACTGAGCAGAAGGAGCTTTCACAGACCTGAAGAAAGCACTTACAAGTGCCCCTTTGATTTCTCCACCAGATTTCACAAAAGACTTTACCCTTTACATTTCGGCATCAGATTACGCCGTCTCTGGAGTTCTCGTCCAAGAAGACTCCGCTCGCAGAGAGCATGTCATTTACTATGTGAGCCAGACCTTGTCAGACCCACCACTCCGCTACCCACATGAAGAGAAAATGGCCCTTGTTGTCGTCTTTTCAGTACAAAAGCTACGACATTACATTCTTCTTAGCCACAACACGGTTGTGGCCAATTCCAATCCAATGGTTTATCTCTTGAATCGTTGCCTTCTACAAGGCCGTGTTGCCAAATGGGTGATTATCTTACAAGAATATGACCTAACTTTTAAAAGCCCGAAGAGCACCAAAGAATTAGCACTCGCTCAAGTCATTAAGGACTTACCATCATTGTCGTCATCACCAATTATCCATACTGATCTAATTGACGAACATTTGTTCATCATCTCGTCGGACGACCCTTGGTATGGAGACAATTTGGTATACCTCCGCACATAGAAGTTTGACCCAACATCGACCGTGACGGATGCCGTCGCATCCGTCACCATGCCCCCTGTTATCTCCTCTTGGGTGATGTCCTTTATCGACGTGGCGTCGACACAATCTTACGACGATGCCTTTCCCAAGACGAAGCAGAACAAGTCCTTAACGACTGTCATAGCGATGCCTACGGCGACCATTTTTCAGGAATGGCCATCGCCCAAAAGGTAATCCACGCAGGTTATTTTTGGCCATCATTATTCACTGATTGTATCACAGCAGTCAAACACTACCAAAACTGCTAGCTCTTTGCCCCAAAGGCAAGAACCCTCCCCGCCCCCCTTCATCCAGTCGTCACCGCTGGACCATTTTGCAAATGGGCCATCGACTTCATGGATTGAAATCCCACATTAGCTGGCAGTCACAAACACATTACTATGGCTGTTGATTACTTTACCAAATGGGCGGAATCCATGCCTACTTACAATTGCAAAGCCGACATTGCAGCCTGTTTTTTCCTCAACCATGTTATTGCTCGTTTCGGAGTACCAAAACAACTCGTCTCAGACCATGGCTCTCACTTCAAAGACTCCGTTTGGAGAGAATTGTCCACACTCCTTAAGTTTGAACACCATTTCTCCTCTGCCTACTGCCCCCAAGGGAACGGCCAAGTCGAAGCTGTTAACAAAAGTTTGAAGACTATCCTCCAACGCACCGTCAAAAAACATAAATCCAATTGGCATCACATGATTTTTCTCACATTATGGGCTTATCGCATGTCGACCAAGACTGCCATTGGCTTTACCCCATTCCATTTAGTTCATGGTGTGGAATCTGTCCTCCCCATTGAATGCCAGATACCAACATTACAAATTTTCGTAGAACTTTCCCCTGATACATCACTAAATGAAGAACGCTTACTTCTTTTAGAGCAGGCTGACGAAGATCACCACTCAGCTCTCCAAACAATCGAAGCCACAAAGAATAGATCTAAACTTCATTACGATAAACATGTTCACCCACGAGCATTTAGTGAAGGCGACCTCGTACTTGCCTATGATCAAGCTCATGACAAAACAGGAAAAGGAAAGTTTGTGTCCATGTGGCAAGGCCCATATATTATACACACCTGCCTCGGACAAGGGGCATATATTCTGACCGACTCAGAAGGAAACCCCCTACTCAACCCATGTAATGGGTTGTACCTCAAGCGATTTTACCCATAGAAAATCTGATAGACACCACAGTCGACAATTGTACAGTCTTATTTTCTTTTTTACAAAAAATACAAAAACCTAAATTTTTTTTTTCCTGCATGACCACAGATGGATCCTGTTCCACTTTGCTACGTTGACTTCGCTGATGGTGCAAGCCATTGGTCTCCGAATCTTGCCACCGTAGCTTGGGTAATATATTCCCCTTCACATGAGTTGATCCACATCAACGGAGTGTGCATAGGTGCCGCCACAAACAACCAAGCTGAGTACGACGCCATGACCGGTCTCCTGGCCGCTGCTCTCCAAATGAGCATAAGTCACCTTAGAGTTTTCTTGGACTCCCAGCTCCTTGTTTCCCAGCTCAACAATATTTACCAAGTACGCGATCCCTGTCTATTCAGAAAATTCCTGCGCACTAAACAAATGATTTGACAGTTTGAGTCCATTTCATTCACACATGTCCCAAGGAATATCAACAATACAGTAGACCATATGGAAAACAACATTCTAGATTGGCACACCAATCAAACCATGTAGAAAAAACAAAATGTTGCATCCACGTGCATAACATGTGCCTCCACGGGCATACAAAAATCAAACATGCCTCCACGGGCAAACAAATAGACAAGATGTGCATCCACGACTATATACCAAAACATATATATATATATCATCATAATAGTCACCATGTCATAGGCGTCCTCAGCACCCAACATACAAAAATACATAGCCGTACAAAAAAGGTACATCCCCATATGCTCATCAGCATTTGGGGGCAAATATGTGATCACCTAGTCATCATGATCCCCAGGATCCTCCTCCGCTGGCTCCTCTGGATCCTCCTGATCCCGAGCTCTCCTCTCGGCCATCACAACTTCTACTATGAGTAGGAGAGACCGCCACTCACGAGGAGCATCGAAACAACGCTCAATAGTGTGCCAGTCCAAGTCCCTCGAGCCCTCCTCTGGGGATCCCTCTAGAAGCCCTTCCAAAGTCTCCCGTATGCCCTCCAGGGCATCGTATCGAGGATGCACAACTCCTCGAACAATAGGAGGTGGCGCCGCTACAGGTGGCGGTACCACCACCATCGCCCGTCCCCAACAACCCACATGATCAGCTGGTGGCCTCAGACCAATATCTGCACAATCACACAACTGAACCAAGTCAATATCATATAAAAATTTCTAGCTATACTCATAACAAAATATATCTAAACATGATATAAAAAGATAACCAAACACAAAGACATACCGTCTAGACCCCAGGCCTGTCCTTGAGCCCGAGGCATCTCCGGATCTCCTCGGAAGTCCATGCCGGCATATGGATAATCATCAATAAGCAGGGGTATCTGCTCCCACTGCTCATACATATCTGCCGAAAAGAAATGCCGGATACCACCACCACCTCGGGGCATCAACTCCCCCCACCGCACCATCCGCGACTCACTCTGCAACCCATCTCGAACTGGCACATGCGACCACAAGGTCGGTACTCACTCAAATAAAAAACAATAGATGAAGGAGGCATAGCAAAACTCCCCCCCTCCCGACTAACCTTGTCCAGATCTCGCCGAACACAGGCCAAAAGCATCTGACCCCAGGCAAAGTAGGTCCCTCTCAATACACGATCTACCATCACCGTTTGCCCCCCAGACAAACGATGTGGCGCCTGGGCACCCAACACACGTAGAACACAAGCCCCTACCACCCGCATCTCCCTCTCCCGTAAAGACGTCAGACTCAACGCGATGTTCTGCGCAGTAGCTCCAAGAACACAAAATCTCTCCAAGACATCCTCAATGTCCACCCCCGCAGGAATCCTTGGCTGGAGCTCCCTTATCTCCCCCAAATGAGGCAAGCCAGTAAGGAAATAAACATCAGAAAGGGTGATCTCTAGACACTCACCCCCTACCACAAATGCACCCTCTGCTGGAACCCACAAATCCACCAATTTGTTCAGCAGCTCTCTGACTGAACGCATAAGTGGAATCTGGGCAAACTTTAGGAGCGCGCCATCAGCCAAGGCCTCCCGAACACCTGGGTCATCCTGAATCCAACCCATCAACTCCTCTTTTATCTCTCTCTCCCGCCACGCTACTAGCGGCCTCCTCAGTATCTTGCCAAAAAACAAAGAAAAATGTTTTAGAAACAATTTTTTTTCCAAAAAATCCCATCGCGACTTTTTAATCAAAATTCGCGATGATCATTGCGACTTTTTAATCAAAAGCCGTGATGATCATCGCGGGCATCGGCCCCATAGTCGCGATGAACATCGCGACTATCTACCCCAAACCCACGATGCATATCGAGGGTATCAAGTCCATACCCGCGATGTTCATCACTTAAAAAGAGCCGAAACCCACGATATTCCACGTTGGAATGCCAAAGTGGAATTTTGTGGCCTTCGGGGGCCCACCGCTAACCAGAAAGGAAATAACTTGAAAGGCTAAGGCGAATAGGATTACCTAAAACTCACGGAATGAAAATCCAATGGTCGAATCTCCCACTAATCAAGAAAAAGCTCTGACCTAACTCAATTGCTCTGTGAAACTCGCACGTAACAATGACACATGTCACATTGGGCCCACACACTATTTATAGAGATTTGACCATTTTTCAATCAACAATTTCGGTAATAGACGCCGTCGGTTTTTCAAACCGTTCGCACCATTGGAATCAACACAGCGAGGACTTCATGATAGCCCACTCCTTTTTCGATTCCACCAGGTCCATTTTTCGGGCATTTTTCCCACGCCCCTCGTCGCCTCGATTTACGTGCCACATCGATCGTCGTCCGTTTTTGACGAGTTTATATCGCCGGATTCAGTTTTCCCGCGCTCGTGACAATGCTTGATAACATTTCTCACTCTCACCCTTAGATCTTCTGGGCATTTTTTCCATGCCCCTCGTCGCCTCGATTTGCGTGCCACATCGGCCGTCGTCCGTTTTTGACGAGTTTTATATCGCTGGATTCGGTTTTCCGCGCTCGTGATGATGCTTGAGATCATTTCTCGCTCTCACCTCTAGATTTTTTGGGCATTTTTTGACATGCCCCTTGTCGCCTCGATTTACGTGCCACATCGACCGTCGTCCATTTTTGACGAGTTTTATATCGCCGGATTTAGTTTTCCGTGCTTGTGACAAATCTTGAGATCATTTCTCGCTCTCACCCCCAGATCTTTCGGGCATTTTTTTCCATGCCCCTTGTCGCCTCGATTTGTGTGCCAGATCGGCCTTCGTCCATTTTTGACGAGTTTTATATCGCTAGATTCAGTTTTCTATGCTCGTGACAATGCTTGAGATCATTTCTCACTCTCACCCCCAGATCTTCTGGGCATTTTTTCTCATGCCCCTCGTCACCTCGGTTTATGTGCCACATCGACCGTCGTTCGTTTTTGACAAGTTTTATATCTCCGGATTCAGTTTTTCGCGCTCATGATGATTCTTGAGATCATTTCTTTCTCTCATGCCCAAATTTTTCGGTCATTTTTTACATGCCCCCTCGTTGCCTCGGTTTATGTGCCACATCGACCGTCGTCCATTTTTAACAAGTTTTATATCGTCGGATTCAGTTTTCCATGCTCATGATGATGCTTGAGACCATTTCTCGCTCTCACCCCCATAATGTTTGGGCATTTTTTCAAAATGCCACTCATTGCCTCGGTTTGTGTGCCACATCGGCCATTGCCCATTTTTCACGATCTTTATGTCGTCGGATTCAGATTTCCATGCTTGTGAGGATGCTCGAGATCATTCCTCGTTCTCACCAATACCTTTTTGTTCGGTATAATTTTATCCCTTTTTTGGGGCCGAGCAATTCTTTTACGAAAAAGGCACTTAGGGAGTTTCTGTTAAGCTCTTTTCTGACTCCTAAAACAATGAAAAGATCGCCGAGAAACCTTGCTTCCCTTCACGCTCGCCAAAAGTATTTGAAAGGGCATCTACCTGGTATAAGTTTACCCCTTTTCCAAACCTTGTAGACTAATTACAAAAAAGGAACACTCTAGTCACATCGGCTAGAAGAGTTCTCCATTTGTATCATTTTATGCTTTTTCGGGCCTTGGAGACTAAATTACAAAAAAGAACACCAATGGAGTCTACTTACCGCTTTCAGACTCTCAAAAAATGAAAGCAACCATGAGCAATCACCGTCTTGGGCTCGTATAAATCCACAGGACGGTACTCCACCACCACTGCAGAGTTTTCTTATCGTTTTCAGAATCCCTAAAAATGAAAACACTTACAAGCATGAACAGTCCTCGGCTCACGTAAATCCATAGGATAGTACCATTTCAGAGCACACTTTTATCCCTTCTTGGAGCTCATTAAAACTACAAAGAAGGACCCAATGGTGCTTCTCAGCACCACAACAGATCATGTCCACCCATGTAGCAGCTTCCCATTTTGGTTGCCTTCGTTTAGACTATTCTGCAATGTGTCACCCCGATACTCCCCCTACAACACCGATTAGCTGAACCCCCCAGATCACTCAAATCTGCAATACATACCCCTAAGCTATGATTCCCACTCCTAAAAATCAGTTCCCTATATTTCCAGGTCAACCATGTCATCATGCTCTGAACAAAGGAAGTTTGAGTCCACCCATTCTATGACCCAAGTCATTCCCCATCCCCACAGTATGTCAGTCCTACCATCAGTACTACCACATATCAGTTGTGCACCTTGCGCTCCTAACAAGGAAACATCATTGCCTTGATAGTTGCTGGTCGCTCTATGTTGACACCAACCAAATCTATTCCAGAGGATAGACCTAGAGGTCCCTATGCCTTGGACTCATTACCATTTGTGATGAGTGCCTATGGATCATTTCGAAAGGAGTCCTCAGTGCCTCTCCAAATGATTGTTTCTCACATGCTCGACTTCAACACCTTGATCGCATCGTTGAGACTCGTACAGGATATCGGTCCTTTCAATTATCTGATGAAGACCCCGAATATCATCTGACTCTACCACATATGAGAGTTTAATTAAGGATACAACCAGGTACATTTTCCTATGGATATCCAGGTTGCGTTTACCGACAGTTTTCACATGTACCTCGCTTTTGTTCTCCCTCGAGTATACAGTTACATATAACTCCTCATAGTTGACTCACAGTTATTGAGTCCCTACAGATGTTGGACACCTTCAGTTTCAGCAATTCATCAACCCTTCGGATACCTTTTTCAGAACGGTTGTTGCCTTTTTCCAGTGTATCAGTTTCTTAGATTATTCATGGTATGACCATGAGTATGTCCCAGCATTGTGTCCCCTCTGGACCATTATGATGTACCAGCATATTTTTATGTATTTCTTCAGGCCCCCCTTTGTGGGCCTAATTGTTATGTAGATGTCTTGATACGAGCATGGGTATTCCCGCCTCGTCCATAGTCAGAGATTATTCCTCATTCATTTTGAGGCCATGTAATATTTTTTGCTTTTTGCAGCTTCCAAGGGGCCGTGGTTCTAGTCTCCAATCGGTCTCTTCTCTTCTCCAAATCCCAGGAAAAACAAAAAAGAACTATGATGTCTATCGGCCATACGATGAGCTCCTGCCCTCACACATCAGGGGGCAATCTGTTAACACCCAAAAAGTGTTCACTAGCTCATTCCCTTATTCACATAACCCATTTGTCCACTTTTCCACCATTTGAGCCTCTAAAGCAATCAAAAGGTCACCAAAAAGACCATAATACACATTTTTCCCCTCAAAATATATATTTTTCCTCAAAAAACACAAAAAAACCCTAAAAAAGGGTCCATATTTCCCCAAAAATATTAAAAGGGAATAAAAATATTCAAAAAATGAAAAAGAGGGAAAAAGAGACCTAAACCATGTTGGTTAATACCATTGGTTTTCTCAAAAACCATAATGGTATTCCCCATCACCAAAAACTATAAAAAAGTGATAGGGGCTCCTCACTTTTCATCCACATTTCATCCTATCCTTATGCTGCCAAATTCCCTTTGAGATCCATTGCCTCCCATTTTGAGTTTGAAGAATCCCATTGAAGCATTGGAGAAGAAGAGACCATTGGACCTGGAGCTTCTCAACCTTGGAGCTACTCAACAATCATCATCCTCACCATTTGAGGTAATACAAAAACAAATTCTTTTAAATTTCTTGTCTTATTTGCTTATTATTTCTCACACATGTTAATGTTAGATTATATTTAGTTTATTGTTATTTGCTTTTTATTCAAGACTGCTATTACAAGTTAATAGGTGCATCCGTGCACATGCTTGGTTGAAAAACCAAGCAACACCATGGAAGAGGAAGAGGCATTTTGGAGCTAGTGAGACACTTGGACTAGATTCCCTAGCTCTATAACAACAATGATGAAGATGTTATGACACCTATGACACAAATCATACCCAAAGGCTGAAATATGACATATATGACATGCCATGGATAAAAATATCCTCCAAGAGGGCGCTCAAGGGAGTTAGGGAAGCTAAGATGCTTCCACATGTGATTTGGTGGAAGTGGGAGACTAGGAATTGTTGTAGAAGTGGCATTCTTTGGAATCTCTTCCCAACTTGAGTTGGAATGTATCTCTTGGAAGGAATTCGACCCATAGAGAGATTGGAAACTTTATAAATGTCAAGAAAAAAAAATTAAACTGACTTTTGATCATTTTTAGAATTTGAATTTTCATTTGGAGAGAAGAGCTAGTGGAGTGCTTATACTCTACTTGCCTTAGCACCAATTTCGAGGGTGAAAGATTCCCATCCAAGTTGGTAATTGGAAAGGCCATTCAGACCTTTCATTTGGAGATTTAATGGAGTCATTTGTTGCAGGTGTAAGCTATAGGGCAGATCATGGTCACTTATAGTTTAGCTTGCTTCTTCAACAATTTCAAGTTTTCATGGCATATTCTTGATCCATGAGGGATTGCACTTTTGGTGAGATGTTGTTCTCTTTAGGGGAGATTATAATGCCCCATTATTTTATGTTATGATGTAAATTATCTGTATTTCAAGTTCAGAAGACTCTCCGGTCGAAATACCAAAATATTTCATGTAAAAATGTTAAACAATGAAGAAACAATGCCATTTCCCCACTACCTTGTTGTGAACCAATGTAATGTTGATAGATTCGAATGGATAAGTAAAATACTGATGTTTTATTGATGAATGGAATGTTATTAATGTATTATAATAGTTTAATGTTCAGTATATAAGCATTGGGAGTCATTTTGTTGAGTTTCATAGAATTTGGATAGGATTGCCTATCATTTCCCCCAAGGTGGAAAGTAGTCTTTTTGCATTTGATTTAAGGGAGTTATAGCATACATTAACAGTTGAATGGTGATGCATATGAGTTCATTTTGATTTCCTTTATATTTCTCCTTATTCCATTCAGAATTTTGAGTTGTGTTGAGTGCATTTGGAAATTCATTTTCATCATCTACCCCTAGGGGATTTGAACCACAATTTACTAGTAAAACTCCATACATTGACCAGATTTCCAAAGTGAGTTGAAGAAGTCATTTGATGGTTAAAATACACCAATAAACACCATTTTTATGTATTAACATCATTCATACACCTTTTGGTACAATTTGAGATCATTGGGAGCTATTTGGAGCCATCTACCATTGGGGGTTTGAGCCTCAAAATTACTAGTAAATTCCTTGAGTTCTCTTGGATACCTATTCGACCCAAAAACCACGTATAATACCACAAATATACTTTAATTAATTTATTATAAAATAAAGAATTCTTATACCAACCATTAGTGGAGGTTGTACAGTGTTTGGAAGAGATTTGTTCCAAGACCCAGGGGGGATTTCCAGTTCGCAAATTGACTAGTCTTGTCCCGAAAATTATTCCCTTGCAAATTTCAGACCATGGTTGGGTATATCAGTTGATTGTATGTCTAATAGATGTGTTAATGTGTCCTATCACCCCTCATGACCTTTCTCGCCAAGTTTGAAAGTAATTGGAGGAGTTTGGAATCAGTTGTATCCATATACCTAGAGTTGAAATTTGGTGAATTTGAGCACATTGGGAAAGTTATTATGAAGGACATTGCATATCCTCAATTTATTGATCATTAATTGTTTATGATTGATGGAAATGACAAGAACCAAGGAATAAAAAATCTTGTTTTATTGTTTGTGTTGACAAGGTGTTGGGGTAAGAACACTACAAGGAAAAGGCCCTGTAGCAGAGGTTATAGAGGAGATTTTTAGTGCTACAAGCTGATTGGTCAAAAAATATCAAAAACAACTCCTCTACAACCTCTGCCAATGGTTCTATATATTTTAGTGGATTTTTTTATGGTAATTTTTTATACTTTCAAAAAACTCGACAATTAGAGGCTTTAGCGGAGGTTTTTTCATCAGTGCGCTTTAGTGACACAAGCGCAACAGTGCTAACCAACACAAAACATACTAGTGATTTTAAAAGCAATATATGCACTGGTACGCACAAAAAATTGAAAGCAATATATGTACCATTGCTTGGTAATACATATAACACTGGTCTGCACCAAAATTTTAAATGGAACCGATGCTTTATAATAATATATGCACCAGTGCTCTATACTAAATGTAGCACCAATCCTGACAAACTATTATAAAGCATCGATGCTTCCTAACTATTACAAAGCACCGACGTGATAAATGAAGGAAAACGCACTAGTAAAGTTGAATGAGACGTTGACTTTTGTTGCATTTTTAAAATTAAATGGTGTTGTTAACATACAGTGGTGCACTGAGGTGTAATAATAAAAAAGAATCAGGGCATGCAACAAGTATCTTGTTGCATTGAGGCTTTATTGTTTTAAGCACGCTAATTTGCTACATTATCTCAAATGCATTGGTGTGATTAAAACGATCAAAAGCACCAATAATGATTTTCTATTTGGTGATCAGTGACTACTAACATTGCACTGGAATATCTATATTTTATTTTTATTTTGTTTAATGTCATTATTCATAAAAAATTGAAGTATTTTTTATAATAGTATTCATATAGTTTTAATTTTAATTATTGTGATTGGATATGATGTTTGGATTAATTTGTTATATCATAAATTTTTACATCTATTGGAATATTTAATTAGCGATGTAACATTTCACAATGACATTGGAGAATGCAATAAAATAAGAAACCCTTTGTCATACTAAATGGGACAACACAAAAATCCACAATAATCAAAATTTCAACAAAATTGTAATTGTTACACTTATTGGTAACCCTTTGTCTTTCAATTGGGACACTATGTCTAGTACATTATACAAAATGTTTGATTTTCACAGACAATTATATAAAAATATACAATCCCATTAATTATACCATCCACTTGTTTTCATTGAAGGAGTTAATGGTTTAAGCTTGCATCAACATTGTGGAATTCTTCATTATTATAGTTTGCTTCCTTCCCCTTTACAGCATGTAGTTTGTCCCAGTGTTGCAAACATCACAATAATATAATTGACATCACAATACATTGTGATTCTCTCATATCGGTGGTATTATCATTGAAAAATATCGTAATTTTTTCAAAATTTCAAAATATCATGATATTTTGCAGATGTTGGATATATTGACAAAATATTGCCAAAACTTGGAAAATAGTTGTTGAGTCTAGACATTTTTGGATTTTTTAGATTTTTTGCTGAATTTGAAGAGGGAAAGTAGGGGATTGAGAAAAAAGAGCTTATTTACTGTTACATTTTCCCATAAAGGGCTAGAGGGAGGGGGTTGTGTCACATGTTTAAAATTATGAAAAAACTTGAATATTTTTAAATTTGTATGTTTTTTGATATTTTCCCCAATGTTGCAGATAAATTTGTTTTTGGACCCTTGGTGATATATTCACCAACACAATGTTAGCAACATTGGTTTTCACTCACTAGTGAAAGGAATGGTTTAAGAGTTGATGCTATTGTTATTGGGAAGTTTTATTGCAAGTAAGGAGCAAGGAGGAAGTAGAAATTATCTTGATAAAAAAATTATGAGTTGAATAAACTATTTTTATTTGCATTGAAGGAATGTTTTATGCATTCTATTGCAAGTAAGGAGCAAGGAGGAAGTAGAAATTATCTTGATAAAAAAATTATGAGTTGAATAAACTATTTTTATTTGCATTGAAGGAATGTTTTATGCATTCTATTTAATGGTCTTGAGTTAGAATAATCCCATGCCTTTTTAGCAAGTACTAAGCCTAATATTTTGAATGTACAATAATGAAACCTTTCCTACAATTGTTTCCTTTCTACCTTTTATGAATCATATGCTAAAAACAACATTATTCTTGTCCAAAACTCTAGTGAGAAGACTCATTCAACAAAGCACTTAATTTTCTTTTAATATTCTTGTTTAGGCATGAAATGTCATGTTGTGTATTTTTTATTCTAGCTGATATGACCCAGGGGGTATATATGGGGCTAAATGTGTATGATATGACCCTTAGGGGGGGCATATATGAGGCTAAATGTATATGTAATAGGTTTGGCCTAATGAAGGGGCCTCATGTGCAATGAGTGGATATGTATATATAAAGGTAATGTAGTCATTGTTGAGGAAATGTAGAATGATTATATGAATGTCTTGGTGTATTTGGAGAAGGATCTCCTATTCCTCAAGGAGTTATTGTGTAACTCATCTCTCATATCATATAGATTTAACTCCATATATGCCCCCACCTGAATCAGAACTAAATTAGAGATAAGAAAATAATAGGTTTTCTTGCATCAAGAACAATCATTCAAATACACCCAATACTTAATAGTGTGATTGCTTGTTGATAAGATTTTACCACTACTATACAACACTATATGGATTTATGAGAGTAGGCATGCACCATTGCAAAACTAGCTATAGATATTGAGCCACCCTACTAAGATAGAGATTATGCCACATGTACTATTATAGAAATATCCAAATGCATGTGTGTAGACAACTATAAAACCTAACTCAAAATATATATATCCCTCATGTAGTTATGTGTTCCACTCCACCATCAACCGCAACCCACTAAATATTTGGACATCTTCACCACTAATGAACAACCATGTTTTTTTTCTTCAGATCACTAGAGTAATGAAGGAAAAAACCTTAAAATATGTTGATAGATTGGGATTAATAGTGATGGCATGTATTATCCCACCAAAACCTAAGGAGCTTCCTTATCAGATTTTGACAAACATATTTTTGAACTAGTGTTGTTCTCAAATTCAAGAGATGTGTAAGAATTGCTTTTATGAAAGGGATGTTGCTTAAAGGGATTCTATGGGTGCATCGAAGAGGAGGGAAAAATCATTGAATCATGTTATGTATGAAATCAAAGTGGGTTTGATTCATCTACAATGGTATCTCATTACAAGAGTGATCGTGGCTCAAATAAACCTTAAGTCAATTCAAGTAAGTTGAGAAAACATGCCAAGGAATTTATATGCCCCTTGTTCCCCTATTTTGCCACTCATTTGGTTGAACAACACCCTATTGGTCAAGTCAATAAATGATGAGAGGACCCAGTGGAATGATAATAGAATATTGAATTTGATTTGAAAGTCAAGAGAAAAACTAGTGCATTCTCCAACAAATTGGTCTTTAATGGTTGGCTAGTGACGTACTAATTGACACTCTCACTCAAGTTTAGTGTACACATCTTATAGAAGCTCCATGCAAATAAGTAGGACAATAGGAGTGAAACAAAAGTAATGCTAAATGAAGTCCACTATGCAGTATAGTTGAATGCCACATCAATCATAGTAGAGTGGGTGAATGGCAATGACTGACTGCTAGCATGGGTAGGCTTGAGTTATGAAATTGAAAGAATATAGTTTATGAAGATGGTATGGAAATTGAAATATTACTATTGATCTTTCCTTGCAACTTAATGTTATTCAATATCATGGATAACAACTCATGCAAGGGGGAATATGTAGTGTATGGATTTCTCACTTTAGTACTCACATAAACCTACTCGTTAAAAGATATTGTGGTGCAATCTACTTCTAACTCATTTCCATATGTGACCTACCCAATAATATCTCGGTGACCTCTTTCCCTTCATAATGAAGGATCCTCTCTATTGGATTACACTCTCTTGAGTCACCCTACTTTAGCCTAGATGCAAAAACTCCTTGGGATGTATTGCACTTAGTAAGGTCCCCTTTCTCCTCTTATCTTGTCTTTCTCCTTTGGTCATTGGTTTGTCTATGCTAGACTATTTTGTGCACTTATTTGGGGCCTCACCCATGCTATTGCGCTTCCTGGTCTTATCATATCCAACACCTCTATAAAGATTTGTTATTGTTGCTTGGTTTCTTCCTTGATTTCTAGTTGTATTTTCGTAGGGTATGTTTATTCGTTGTGTCCCCTCTCACACCATGGATGATTCAATTCTTGCACCTCAAGGCAAGCTCCAACATAGCTAGAGCAAATTAGGTATCACCATTTTAAGGGAACTTTGGGTCTCCATGCAACTTTTCATTTTTTTAGTATTTTATATGGTAGACCTAGGGTGTTTTATTTCATTGTATTAGAGATTGGGATCAAGTGTGTTTTGTGGCAAGGTGTAGTGGTGTGTGTGTGAACATTTGAATGGAACATTCTCTCTTGGAGCTCTTTAACATCTCTCATCTTCATCCCAAGCATCTTCAGATCCATTAAAAATGTTCTTCTAAGTGAATTTATTTGCTTTTACCTCTTCAAAAATTAGGTTAATCAACTCACCAAAGGAAATCGGTAACTTGGCTGTAGTTAATTTGTTATCCTTTGTTATTTTTTGTTACTTCCTATTTATTGTTAAAACGTAATTGAATTACTCTAATTAATTTGCATCCCTATATCACATAATGAATTCTATATCTCTATTTAATCTAATGGCCCTCTCTCCTTCTCCTTTAGGATTCTTCTTCTATCTTCCCCTCTTAGGGTTTATCATTATTCCCTAAAACCTAAGGGTAAACTTCATTATCCCCTCTTTTCTTTTGGTAGCATAGTCCCTTACTCCAACCATAACATTGAAACCCCATGGCAAGAGTTTCTATCCACTAAGGAGGAATATGAACGAGTTTCCATGAAGGTGAATCAAAGGCTAGGAACCAAAAGGAGAAAACACAAAAAAAATTGATACAGGGAAAGGGGAAAGCACCCATTGGAAACTATATGTTAATCTCATACCTTGAAAAAAAGGAGGGAAATTTATCATGTGGAAGGGTTTGACTTGAAAACCATCATGGAGCTCCTCATGACCCAAGATCAATATAAGAGTGGAGGTACAAGTGCCACATATGGGTATGATGATGACAATAAATAAGACAAAAAGTCAAAAAGGAAAAAAATATGATGATAAACATATGCTTGATTCACGGGAGATGTTAGGAGGTACAAGAGAGAAAAAGAAATATAGCTATCATGCAAGCACGCAATAACTGGACTATGAATATGACATGCAGAGTAGTAAATGATGAAATAATTCTAAAGGAGAAAGGAGAGAAAATGAAACATGCACTCACTAAAGCATTGATAGTGCAATATGAGAGCTCATTGGGGTGTGCTAAAAGTTACATGTGATCAAAAGCTTTTCAATAGACTGTAGCCAATCATCCTCTATGATGATTGCTTCTTGCTCCTCAGTCTGAGCAGTTACCATATATCTTATTCCTTCTCCTATATACAGTATCTTGTGGAGAACTGAATATGGCACTAACTGTTGAGTGTTCATTTCCTTAAGTTAAACTTATTGTGCTGAGCCCTGCTGAGTATCTCTCTGAGTCTGTTTTGGCTCCTCGTGATGAGGATTCTCAATGTTACTTCCTTCCAATGCAGCAACAGTTGGGTCACTGAACAATTCTTCATCATTTGGCTCTACAACACACATTACAGCTTCTATTTCTGTCATTCCTGGAATACTCTGGCATTTCTTGGAATACATACTCTGACTTTGCTGTCTTAACTTGAACATTGTCATGAACAATACCTCAGGCAACTATCTCATCGTTGAAGATACTTCTCTCCCAACACATGTATAGGAAGCGTTGATATAAATAAATGACCGCTAGCCCAATTGAAATCAGGCATGCATCTTCAGCGTGTCTCTAACCCATGACCAGTAGCTTTCCATCCTGTCCATATACTGTTCAATTGTTGGAATTGTTATAGCAAAGTAGTAATATAGTTTGTGCTTGGCCCTCTGGTGAGCAGTATAAAACCCCGTAGTGGCACGGGAAGGAGGCTCAACTAGTTCAGTCTAGAATCCAGCTCTGGTTCAATCCTATTAGGATTTGATTGGCCGCTGTAAGTACCATTATACCAATTTACCACCTTTCTTGTCTTTCCGGCATGATGACTTATCATTTCTAACATTCAATTTCTCTCCCGTGTCACTATTCCAATCCATTCGAGTCTATTTGCCTTCGTTGGCTTTTACCTCCCGACATGGTCCTTGGCCAGGCAAAATTTGTTGTTTTTCTTGTACTCTTTCCATTTGATCTACATTGTGACTTCGTTGTTTCTGCTGTCCATCTCCATTATTACGCACTTAGTGCCCCCGTTCCATACTTGTTAATATGTAGATAATAGAGTCGATTGAAATCCATTTGAATTCCAATTCGAAGTGCCATGAAAAGAGCATATCATCTTATATGTTAAATTCTCTAATTTTTTTTAGGATAATGACTGTGAAATTGTTAGAATTGCATATATATATTGTTGGAATTGCATAATGTAAATTCTCAAGGATTTTAGGGTTCTAAATCCATTTTTGCAATAAAAAATCATCAAATTTTCTTCATGTGTTTTTGGTTTTGAGAAATGAAAAACAAATCAATTAACATTGTTCTCATTATATCTATAAGTATAAACCACTTATGTTAATTGAGTGTAGATCGGGTGGTTGGGAGGAATGTTGTTATCCTCCCCACCCGGGTTCAAATCTAGCTTTGTGACACTTGCTCCTTGGGAGCCGACTTTGATTATGTAGGGATTGTAACTCTAAAATACCTTGATTCTCCGGAATATCAGGTATTGGCATGATCCTGATAGATATAGCCCTCTAACAAACGGTGAACCATCATTTAAAAAAAAAGTATAAACCACTTATATTTTCATTATGATTAATCAAGGAACAATGGGGTTCTCCACTCTCCTTCTTCTCTAAATATTGAGAGAGATGTCAGAGGGTAGTGTTATTAAACTATTCGCTATTATGGTTAGTTATATGGTTAGGAGTGGAGGTATGGTGATATGCATTGGTCTATTTCACACTTATATGTATGATTATATAGGAAAATTTTGAATACATAAAACCCCATTACTATAAATAGTTAGTACATGCATGTTTATATTGGACACACTAACCCTTCTATGATCACCACCTCATCCTCATTACTTACCTTCATTATAAACAACTAAAAATAAAACAACTCACACCCATACACATCTACTACTTTTACTAGACCTTTGGACACATCAACAAATCTAAAGAGGGGGGTAACAAAGTACCCTATACATTATATCTTACATACTGCTACCATTATCAATAAACAATAGACTCCCACCTTATATTAATATTCTTTTCATTTATCACCAATAGAACACAACCTAAATGATTTTAGACTATCCATCAACACACTCTATATAGCTTAGCCTAGAGTCTCATTCTTATAGATTCACTAATAACACTGAGAGTTGGGCCCATTGAATTGAAATACAAGTTTTAATATGTGTATAAACATAATTCACTTTTCTCGTTATAGAGGAGTTGCTTAGAGGAGTCTCTTCATCTAATCGTGCCTCAATATCCACTTCCAATTTGAGAGGAATACATTTCTTTTATTTTCCCTACCTCATCCTTGCTTAAATTAAAGGACAAGTGAATTCAACCAATCAATCAAAAGGTTGTGATTCTAGTTCTTGGAAATTATTTGGCCCTCTTCCTCCTCCTACCAAGTGTTTGAATTACAAGACTCTTATTGAAACAAACTTGAAGGAATTATAACTCTCATATTTTTGTTGTTTCCATCCCTTCAATCTAATCCCTTTGTCTAATTCATATGGTACTACCTTTTTGTGAATGCACTTTTGACCCGAGTGGTGTTATTCTAAGTCTTGTGTTGGCATTATTCTTGTTTTCATTACAAATGAAAGAATATGTTTGATGTTATTCATTGGTCTATGCACCTGGATTCTAGCCTTCTTGTACTCCCATTTAGATTGGGAGAAACTCATTCCAATTTGTGGACCTTAGGAAAACATTAATTTGTACAAATGGATGGTATCTCTCTATTATTTGTGGTATTTACTACAATCCAAACCCCTATTTGCATTTGAGCTAGTCTCAAAAGTGATTCAAAAGAGTATGTGTATTTCTAATGAATCCCCAATGATGTGTTTTCCATTCCAGGTCTCTTACTATTTTAGGTATTTTTTCCAACCTTGTGTTGTCATTCTCAAGAAATAACAAAGACTATTTATTAATCTACAAAGTATCTCTATTTAGTAATTACATGGTACTGGGTAAGTATAGAGAGAAAAAATAGAAGAAAGCACACTCTCAAATTCTATCCCATGACTATAGTTCCCATGCTATATTAATTCATTACGTCAATAGTTATTTATGCCTTCAAATTTGAGATAGTGAAAACCCATGGACTATACAAGGCTGCCACGTAGGGAAGTCAAGGATCCCCACCTTGAGCTCTAGCTCTCTCTTCCTGCTATTGATTATGGCTTTCTTACTCTAAGGTGAGGATGGCCCAACCTAAACTAGACCTCATCTTTTGAATAAATTGGACATATTCCTAGTTTAGGGTTGAAAGGAAATCCATGCATGCTTTTTGGGATTACAAGGATGGAAGTGCCCTTTTATTTTGAGAGAGCTTGGTTAATTATTTTTCTTGATTTCTTTTCTTTCTGGAATTACTTTATTTCACCAGGAAACAAGAGAGAGGGCTTGAAGAGGCATGGTTGGATAAACACTATGGAGAAATTAAAGGGTTGGGACACTTACTTGAGTGAAAGGTTTTACTAGTAATTAAGAAAGAATCATTTCTCATACATACCTTCCTTACAAGCATCAAAGCAAAGCTAGCTAGAAGGTGAGTTTGGGGATGAATCTTGAATACTTATCAAGCCAAAATCAATGGTACATACCTTAGATAGCATTGGTAATCTAGTTTAGTTAGGAATGGGTAGTGGTTTCTTTCTTCCAACCCTCCCTTATGCATTCATTTATGAATGTTTCAAAGGGGGGGGCAGTAGGGTCCAACCAATAAGTGACCACATTTTATGTGATCTATTTTCCATGTCTTTATATATAGGATTTATGAAATCATTAGAAATATTGAAGAGACAAAATCCAAATTGTAATATCCTTGATCTGATATTAGATGAAATTATCTCAAATATAACTTTAAAAATTAGAAAATTACAAACAGTAACTAGTTCTCAAAACTAGTGAAGAAGGAACTAGACTAGGTCCGTGAATATCCTGCCCAAAGCTTGACTGAAGGACACTTTTGGATCTGCAAAAGGTGTCGGGGAGTGTGCAGTGGCAAGGAAAAAAGCATAAATTCCAACTTCTAAGTTCTAAGCACAATGTACTGGGGCCATTAATGTTTCAAATGTTAACCGGGACGAAGTCTACTCCAAGGCTTCCTCGACACACTAGCATATACCTGCTAAACTCTTCCACTTACACTTAAAATCAACCAGAGGTGGATGACATGTAATTAACCTCTAATTTGATGATAGAAAAGAGTTTCTAATTATTTGGGAGGATTTGTCAATGTTTGGAGGCAAAGAGAGAAAGAACGCTATGTAGGATTGCTCCACTAGCTTGTTTCGAGGATTTTCCAAATAGAATGAGATGATAATGAATTTGAAATATGATGGTGGGATGATATTCAGAAATGTATCAGGGATACCCATCACAACTGACATAATTGAAATTGGGCATATAGATACTCAGTAATTGATCAAACTGCAAAACTAGTCAAATTCGGATGCCCAATGAGCTAGCCTTGATAATTATGGACTCAAAAATCCAGAGAGGTCACGAATATATGATTTTTGGATTGGGATGGATTCTACAAGAAGTTAAAAAACTACAACAACCTTCATAAAGAGAAATAGTTTCTCTGATCTCCGTATAATGCATAACCTGGAAAACTATTCAATTGAAAGTGTATATTGAACTAGTCTTGAAACACAGGGCTCAAAATGCCAAAGGAGGATCTCTAAATCCTCTTCGAATATTAAATGTGGCTCTGATATGAAATGTACACAAGCAAAAAATAATAACTGGGTTCATTAAGCTAGTCATTAAAGGACATAGCCTCAGACATCATAGATATTCACTATGCTTGAATTTTTACAATGATAGAAGGAGGAGATTACATAAAGGAGTAAGAAGAGAAGGTGTGGTCATTGTATCAGATATGTAGAATGAATCTGAGATGTTGGCTTCTCATGGGAGGTGCACTGGGATTCTGTATCTTCTTGCAATCTCTCCAACTGATTACTTTCTCTCAGTGAAACTCTACAGAACCACCTCAAGTCATATGGATCTTTGCATCAACTGTTGAAGGATGGATCTTCACATGAATGGCTGGATCATATATTAAAATTGGTATCAATGGTTGCAATGGATCATGTGAAGAAGAATGGAATATGAAATATGGGGCACATCTCCCACAGGTGGCTAAGGGTGCATCACCAAATCCTAGAGAAGCTTGATCTTTCTCACATACAAACAATAAAGTATCAAAAGATGTGAATGTGGTGTGCCCTCCTCATTTTATAGATTGGGTGGCTTGTTGAGAAATTCAAACTCCTTGGCCTCATCCAATCTGCCTTCCTTGAATGAATAGGAAATTTATTGCTTTCTCATTTTTGGAAACTACGCCTTCCTGGCTTTTCCAAATGTTTCCTTCTTTTCATACTGATTGGATTTTTATTCATCTTTGGAAACTGTGCCCTCCCTGCTTTTCATGAGGTTTCCTACTTTTCATACTGAATGGATTTTATCCTTTTAGGAAACTGTGCCCTCCTTTGCTTTCTGGAACTTTCTACTTTCCTCACATGCCTGCTTTGTACACTTGCCTCAGAATGCCTGCTTTATGCCCTTCTTTTGTCAGTTTATTTTATTTTTTCTTGACACCTTGCTTTGTGCTACTTTCCTCCACTTTCTTCTTTGGTGTGATAACTCATAAGGCTAGCCTTATATCTCCATGCGCCCCCATGGGTTCCTTATCATCATCCAACTCATCAAAACATATAATTAACAATTAAATATAAAAAAAATTATTACATCACTTCTAAATTAATTAATTAAACAACTATAGTATAAATTATTCCTAGTTAATAATTTCCTAGGCTAATGTTATCCCCCCTTTTATTAATTAATTCATTGCTCTTCACCAGGATCCATGGGGGTTTGGTGGATTCTTAGCTGCCCTTGGTACTGGAAAATTGGGGACATGACACTAATGTCGACTTATATTCTTTCCTAGAGTGCTTGTGGGGATCAGCCGTAGCTGTTAATGGATGGAAAGTGCTCAACAACCAAGAATTATGTTCATGTGTCTCATAGGGCATGCGAAAAGGTAGATTCAACAATGAGAGGGTGGGTTTTCTTCCTTACTCAAAACAAAATGGAAGGGACAACCCATGTATTGGCAGTTTCAGTTACTGACCTGAACCTATATATTATATAGTATATTTTTATTAATACACATAATTTATGGAACTTTGGTTATTGTGATTAAGTGCTAATAGTGTCCCTTTACACCACCTTTTCTCTTAGAATCATTGTTTTTCACTTATGTTGTTTCTACCTATTCCAACATGGTATTGGAGTTATTTGGTTCATGGTTAGGATTTTCCAGAGTAAAATGTGTTCCAATGGATCTTGTGGTTTGTTGGGTAGCTATGAATTTTTTTTATGGGTTTAAAAGTATGGTGAATAGTAGTGTTTGATTTGTTGGATTTGATCATCATGTTTTTGGAAAGATTTGGAAATATCTTAGGTATTAGTTTTCCAAATTCATGAAAGCATTTGATGGATGTGTAAATTTAAGACTTGATATGGTCTATTGACTAGGGTTATTTCATGTGCATGGAGTTTGGATTATTGATTCGACTTGTGCATTGATTAGCTTAACCATCGTGTTCCCTAATAGTTGGGTAGATCTAGAATCATTCACTAATCTAGATGAGTCTACCTCTATGGGCATGATTGAATTGATTGATCAACTAAATCCTAGAACTTGTTGTAGTTTTTTGGCTGAGAGATAGATCTTCTAGGCATATTTATTGGATGATACAGTAGAAGGAGAATCAACTATAACCATTTAAAGTAGTTCCCTCTGTGTAATTTGGTATCTATGACTAAGTCTAGACGAAAAATATAATTGGTTCATGCATATAATGATCAATTGGAGGATGACAGACTCATGTTTTTCTAGCTTAATCTTCGAATGATTATTATGAGTTGATTGAGCATTGACTTGATTTGGAGACCATTGGATATGAGATAATTGATTGGACCATTGACCATATTTATGTGTGTATGATTGATTGAGGTGACCCTGGTGGTCGAATGACATTTATAAGTCTATTTTTATTAATGGTTTCGACCCATGTAGTATCTACAATAGCTATGAAAAATACAATGGATAAACTTAGTTGGTCACTCGTAGACTTAATTGACCATCATCAAATTATTTAAAATTATTGGTGTAATGAACATGAACACTAATTTTTGTGTGTTTTTTGTTGGTGGAATGAAGCTACAGATTGATTGCAACAACCAAAAGGTGATCTTTAGTGATCAACTTGTAGTTGATTGGATAATCTAACTCTACTTTGAACCTATGTAAAGTATTTTTATTAGGCTCTTGACAGTTATGTGCATTGAAAAGTTTGGGTAGATTTTCAATGTTGGGTCGACGTTGGATTGGGAGTCAACTAGCATGAAGGTTGTATTGGCTTAGCAACAGGTTGTAAAGATAAATTTACTTGATATTTGCATTGTTTCATATAACATAGTTGCACTCTAGTTGCCATACATTGAGGATACATTGGGTAATATTATTTGAATCACGTAGACCAAGGTCTACTAGTTGAGTGGGTATAGTTTATTGGTGTTAAATATTGTCTCTATTTACCCATGATTGCATATTATTACCTTTATTTGTTGATTCAATTGGTTGTATAATATTTGGAGCTAGCATTTTGTTGTTGCTATTGTGTTGATTATCTTTGCTAAAATGTAGACTAAGGATCTATAACCTTGAGAAAATGTATTATTAGGGGTACATTAAAGCCATGAGTGTGTATCTTTCGACCTATTCAAATATCAACCAATTGACTAATAGTGAATTTATAAAATTTTGGAATTCTATATGAAGATGGGTACCTTTGATTAAGATGAGCTGATTTTTCAAAATTTCCAAGAAATTCATGAGAAAAAAGTTATTTCTTTGCAAGAATATCATGATCGAATTTAGTATGAAGTTGTTTCCTTTTAGACTATTGTTCCCTTATTGTAGATAGAGAATTGAAGATTGAAAGATTATCTAGAGAAAACCCATACCCAACTGGAGGATGAGGTTTCTATTTACCCAACTGGAGGATGAGGTTTCTATTTTACATAAGTATGATAAGAAATCTAGGTAGATTAATGTATTTTTTTTTATTAGGGGAATCAACAACTGGGGTTGGGCTGGTACTCACATGAAACGGGGTCCAGGGATCCAATATCACTACCACTATACCCCTAGGTGCATCTACAGGGCTCGAACCATGGTGCACGAGTAAGTTTGGGTGGATAGGAACATGTGACCTTTCATTTACAACCGAATACAACTTCTCATCTTTACCACTTGAGCTGCCCCCCATGGAAGGTAGATTAATGTCTTTGAAAGAATGTTACAAATTGTATTTTAGAATCTTATGAATGACTTTGGAGTTAAGGAAGATTCAATTGATGATACGGGGAAGGAATTTAAGACCCTCTCTCATACATAAATTAATTTTCAAGGAGAATGAGTAGTAGACTGGAGGAAGCCAATATCCAACTAGAGAATGAGGTTTCCCACCTGCAGGCCTCTATTGATGAGATTTGTGAGGAAGATGCTCCCTTTCAAGCAAATAATGTTTGTCTATTTGATGGATAACAATATTTAAAATAATATTATAATATTTTAATGTTGTAGATGACTAATAAAGGTGAGACCATTTAAGGATTGTAAGATTGTAAATAGGGTCTAGAATTAGAAATTTGTTGGTTGTAAATGGATGTGAAAAATTGTGATGATGTTGAGTTTCCAAACTTGCTAATTACCTCTTCCACCTTTGAATCTCTTTCTTGTATCCCTATTATTTTTCACAAGGATGCTATTACTATGGCACCTTCTCATGCTTTGTTTCCTACTCATTTGTTTTTTCTCCTAGTTTTAATAAACATATTACAAATTGGGTATGGAATATTAAGTAAGATGAGATATATTAGAGGTGGATTTGGGAAGAATGAAAAGGTACCGTTGTTCCAATTACTCCTGAGCTAATATTTCCTAGAGAAATCCTTATATATGATGAAGATTCATTTCCAAATAGACTTGGTTTTGCATGTGGAATTCAAACTAAGTTGATAGAATAGAAACCATCTATTAATAATTATGTTAAATAGATCGAAGACTTTGTTGCTCATGATATTCTATAATCTAAAAATGTTATTGTGGATGACATTGTTGTTGATGCATAGGGGTGTTTTGAACCATTGATTGAACCAGAACTTGATCATGCACCTCCTCTTTGACCAACACCTTTTTTTCCATATCAACATCCTCATCATAAGGATCACAAGAATCTGCCCATAAATCGAAATTACTGAAAAGATGGAAATTCCATTTATTGCTCTTTCCATAAAAGACATGAAAGATAGAACTATGGACCATTGACAACTACCCGAATTTATTGTGGTACGGGTTGGATTGATGAATGTTTGAGGTATCATTTGGAAAGGTGTTTGAGGAATTCTTAATATGTATATCGTCGACTATATAATAGTATATTTATCCACTTTCTTGTTGTTGATACATTAGAGTGGTTGACTAAAAATCAAACAGAGATACTAGTTGATTGAGTTTGGACTATAGATGTTTTCATTGCAAATTTTGTTAACGATTATATTTTACATGTTTCCTACTATCCGACTATTGTATTGGTCCATCGATTGTGTTTAAGCAGGGTGATTGATTTTATTGGTATTGATGAATGTAAATCCAACTTGAGTTGATTAGTGTCAGAGTGTTGGGGTATATTGAAGCTAATTTGACTTGTTTTACAAATCAATGATTCAAAGCTAATATACAAATTCCAATTGAGTTATTTATGGATTGTTGGGATATGTTGTTTAAGTACTACAACATGTCAGAGCAAGTAATTATTTGATGATTTCTTTGACAAAGAGTGTTTAATGGAAAAGGATTGATTATTTTTCTCTAGTCAACTCATCGAATGGATTATGTTGTCTTATTTGTATAGGTGACTCATCGATGAAGATTGTTTGGACAATAGTTTGGAAACATTATTTTTTTATGTGATATTATTTGCATATGCTCTTGTTTATCAACATGTTGAACAATTTAGTTTTAGAGTATATTGGGTGAAGGATCTTGTTGGTGATAGTTGTTAAGGCCTCCTTTAGGAATCATTACTATATCGTAGATTGAACAATATGATGTCTATTTAAAGGTGGAAGTGTTCTTTTTTTTTATCAAGAGAAGTTAAAGGATTTATATAAAAAATCTAGGAACATCGGCCTAAAAATATAGAAAGATTCACCCTACATTTGAAGGGATAATGTTAGGAACCCATGTCTTTACTTTGTTAGTATATTGTTGTTGGACGAATATATTTGTAATTCGTCCCATAGTATTTGTTGATCCATAGTTTGTGTTGTTGTTGGCGCATATGCTTTGTAAGTCACCCATAGTTTTGTTGATCCATAGTTTGTATTGGCCCATGGTTTTGACCCGTAATAATTGTTGATCTATATTTTGTATTGGCCCATGGTTTGTATTGACACATGGTATTGACCCATGGTATTGGCACCTAGACTTAGTATATAAGTGTGTGTTGAGGCCTATGAAGGCACCGTGAAGTTAATTGTATTGAGCTTTCTCAAAGGAGGTTGCCCCCTCGAAGTGGCCCGTGATCAATATAAAAGTGATTTTGAGTTCTGCTATTTCTGATATCTCGTGTATATGCATTGTTTAATTATTGCAGGTTCTTCACATCTGGTATCAGAGCACTTTCTTGGGCTCGTTGGGTGGAATTTCTGCCAATTTTTTTTTTCGCATCTGTTGCAACTTCGGATTTGGGAATAATCCCTATCCACTTAACTGTGGGAAGTACTTGGGCATAAGCCCTAAAGCTCATTGTGAGGATTACCACAGGAACCCCAAAGTAGCTGGCCCATTGAGAGGACCTGCCAGTGAAAAGAGCAATGACCCCTACCTGATTGACTAGTTCCCACCCGTGAGGTAAACCAAGAGCCGTCGTTTGTGGCAAAGCGGTTATCAGTTTTACCTGAGCCATGGAGTGAGGGGTATTGCCCCAATACGCAAGCCGTCAGACAACATTGGTGGCCGAGTGAAACACCTGAACTGTTAGGAAGCCGTACATACCTGGGGTCCATATATATTTTCAGCTGAACTATTGTCGATCACTTCCGCTCCAGATCCAGCCGTTTCAGATCTATTCTGAAAGTCATTCCAGATCCAGTCACTATTTCATATCCAGCCATTTTCAATCCCTTCCGCACCGTTGCAGATCCATCTGTTGTGGATCCCTTCTGCGCCGCTGTTGCCGATCCATTTCTGGGAAAAAAAAAGGAGTATAAAATTCTGTTTTTCGGCCATATCTCCCTTGTTTCAACTCTTTTTTCCCTGAAACTTCATTGACATCCCTGCAATCCCATTCTGCATATTTCATTCCTGAAGACCCTATCCCAAATTCCACTTCCCAGACCAGAAATCCCACATTTGTCTATTTTTAGGGTTTGCCATAACTTCTTCAATTTTCACCCGATTGCCTTCGAATTTTACCATAGAGTTCCCGCTTCTGAAATCCCCATTTTTTGCTTCCCTGACCCTCAGAAAGTGTCGAAAACCTAGTCAAACCCCAATTACCTCTCCAAGTTTTTCCCAAATCCAAATTTCCCCTTACTAAATACGCTTGTGTTTGTGTTTTTCTATCCATTCCCCCCCCCCCCCCCCACAAAAAAAAAATCTTGGTTATGGTTGTCACTCGCACAGGAGCAAAAACCATGGATGAAGCACTTGCAACCATCCAAACCAAACTCCAAGATATGGATGAAAAATTTCTCAGCCTCCATCTTCAGCATTTAGCCATGAACAATAATCGACAACCAGAATCTTCTGCAGCCACTGGGTTCTCTTCTTCCAGCAATTTTCGTGGGTCAAAGCTTGATTTTACTCACTTCAATGGTACTGAGCCGACTGGATGGATATACCGAGCAGAACAATATTTTAGTCTGCATAATACTTTTGATGTCCAGAAAGTTCCACTTGCATCCTTTCATTTGGAACAGGAAGCCCTTCAATGGTACCGTTGGTACATCAAAGCTCATCCCGAGCCAAACTGGACAGATTTTTGCCAACTCCTTTTGCCACGATTTGGTCCTAGTGCTTTTGATGACTTCACAGGAGCACTCACTAAACTTCACCAAATTGGCACAATGAGAGAGTATCATACAGAATTTGAGAAACTGGCCAATCACACAGAAGGATTGTCCGATGAATTCTACAGGAGTTGTTTTATCAGTGGTCTCAAGGATGAAATCCACTCAGAAGTCAAAATGTTTTGTCCCAACACAATGATGGAAGTCCTAGGGTTGGCTAAGTTGGAAGAGGACAAGATTGAAGCTCAACAATGCTCCAAACCCACCTTTGTTCCCTTCAGAAATATGGGTTCCCAACGACCTCCCATCACGCTTGCTCCTCAAACAACTCCTATCAAGCATTTGTCTAAAACAAAGATGCAGGCACGCCGAGAAAAAGGGCTTTGTTATAATTGTGATGAGAAATTCACTCGGGGACATAGATGTGTTCAACAAAAGCTCTATCTCTTGGATGTGAATTCTCTACCTTCCTCAGAACTTGGTGAAGAAACTCCAGATACAGTAGATGTTTAGGTCGACATTCAGCACCCGCCTGTTGACACCCCATCTCAAGACGACCCACTCGAGATCTCTCTCCATGCTGTAACTGGCGTCACCACCCCACAAACAATGCGAGTCAGGGAATACTTCAAGAAGCTCCCTCTTACCATACTCATTGATTCTGGTAGCACTCATAACTTCATTGACTCTCGGATTGCCAAACAGGCTGATTGTTTTGTCCATCCTTGTTCCAACTTTGAAGTCATGGTTGCCAATGGGGGCACCTTACCTTGCAAGGGGAAGTGTCATAATGTGTGTATCTCTATGGAAGATTATAACCTACGCTCTGACATGTTTTCCTTGTCCTTAGGTGGATGTGATGTAGTTTTGGGCGTTCAATGGTTACGCACACTTGGCCCCATCTTATGGGATTTTGATGAACTTTGGATGCAGTTTTCAGTCAATGGGACACAAAACAAATTTATGGCCTTACAACCAGGGTCTCTTTGCATCATCAGTTCACATCGCTTGGAAAAGATCCTTAAGAAGAATTCACATGGTGTCATTGCTCAGCTCCATTCCCTTCAGATGCACCCACCAACGGTATCCACTACTTCCTTGGATAGATATGCAGGTGTCTTTGTTGCACCAGTGGGCTTGTTGCCTTCACGAGACCTTTCTGGTAAGCATTTTTCCGCATCTACATCTCAGCAGGACATGATGGCTATTTTGCATCCAGTACAGAAGTGGCAGCTATCCCTATTGGGGAATTATTTCTGCATCAAGACTGATCTCTAGAGTCTGGAAACTTTCCTGGAACAACAGGTCTCCTCCCCAACACACCTGAAATGGGTTCTCCAACTCATGGGTTATGACTATGCGACCACTTACCATAATGGTAAGGACAATATGGTGGCAGATGCTCCTTCTCGCACATTTGATGACCCAGTTTCTCTTACAGCTATTTCTCTGCTTGTTCCAAATTGGTTGCAATCTGTTCAACAGGGCTATCGCTTCTATGAACTCCATGCTTCTTCATCAGCAGGGCACTCTAGGTTCCTCAAAATGTATGACCAAGAACAATGTAACTTCTTTTGGAAGGGATTGAAAATGACAATTCAACAGATGGTGTTTGACTGTGATACTTTCGAGGTAAACAAGGGTGAAACGACCCTCCTTTCGGGACTGCTCGAACCCTTGCCCATCCCTACACAGATTTGGACAACTATTTATATGGATTTCCTGGAAGCGCTCCAGTGGTATAGTACCACATCTAAAAGGACACCATATGAAGCAGTCTCTGGACAAGCACCTCCAGTTATTCTTCCATACACCTTCAGCAGCTCCCCAGTTCAGGAAATTGACTCAATTCTTCAAAACCGTGATCAGCTTCTTCTCATTCTGTAGGACAATCTTCACATGGCAAGAATTCCACTGAAACAACAAGTTGATCAACACCGTTCTGCGTGCACTTTTCACGTCGCTGATATGGTTCTTCTTCATCTACAGCCTTCCATGCAATCCTCCCTGAAACTCAAAATGCGCTAGTGGCCCGGAATGCAACCCGAGGATGCTATAGGGGACCCACTCCTTCAGATTCTGCATCAGTTTCCACATCTAAAGCTTTGAGGACAAATCTTTTTCTAAGGGAGAGGGGATGTTAGGAACCCATGTCTTTACTTTGTTAGTATATTGTTGTTGGACGCATATGCTTTGTAAGTCGTCCCGTAGTATTTGTTGATCCATAGTTTGTGTTATTGTTGTTGGCGCATATGCTTTGTAAGTCACCCATAGTTTTGTTGATCCATAGTTTGTATTGGCCCATGGTTTTGACCCGTAATAATTGTTGATCTATATTTTGTATTGGCCCATGGTTTGTATTGACACATGGTATTGACCCATGGTATTGGCACCTATACTTAGTATATAAGTGTGTGTTGAGGCCTATGAAGGCACCGTGAAGTTAATTGTATTGAGCTTGCTCAAAGGAGGTTGCCCCCTCGAAGTGGCTCGTGATCAATATAAAAGTGATTCTGAGTTCTGTTATTTCTGATATCTCGTATATATGCATTATTTAATTATTGCAGGTTCTTCACAGATAAATACTATTACAATCAGATTCCCAAAAATCCCCTTCCCTTGACAGTTCTACCAAAATTTTCCCAGCATTGACAAAATTTATTGTACTATAAATTATTTCTATAGAGGATTTTATCTCTATAATTTATTTCTCGGGCTAGCACACAGAAACTTCTTCTGAGGCCCTCCATTCCACCATGGATTCATTAAAGAGGATTCCTTCCTGATTCATGTTAAGTAGCTTTTCCACATCCTCCACTAATATGTTAACTTGAACCTCCTAGACTCTAATCCTAGCTTCAATATCATTAATGCACATATATAGAAGAGAGAGATGATTCGATAATTTCCTCATATCATCCACCAATCTTTTCATATAACGCTACAAACGACGCATCAAGAATTTAAGACCTCGAATGGAATTTTGAAATCCATATAATCATGCTTCCCAGGGTGCCATAGGTAACCTTGGTGAATTGTATCACAAATTTCCAAGATGAGTTGGAAGCATAACCTTGGGCTAGATCAGACCCACCAAAACCCCTGATGAATAGATCAAGAGATGAGACACACTCAGAGAGAGAATTACCCTTTAAGAAAGACAAGAGCCCATCAATCGAGATATGTAATTGCATACAAAAGTACAAAGAACATTGAATAGTACCTTCACCACTGCCACAGGAGAATGAGAGAGCCACAAACAACTAGAGACCACCTTCTAGACCATGCCTTGCCTTTTTTCCACCATAACCACAATGAAATATAAGCCAATCGCATGGAAAATCCATATCTCTATGAGGATATTTCTTGTTAGATATATCCCATAGGCTTCCCATGAGGTAAATATTAATGCCAAAATAGAAAATCCATGAGGGGAGGTTGATATAAGCATGTCGAGGGCTCTACATGGGGTTGAATTAAATTCCTTGTGAATCATTCCCTCCATGATGTCTAGGTTTCCTTGCTTAATGATGGATTCATTACATGGGTTTAATTTCTTGATGTGATTAACTCAAAAATTAAACAATGGTATCCCCTTCTATGTGGGTTACCATCAAATTTTTCCAAGATGCCTTTTTCTAGGGTTGCACCATAGTTTTCCAAATGATCAACTTGCTCATTGTGATTTCTTCGAATGCGGATAAGGCTTAATAACTTAATATTTTTAAGAGTACAAATTATTCTCTTTTGAATCCTTCTATGAATAATATTTGGGTTAGATAAACCTTTTCTAGTAGTTTGGATAACCATAAAGGAGTCTCCAAGGATAAGCACTTTCTGTAGATTGAGGAAGGAAACAAGCTCCACTCCTTGTAGTAGGGCATACCACTTGCTTGATATTGGATATAAATCCTAATACCCAAGACAAAAAATTCAGTATTGTCCCACTAGAATCCATTGGGATCCTGTTCATGCCTACCACCCCCAAATTTTCCCTTAAAGGCACCATCGAAAAATAATTTGTAGCATTTTTTCGTGGCTAGCCAGTCTTAAAATTATGCCTATTTCATTTATAGTTTCTACTTTGGAAATGTGGACAATCGAATGAGAAATAAATTTTACTAAATGGATCTCCTACTAAGGAGAACAATGCCCCACTAGCTCTCCTAATATGAAAGAGGCTCCAGGGAGATATCTAAAAGTCACCTCACAAGCAAAGTTTCACATAACAGATCTTTAGCTCTGGCTGCTATAGAGGAAATAAGGATTAATTCATTATCAAATATGAGTCGATTCCAATTTATCTAGGTCTTGTAGCAAACATACTTTGGCATCATATTTCAACTCTAGATAAGTAACATTTGTAGAGGAGAGAGCCTTGATAAAAATCCTTCCAATTAAGAAAAATATCACTCCATTTGGAAGGCAAGAGAAGATCATAAATTAATTCTTTAAGGATGATTTCTCAAACTAAGTTGACATATTCACATCCCAAAAATAAGTGCTTGGAACTTTCTTCTACCATTTTGCAAAGGACGCAATGCGAGGGACCTTCAATCTTTCATTTCCTTAGATTTTTTTGTAGTGAGGATTCTATTGTGATCCAGGACCCAACATAAGGAATTGATCTTAGATAATACATATTTATGCTATATTTTTCTCCAAATAAAAGAATATAGGGGAAGAGGAAAACTACGAGAGAGATTTTCATATCCCTCGATTGTTTATTTTCCATATGCTCCCCATCCTCTAGAGTCCCTATCATTGAAATGAGTTGGGGCCACTCCTTGAAGGAGGGAATAGAAAACCTCCATTTATAGATGAGGTGTTCTAGAAATTCAATGTTCCCCCATCTCTTCCATTTACTTGATTGATACCATTCTAATAATTCAAACCAAAAAGTATAGCCATTGGAATTAAGCCATTCTCTTCTCTCCAAGAGACCTACTTTGTTGGAGAGAGAGGCCTTGCCTAGAATTTTATCCTCCCACATTCTATTTTTTCCCATTTCCAGGGATACAATACAAATTATCTTTTATAATATTTCCCGCTACTCCCAGATACTTGATCATTTTCATTATAAAGAAAAACTATTTAGACATCTTAACCTTGGGCTTCGAATATATTTTTTCCTAATTATGTCTTTCCACCATTACCTTTTCCCTGAAATCATCTTCCACAATAAGTTGGTTCCCTTAGCTATATTCATGAGCTCTGGTTCTCTTATTCCTGTTCCTCCATGATTTAGAGGGACCTTGATAGTTTCCCAGTTGACTAAATATCTTTTTTTCTTATTTACGTTCCCCCCTTTCCATAGGAATTGACAAATCTCTCTACTTATACTAGCCATGATTCCCATAGGATCTAGCGTAGAAAGAAAAAAGAAAGAGGAAATGAGTAGAGAACATATTTAATTAAAATGATATTATCAGCAGGATTGAGCCACCAAATCCCCCATGCCTGGATTTGGATTTAATGTTTAGGGTGAGGTCTTTCCAATCCGCAGCCTGAGCTCTTTTTAAGGAGATGGGAACTCCTAGATATTTGAAGGAAATCCAATTAACTTGGCCACTAAACCCCGAAATGTTCGATATCTTTTGTAGAAGTATGGGTGGACAATTCCATCTATATATTATGCTTTTACCTGCATTGGATTTTTCCCTCGAAGCTTCCATAAAGAGTTTAGTATTCTTTTAAACCTATGAGAATTAATGGTTGAAGCTCCTCCCAATAAGATTGTATCATTGGTGAATTGAGCATGATTTGATGCCTTGACTCCTCTTGTAATAAGGATGCTCATTAGATTTCCATTTTCTCTTTCCATATTTAATTTTCTACTTAAATATTATGTTGTTATGATATATAGGGAAGGTGAAAGAGGACACCCTTTCCAAATTCTACGAGTTGCTTGGAAGAAAGGATTTAGTCAACTATTGACTAAATGGGATATCCACAATCTCCCAATACACACATTGATCCAGTTGATGAAGGATGGAGAGAAACTAAATCTCTCTAAGACCACAAAAAGGAAGTTGTGTCGAACTCGATCAAACACATTGGATAAATCCACCTTGATGTCCATCCCTTCCTCCTTAGGAGTGTAGCTAGAGTGAATGCCTCCTACACTAAGACAATATTTTCAATGATGTATCTACCTTACATGAATTCTCCTTGATTTTCTTAGATTATCTTCAAGAGCATACTCTTTATGTAGTTTGGAATAATTTTAGTTAAAATCTTATATGCAAAATTGCAAATTGATATTGACCAAAATATTCCCAACAAGTAGGCAAGGATTACTTGGGAATTAAGGTTAAAAATAAGAATTTGTGGATCCCCCTATCTTATTTTATGGTGGGTCTATTTTATCATTATGCATAGATTTCATTTGATAAGCGGCCAGGATACATGGAAGAATCATATTGGAAACTAGAAACCCGTCCATCTTAGGGGCCTTATCTAAGTTTAGACTCCAAACAACCTCCAACGCTTATTCTTTATATATTGACCTATCCAAATTATATTTGTCCTCCTGAGTGATTAGGGTTGTGTTGATGCCTCGAAAATTGTAGCATCAATTAGCAAGGGATTCTCCCCGGCAAGCAAGCCCAATTAGATCGCTCACCGTTTGGTGTAGGGAATGTTTCCGGTTAACGGTTCTGGCTACCATGTAAGATTTAAAGATTTGTATTCTTTGTATTGGTTGTAGCCCGATCCACCATTTATGTATTTTAATTTTAAAGATGATATGCAAGTGCTGTCACCTACCCAAATTTTTTAACATTATTACTTATTTGCAAAAATACTTTATGTTTAAATTTAATTACAAGTTTTGTAATTATGATCAGTTTTGATCATGGATGAATGTAATTACTGAATATTATTATTTAAATAAATTAATTAGGAGACAAACACCCAAGAGGACTGTTGAATGAGTGTTTACTGACCCACTAGGAGGAATGGAAGCTGTTGGAAGGTATGGGACACATGGCAGCAGTTGCATTACACCACTAACTGTTGGTTATGGGACAAATTCCCCTAAAATAGGGCATTATCCCCTAGGTGGAGGGAGTGAGCAGGTAGCTCATTTAATGACCAAGTAACATCTAAAAAGGCCTAGGCAGCCTATAAAGGCAAATTCGAATTGGGCAGGCAGCTCTTAATCAATATTTCTACAGAATATTTTTCTCTTGTGAATCAGATGATTTCAAGAGAGATTCGAATAAGGGAGGTTAGTGGTGATTGAAAATTGAGGTTTGCATATTATTGAGGAGAAATAGAGTTGTAGGAGCAAGTCTTTTGGACTGCTACCTATTGAAGATTTAGAAGATAACTACTACAGCAAGAAGAAGTCCTAATTCCTGAAGTTTCTTCCTCCTGGTGGTTCAGTGAACAGGCTCGAGGGTCCTAAGACAGTACTTGATTGTTTTCAGGAATTTGGTTGGGGGGAACAGTCTTCTTGGGATGTTTGTTTCCATACAGATTTTCCCAGGTTCTACAGATTTCTAACTTAGTTCTCAATAAATAATTTTGATTTGTTTAACTAGTATTTTCTGTTTTTCTGTTTTCGAAAAAGAATCTAATCCTAGAATTTGTTTTAAATCTGAATGTATAAGTTTAATGTTGAAGTTGAATTGATAAATCAATATCTCTATTTTTCCACACGTTGTTTTGAAGCATCGTACTCTAGTAGAGATATGCAAATTAAAATAGATTAGAAGATAGGCAAAAATTGCCCTTTGAATTCGATAGATAGATAGTAATCATATATGTATCAGCTTTCTATTCCTAAGTTAAATAATAGTAGAAGGTTCTGCATAATATCTATGTATGTATTATAAAGTATTAGAGCTTTCTGAAAATTTAATTAATGCATAACTTATGCATTCTTATCATTATCTTGTACAGAAAAATATAGAAATCACAGGTATATATGTATCATAAAAGAGTAGCAAATTAAATGATAGTGATAATCAGAATAGGATTGTAAATAAAATTCATTACCATTTTTCATAATTGTTTACATACACTTTGATTTCATTATCTCTGTTAATGTTTATCATGATTACTATCTCACTGTATTATCATCATTTACATGCTGCAAACCATAGAATTATATAGCAATTCTATATTATTCAGTTTTCACTTTACACATACACTGTTTCCATTTTATTCTATCATTTCCATTATTTTACAGTTCAAACAGATATTAGAAATAATATAAGCATTCTATTGCTGATAAGATTTCGTTTTCATTAGTTTAATAAACTAACACATTTAGGGTTTGAGCTATTTGATTTTTCGTTCAATAGAGTTCTCTACCATTTTAGAATAGCATAGATTTTATAGTTCCTATCTATGACAGAGTAATTTAAACTTTAGATAAAACAATTATATTATGAATTGTTTTAACTTTCCAAAACAAACTCAAATTTTTATAGATTACAGATTGAAATCCAAGTTTTTCGAACACTCATAACTTTAAACACTTCTACTGGATTTATGTTTCAGACCTGTTCTTTCATCTTCAACAAAAAGAAAACTATTTCGGATTTCCTTGACAGAACTTATTTGAGCCTAGGTTCACATAACCTAAGCATAGAAACGAAACATACAGCATTAGATCTGTAACTTAGAAGTTTTCTACATAGCTACCTTCATCGACGAAATCAGTAAACCCTAATCTAGTTCAAGAAAACACGACTTCGACCAATAGAATCAAGTCGAACAACACAAACAATCTAAAAAAAATATTTAGCAAACATCTTCATTTCCGAAAGGAGAAGTATCATTTACATAGTGAACGAGCCCACGGCTCTATCTCAAAACTTAACCAAAGAAGTCGTGAATCTCAGAAGGAGATTTTACAACACTGTTTGCAAGCAAATTTAATATAGGGTTCATCCCAAGTTACAATAGTTTCACAGAACCCTTTTTTATCAAGCATCGACGAGTCATAGCTCCAATCGACACTACCAAAAACATGAAGTATAGAAACCAAGTACTATCATTTAAACGAGAGTCTCGGCGACAAACAAATTATGTTTTTAAAAACATAAGCATTGAATAAACAACCACGACGAGCCATGGCAGGACCTGTAACTCCATTCTTGAAAACCCCATCAACCTTATAGAGCACCTACGAAGGTCTATGAGAAGACCCGGAGCTTACCGTTGGAAGCTTGCCCAACTTTATCAACCATCGATCGAAACACGCCTTCTTAACCTGCAACTGACATAAGATGAAGGTTAAAATTATAGATAACTATTATCTCTTTGAAAACTGAAAGATGAAAATACTTTGAAGAAATTGCTATTAGTTACAGAATTTTACCTTGCTGTAAATACAAAAGTATTCCACTTCACCAAGTGCAGATTCATCCCATGCTAAAACGAGATGAGCACCCTCGGTTCTATTACACCAAAGAAAAACCATGGATTTAGATTTTAACGATGAGTTTCCAGAACTACCAACTATCAACACTACAGACAATTTTTACAGTCTATAAAACGACATTGATTGCAGAAGGAAGAGCAACTGTAACCCTCTCAAGACCAGAGGTTTTGAGGTCGAATCTAATACAAGTTTAGGCTAAAATTTTGGTAGCCTGTCGGCCACCGGCCAAGAACAATGGAGGCAATAACCCTCATTACCAAACTCTTAAACCAAATGACGATCAACTTGATAGGGTTTGATCTGACGGTCCATATCAACGACATCTAACGATTAGGTTTATGCCAACACACATTGCATTGGGTCGAGCAGCTCGTGCAATAAATACACTATCACTTCACACATTTGGGAATGCTACAATGGATCACGCTAAAGTGTCCAACTCTGAGGGAGGCTAACTCAAGCAGTGACACAATGGTTTCAACGTTCACCATTACAATGGTATTACATACGTGGATTGACAGTAAGCCTTATCACCTTACGCAGTTTGGGATTTGATCCTTGTCACCGGGTTTATCACGTCAAACTTTCAATGCAGATCCGAAGGACAATCTCCATTACATTCCGACGATCATATCCATTAAATGTTCCAGCATGTCAATCGGCCAAGAGTAATTGCATGACAGTGTTATAATCCCAACAACTTCTTTACATTACATATAACGTTGTTTGTTATATTAAAACGAAAACCTAGGGTTGTATGGACCTTAAAGGTTATATATCACAACTCTTATGTTAATGTTTTAATCAAATGACTATTATATAGCCCCAACCCTATCATATTCAAATGCATTGTTATTTAGATTAACAATTCGAAATTCATATAGTTTCTAGCTATTAATTGTGGTTTATACGATAATATTTCATATTGCTATATATAAATATTTCGAAATGTATATATTTCCACCTCTTTTACTTTGTGGATTTAATTAAACAAAGCACCACTTAGATATTTAGTTATTAGGACACTATGTTCACATGCTGACATAGTTTCCCTCATGTCTTTCATACAATTAGATTTAAGCATTGGAAAAGACTATAGGAATCTCCATTTTCATTATTACAAAGTTACGAATAGAATAACCTCTACATAGGAAATTTTGATGTTACTATTGGGTTGTGACCATAAGAAAGTTATCATTAAAGTTATAAAAATAAATGTTCCATTGAATAAATTTCTAATGAAGCTAATGACATATTTCAGCAGGGAGACTAACGAAACACTACTATATTCCTTCGTACAAACATCATTTGACCTTGAGATACATTATTACATCATTAATGGAAGGACATTGATGACTTCATAACCAGCTAGAACATTGAAAAAAACCATCAGCAGAACGGCGTACTTAGATAATTATATTTTAAACATCGTGCCGTTGTCAGACAACATCTTAAACAGTAGATGTAGCATTTAAAACCATACCTGCTTGCTTTCAGTGGATCGCATTAGAATTTCTAACATTTTATTTATTTACAACTTTGAATTTGAAACTACTCAGACTTGTTTTTACGCAGCCATGAAATCTCTTACCTGTCGTCTGCACATAGGACAATCAAGATGCTTTAGTGTTATAGCTAAGTAAGCTCCAGGGTACTTCGTAGGACACCCTTTTAATCAAAAGTCAAATTGTCAGTATCTAAGCAAAAGAAAATAGTGTCGCATCTAACTACCAATCATTTATTACAATTGTTATCCTAAACATGTTTACTAAACATACTTTAAAATGTCATTATCATTATGTTGCTAAAACAGAAATTAAGCATGATTAGTATTGTTAACTGTATAATTAATGCTACCACAATTTGAATTTATTATTTCTAGAACTATTATTATCCATTAATGATGTTATCAAAAGTTTTAAATTTTGTGAAATTCCGAGATGTTACATGTGGTATCAAAGCTTAGCTTCGAACTCTAGGCTTGAATGAGGTCCAAAACACGCAACAGAAGATTTTTTTTTTATATATACAACAGAAAATTATACTAACTTGAAAATTTTATTATTATGCTATCTTCAGAAATTATTTTCAGTTACAGGTATGGAGAACTCAGCTGAACATTTAAGTGATAGATTTCATCCAAACAGTCATAGTTCGGGACATCAGTATGTAGAGGAAGGTCACGGGGAAATAACAACAGTTTGACGGAACTGTTACGTGCCTTTCAAGATTTAAAAGTAGAAATCGGATCTGTGAAACTAGATAATGAAAGGATTCTGCAAGCACAAGAACAACTGAATCAAGTGCTATTTGAACACAGCCAAACAGAGGAACAAGAGAGAAATAATGAGGATATTTCCAAAGTTAAGGACATGCCTCACGCTGATAAAAATCAGAACATCAAAATCAGTGAAGTAAAAGATATCTCAAACTCATCTGGAGATGCTATTGCAGAACGCAAAAAGAAATGTAATTATACCAGTGACAGCAGTGAAGAAGATTCCAAACCAAGAAGGAAAAATCATAAAGAATATGAGCAGATTTTCTGGAGAATTCAAGAAGATAAGACCTCCAACTTTCAATGGAGAAACTGAGAAAGGCGAGACAGCTGAAGCTTGGCTGTCAGGGATGAAGAAATACTTCCATATCTACAAGTATTCAGAGTTCTTAAAAGCAAAAATGGCCATATATAACTTAACCAGAAAAGCGGATATCTGGTGGCAGGATGTCAAAAGGGTAAAGGGCATCAAGGATAAAGATGTAAGTTGGAGTGCTTTCAAACGATATTTCAGAAAGAAGTATCTATCTGAACAGTACTACGAAGAAAATTCTAAAAAGTTCTAAGATTTGAAGTTGGGAGGTATGAACATGAAGGAATTGAACAGTAATTTTCTGAACTTACTGAGATATGTACCATACTTCATAGAAGAAAAACCAAAAATTCAAAAGTACTTGAGCTGTTTACCTTTCAGCATTAAAGACAGAATTGAGTATGATAGTCCTAAAACATTACAGGCAGCTATGAGGAAGATAGTTTTCTTTTATGATACAAATCGGAAGAGAGAGGGTATGTCCAATTGGAAAAATGATAAGCCCAACAATTTTGAACAGAAGAAGAAAAATTTCAGATTCAGTGGAAATTCCGGATTCCAAAGGAAGAAATTTCATAATCGAAATACCCAAGGGAATAATTCCAGAAATAATTCACAGCAGAATTCTACAGCACCCAGAAATGCAGTTAATACTGTGAAAACCAGTTAGCCAAAGACACATATTAAATGTTTTGAATGTCAATGCCCCCATTACGCATCGGAATGTCCCTTAAGGAAGCATAAGGCAAACAACATCAACTCTATACAAACCGAACCTACTGTTGGAGACATAGAAAGAGAGATGCCAAGAATTAACGCAGCACTCGACAACAGGCAAGCAGATCATCAAATTTCTATGGTAGAGATTGAAGGTATGATACATGACCATCCTGTTACTATTTTAATTGACCCAGGTGCTAGTTTAAGTTATATATCACCAGATGTTGTGGAAAGTCTTAAACTGAAAACTGAAAAGTTTAGTAAATCATGGCTAGTTAGACTAGCAACTGGAACAAAGAGGAAAGTTTCAGATTTTATAGAGAACTGTGTTTTATCCATTAATCATTTGCAAACACAAATCAAGCTTAATATTTTACCTTTATGTTCGTATGATATTATAGTTGGGATGGACTAGTTAGAAGCCCATCATGTCATCCTAGACTGTTATGGAAAAAGTTTTACATGCTTAAATGATGAAGGGAAAATTGTAGAAATAAAAGGCATTCCAAGGAAGGTAACCCTTAGACAAATTTCATCCATGCAAGTTAAGAGGGCAGTTAGGAAGCGATGCAAATTGTTTGCAGTAAACGTGATAAATGATGAGATTATGGATAAAGAGGACAAACTGAAATTAGAGGACATACCTGTCCTAAAATATTTTAAAGTTGTATTTCCTGAGGAAATTCCAGGATTACCACCCAAAAGAGATTTAGATTTTACCATAGAATTGATACCAGGAGCAGTACCAAATTCAAAAGCTCCATACAGAATGAATATACTGGAGTTAAACAAATTAAAATCTCAGTTGAAGGAACTTATTGACATGAAGTATATTAGACCAAGTGTGTCTCCTTGGGGAGCACCTGTCATCTTCGTTAAGAAGAAAGATGGAACATTAAGACTGTGCATAGATTATCGCCAGCTTAATAAGATGATGATCAATAATAGATATCCGTTGCCCCGCATAGATGATCTATTTGATCAGTTGTGTGGAGCAACAGTATTTTTGAAGATTGATCTAAGATCAGGATATCATCAAGTAAGGGTTAAAGACGAAGATATTTTCAAGACAACTTTCCGAACTCGGTATGGACATTACGAGTTCGTAGTCATGTCGTTTGGCTTGACTAATGCCCCAGCTGTATTTATGTGTTTGATGAATAATATTTTGCATAATTACTTAGACAAAAAAAAATTTGTGTTTATAGACGATATTTTAGTGTATTCAAAAAGCAAAGAAGAGCATGATGAACATTTACGATTATCTTACAAGTATTAAGAGATCATCAATTGCATGCCAAATTTAGTAAGTGTGACTTCCACAAATACATAATTCAGTATCTAGGACACATAATTTCAGCAGAAGGAATCTCGGTTGACCCCGACAAGATAAGGGCCATTAATGACTGGCCGGTTCCTAAAGATGTGTCGGATGTAAGATCATTTATGGGCATTACTGGGTATTACCAAAAGTTTATAGAGAATTTTTCAAAAATTGCCAATCCCATAACTTCCTTGCAGAGGAAAGGGAAGAAATTTGTTTGGGATCAGAAATGTGCTGAGAGTTTTAAGAAATTAAAGGAACTATTAACGACAACACCTATCTTGAAGATAGCTGACCCCAGCAAGGATTTTGTAGTTTGTACAGACGCATGCAATGATGGACTCGGTGGAGTCTTGACACAGGAAGGACATGCGATAACATATGAATCTAGAAAGCTGAAAGTACATGAAAAGAATTACTCTACTTATGATTTAGAGTTATTAGCAGTTATTCATGCCTTAAAAATGTGGCATCATCACCTTATTGGCAGAAAGTTTACATTATTAATAGATAACATGGGTCTGAAATATTTATAGGATCAGACAAACTTGAACGCTAGACAAGCGAGATGGTTGACGTTCTTAGGTGAGTATGATTTAAAAATTCATCATATTAAAGGAAAGGAGAACAAAGTTGCAGATGCCTTGAGTCTCAAGGCAAAACTAAATTTCATTTCAGTAATAAGTAATTATTCAACTGATTTGGAAAATTAGGTTCTGGAAAAAGGTGAAACAGATGAAGAATACAGAAAAATGAAGGAAAAGACAGCCAATAACAGTTCTGAAAATTGTATGGTAGATTACAGAATTGAGGAAAATGGTCTATTACTGTATAAAAACAGATTGTATGTATCGGATATACTAGAAATAAAAATTTTGATATTAAATGAGATGCATAAAAGTCACTCTTCTGGTCATCCAGGATATCAAAAGACCATCACTATGCTGAGAAAAGAATATTATTGGCCCAGAATGAAAGATGAAGTAGCAGAATACATCGCAAAATGTTTGGACTATCAAAAGGTGAAGGTTGAACACCAACATCCTGTTGGATTGTTGCAACCACTACCAATACCAAGCTGGAAATGGGAAGTGATCAGCATAGATTTCATTACTGGATTACCTAAAAATCAGAAACAACATGATTCTATCATGGTGGTGGTGGACAAACTCAGCAAAGCAGCACATTTCATACCAGTGAAGACTACACATAAAGCACCAGACATTGCAGATATTTTTATGAAACAGATTTTTAGACTACATGGAATACCAAAGGTAATAATTTCATATCTTGACTCGAAGTTTACAGGAAAATTTTGGAGGTCGGTATTTAAGGGATTGAATACAACATTAAATTTCAGTACAGCCTTTCATCCACAGATGGATGGACAGACAGAAAGGGTAAATCAAGTGTTAGAAGATTTATTAAGAATGTATGTTAAGGATCAGCCTGGTAAGTGGGAAGATTATCTGCACTTAGTAGAATTTGCATGTAATAATCATTATCATGCATCGGCCAGACTTAGTCCTTTTGAAATTCTTTAAGGTAGGAAATGTAATACACATGTTTTGTGGAATGATCCAGTAAATAGAGTTGTTTTAGGACCTGAATTATTACAAGAGTTAGAGCTAATTGTGAAACAGGTGCAAGGACATTTAAAAGCTTCCCAAGATAGGCATAAAAGTCAAGCAGATTCAAAAAGAACTCATAAAGAGTTCCAGGTGGGAGAACATGTGTTTCTCAAGGTAAGACTGAAAAAGAGTTCATTAAAATTGGGGAGATGTGCCAAGTTGGCACCCAGGTATTGCGGTCCTTTTGAAATATTATCTAAGGTTGGAGCAGTGGCATACCAATTGGATTTGCCACCTAACCTGAAAATACATAATGTTTTTCATATATCGTTTTTAAAGAAATATGTGCACGATACTACTCATGTTGTAAACTGGAATGATGTACATGTGAGACAAGACGGAGATTTTTCGGTAGAACTGGATTGTATCCTCGAAAGGAGGGAAACTATTCTCCAGAATCGCAACATTGGGCAAGTGAATGTGCAATGGAAGCATCTTAGCCTATAAGAGGCAACCTGGGAGTCGGAGAGTAGTATGCGGGCAGCATACCCAACTCTGTTTCAGGAACACTCAAGGAGCGATTATCCAACATCGAGGACGATGTTGAGACTTAAGGGGGGGTGTATGTCACCTACCCAAATTTCTGAACATTATTATTTATTTGCAAAAATACTTTATGTTTAAATTTAATTACAAGTTTTGTAATTATGATCAGTTTTGATAATGGATGAATGTAATTACTGAATATTATTATTTAAATAAATTAATTAGGAGACAAACACCCAAGAGGGCTGTTGAATGAGCGTTCACTGACCCACTAAGAGGAATGGAAGCTGTTGGAAGGTATGGGACACATGGCAGCAGTTGCATCACACCACTAATTGTTGGATATGGGACAACTTCCCCTAAAATAGGGCATTATCCCCCAGGTGGAGGGAGTGAGCAGGTAGCTCATTTAATGACTCAGTAACATCTAAAAAGGCCTAGGCAGCCTATAAAGGAAAATTCGAATTGGGCAGGAAGCTCTTAATCAATATTTCTATAGAATATTTTCCTCTTGTGAATCAAGTGATTTCAAGAGAGATTCGAATAAGGGAGGTTAGTGGTGATTGAAAACTGAGGTTTGCATATTATTGAGGAGAAACAGAGTTGTAGGAGCAAGTCTTTTGGACTGCTACCTATTGAAGATTTAGAGGATAACTACTACAACAAGAAGAAGTCCTAATTCTTGAAGTTTCTTCCTCCTGGTGGTTCAGTGAACAGGCTCGAGGGTCCTAAGACAGTACTTGACTGTTTTCAGGAATTTGGTTGGGTGGAACAGTCTTCTTGGGATGTTTGTTTCCCTACAGATTTTCTCAGGTTCTACAGATTTCTAACTTAGTTCTCAGTAAATAATTTTGATTTGTTTAACTAGTATTTTATGTTTTTCTGTTTTCGAAAAAGAATCTAATCCTAGAATTTGTTTTAAATCTGAATGTATAAGTTTAATGTTGAAGTTGAATTGATAAATCAATATCTCTATTTTTCCACATGCTGTTTTGAAGCATCGTACTCTAGTAGAGATATGCAAATTAAAATAGATTAGAAGATAGGCAAAAATTTCCATTTGAATTCGATAGATAGATAGTAATCATATATGTATCAGTTTTATATTCCTAAGTTAAATAATAGTAGAAGGTTCTGCATAAGATCTATGTATGTATTATAAAGTATCATAGCTTTCTGAAAATTTAATTAATGCATAACTTCTGCATTCTTATCATTATCTTGTAAAGAAAAATATAGAAATCAAAGGTATATATGTATCATAACAGAGTAGCAAATTAAATGATAGTGATCATTAGAATAGGATTGTACATAACAATCATTACCATTTTTCATAATTGTTTACAGACACTTTGATTTCATTATCTCTGTTAATGTTTATCATGATTACTATCTCACTGTATTATCATCATTTACATGCTGCAAACCATAGCATTATATAGCAATTCTATATTATTCAGTTTTCACTTTACACATACACTGTTTCCATTTTATTCTATCATTTCCATATTTTTACAGTTCAAACAGATATTAGAAATAATATAAACATTCTAGTGCTGAGAAGATTTTGTTTTCATTAGTTTAATAAACTAACACATTTAGGGTTTGACCTATTTGGTTTTTCGTTCAATAGAGTTCTCTACCATTTTAGAATATCATACATTTTATAGCTCCTATCTACGACAGAGTAATTTAAACTCTAGATAAAACAATTATATTATGAATTTTTTTAACTTTCCAAAACAAACTCAAATTTTTATAGATTACAGATTGAAATCCAAGTTTTTCGAAGACTCACAACTTTAAACACTTCTACTGGATTTATGTTTCAGACCTGTTCTTTCATCTTCAACAAAAGGAAAACTATTTCAGATTTCCTCGACAGAACTTATCTGAGCCTAGGTTCACATAACCTAAGCATAGAAACGAAACATACAACATTAGATCTGTAACTTAGAATTTTTCTACATAGCTACCTTCATCGACGAAATCAGTAAACCCTAATCTAGTTCAAGAAAACACGACTTCGACCAACAGAATGAAGTCGAACAACACAGACAATCTACACAAAGTATTTAGCAAACATCTTCATTTCCGAAAGGAGAAGTATCATTTACATAGTGCACGAGCCCATGGCTCTATCTCAAAACTTAACCAAAGAAGTCGTGAATCTCAAAAGGCGATTTTACAACACTGTTTGCAAACAAATTTAATATAGGGTTCATCCCAAGTTACAACAGTTTCACAGAACCCTTTTTTATCAAGCATCGACGAGTCATAGCTCCAGTCAACACTACCAAAAACATGAAGTATAGAAACCAAGTACTATCATTTAAACGAGAGTCTCGGCGACAAACAAATTATGTTTTTAAAAACATAAGCATTGAATAAACAACTATGACGAGCCATGGCAGGACCTGTAACTCCATTCTTGAAAACCCCATCAACCTTACAGAGCACCTACGAAGGTTTATGAGAAGACCCGAAGCTTACCGTTGGAAGCTTGCCCAACTCTATTAACCATCGCTGGAAACACGCCTTCTTAACCTACAACTAACACAAGACGAAGGTTAAAATTATAGATAACTATTATCTCTTTGAAAACTGAAAGATGAAAATACTTTGAAGAAATTGCTATTAGTTACAGAATTTTACCTTGCTGTAAATACCAAAGTATTCCACTTCACCAACTGCAGATTGATCCCATGCTAAAACGAGATGAGCACCCTCAGTTCTTTTACACCAAAGCAAAACCATGGATTCAGATTTTAATGACGAGTTTCCAGAACTACCAACTATCGACACTACAGACAATTTTTATAGTCTATCAAACGACATTGATTGCAGAAGGAAGAGCAATTGTAACCCTCTCAAGACCAGAGGTTTTGAGGTCGAATCTAATACAAGTTTAGGCTAAAATTTTGGTAGCATGTCAGCCACCGACCGAGAACAATGGAGGCAATAACCCTCATTACCAAACTCTTAAACCAAACGACGATCAACTTGCTAGGGTTTGATACGACAGTCCATATCAACGACATCCAACGATCAGGTTTATGCCAACACACATTGCATTGGGTCAAGCAGCTCGTGCAATAAATACACTATCACTTCACACATTTGGGAATGCTAGAGTGGATCACGCTGAGGTGTCCAACTCGGAGGGAGGCTAACTCAAGCAGTGACATGGTGGTTTCAATGTTCACCATTACAATGGTATTACATACGTGGATTGACAGGAAGCCTTATCATCTTACGCAGTTTGGGATTTGATCCTTGTCACCAGGTTTATCACATCAAACTTTCAATGCAGATCCGAAGTACAATCTCCATTACAGTCTGACGATCGTATCCATTAAATGATCCAGCACGTCAACCTGCCAAGAGTAATCACATGATAGTGTTATAATCCCAACAACTTCTTTACATTACATATAACGTTGTTTGTTATATTAAAACGAAAACCTAGGGTCGTATGGACCTTAAAGGTTATATATCACAACTCTCATGTTAATGTTTTAATCAAACGACTATTATATAACCCCAACCCTATCATATTCAAATGCATTGTTATTTAGATTAACAATTCAAAATTTGTATAGTTTCTTGCTATTAATTGTGGTTTATAGGGTAATATTTCATATTGCTATATATAAATATTTCGAAATGTATATAGTTCCAGCTCTTTTACTTTGTGGATTTAATTAAACAAAGCACCACTTAGATATTTAGTTATTAGGACACTATGGTCACATGCTGACATAGTTTCCCTCATGTCTTTCATACAATTAGATTTAAGCATTGGAAAAGACTATAGGAATATCCATTTTCATTATTGCAGAGTTACGAATAGAATAACCTCTACATAGGAAATTTTGATATTACTATTGGGTTGTGACCATAAGAAATTTATCATTAAAGTTATAGAAATAAATGTTCTGTTGAATAAATTTCTGATGAAGCTAACGACATATTTCAGCATGGAGACTAACGAAACACTACTATATTCCTTCGTACAAACATCATTTGACCTTGAGATACATTATTACATCATTAATGGAAGGACATTGACGACTTCATAACCAGCTAGAACATTGACAAAAACCATCAGCAGAACGATGTACTTAGATAATTCTATTTTAAACATCGTGTCGTTGTCAGACGACGTCTTAAACAGTAGATGTAGCATTTAAAACCATACCTGCTTGCTTTCAGTGGATCGCATTAGAATTTCTAACATTTTATTTATTTATGACTTTGAATTTGAAACTACTCGTACTTGTTTTTACGCAGCCATGAAATCTCTTACCTGTCGTCTGCACATAGGGAAATCAATATGCTTTAGCATTATAGCTAAGTAAGCTCTAGGGTACTTCGTAGGACACCCTTTTCATCAAAATTCAAATTGTCAGTATCTATGCGAAAGAAAATAGTGTCGCATCTAACTACCAATCATTTATTACAATTGTTATCTTAAACATGTTTACTAAACATACTTTAAAATGCCATTATCATTATCCTAGTAAAACAGAAATTAAGCATGATTAGTATTGTTAACTGTATAATTAATGCTGACACAATTTCAATTTATTATTTACGCAACTATTATTATCCATTAATGCTGTTATCAAAAGTTTTAAATTTTTGTGAAATTCTGAGATGTTACAAGTGCTCTAAGCTAAATGCAGGTAATTTAGCATAATTAATCTAAAACTGTGTAAGCAAATCTAGTCTATCCTCGCAAGGAGCAAACTGAAAGTATGAGCAATAAACTGAAATAAACATCTAAAGATCTCATAGATAACTATTTAATCATAAAGATGCATTTCCAGCAAAAAATAGAAAATATCAAATATAGCTTTGATTTAATTAAAACATTTCATTGCTCATTTAACACATAAATTCTGCATAAGGAAGGAAATCATTCATAGCATAGAATTAATTCACAACAGCTAGGAAAGATCTCACAGAAAATGTATGAAAGATGTAGAAATAGTTCAGCAATCATCCAACACAATCCCAAGCAAAATGTTGCGTCGGCTTCCACAGGACAAAATGATTTTCTTATTCATGTAGCAGAAATAGTTCACGTACACAAGAAGAGGGTCCTTTCACCTGCCAAAAGTCCTTTCACTATTCTCTAATCATCTATATATAGCTTTACAAAATGCTCCAAGAGCTGCCACCTGTACTCTAACCCTCCGGATTCTTTTAATTTGTCTTTTAGTACCCATTTTACAAAAGTAGAATAAATCCTCAAAATCTTTTACAAAAGGAAAAGGGAGCAAAACTCCAACTGTCTTTAACATTTAAAATATATAGGCAAGAAATGCTCCAGTCTTTAATCAGAAAATAAGAAATGCCAAATCAGCTCTCTGCTGGTGCTTCTACTTCTGCTATTCTGCTTGCTTCCGTTATGTTACGACTCTTGCTTCCAGGACCACGTCGCCACCTGATTCAGGCTCGGACACCTTTGAATTTTTTTTCGCCACCTCTTGGCATTGTGCTTTAAACCTGGTAGAAACCATGCATGAGTAGGTAGATGATAAAACATAATGCAAACTAAGCACTGAAACGAAATTTATCACCACAACAAGCATAGCCTGGATGAAAGAGTACTAGCCAGGACAATTTTCAACTTAACAAAACTGAGCGACAGTTGAGGCTCAACTCGCCGAGTTTGGCCGACGTTGAGGCTCAAATCGCCGAGTTGGGCCGACGTTGAGGCTCAACTCGCCGAGTTGGGCCGATGTTGAGGCTCAACTCACCGAGTTGGGCTGACATTGCGGATGAACTCGCCGAGCTGAGTGGACATTGTGGACGAACTCACCGAGTTGAGCCAACGTTGTGGACAAACTTGTCGAGTTGGGCCAACATTGAGGCTCAACTCGCCGAGTTGGGCCAACGTTGCGGACGAACTCGCCGATTTGAGCCGATTTTGTGGAAGAAATCGTCGATTTGAGCCGATGTTGAGGCTCAACTCGCCGAGTTGGGATGACATTGAGGCTCAACTCGCAATTTTTTTATTTTTTTTAAACTTAAGAAACTTTACTCTCTTTAGAAAACTAAGTAAGAAAAAAAAAGGCCCTTTTGATGGGACTTGACTTCTAAGCAAACCTTTTAGGAAAATAAAAGGAGGAGCCCCAATATTTACAAAAAAATTGGGGGGGGGGTGTTGCAGCAACAACAGGTTGGGAGGTATTCACAAATTTAATCTCTATCCTTTGGGTTAAATAAACCCTTGTTGTGAGAGTAGGTCTCTTCATTTATTGCTTCAATTCCTAAAACATTATTTCTAACCACATCAATCATCACTTGGATCATGTTTCTATTCACCCTCTCCTTTTCATATTTATGAAAGAATGCGGTGTTGCAATCACCTACTTTCAACCATAATCTCCTATACTTAAGACACCAGGTCTCCTCTTCTTGCTTGGCTTCTTCCAACACTTGTAGATTTAGTTCTTTCTCTTTTCGAAGGAGTTCAATTGATATTTTAGCTTTTTCCATTTCCTCTTGAAATATCTCCAACTCCTCTCATGCTTGTCTCCTTTTCTTCTGTATCCTTTTAAAATTAGTTTTAACCCACCGCTTGAAGGCATTTTTGGCATTTCTTAATTTGGACTCCCATATGAAGGCTAGGGAACCCTGGACATAAATTTTCCAACTTTGAATAAGATGCATATCATATTCCTCATTTAACCATAAGGGATCAAACTAAAAAGGGATAGGCCCTTGATCCTCTGGTAAAGCAATGGTCAAGTTCATAGGATTGTGATCTAAGATAGTCAATTCTAAAACAATTTAGCACAAAATGAATCCTTTTTGAAAGAATGAACTATGGGTGAGAAAGCGGTCCAATCTGCTACAGTATGTCCTAGCCCTATTCTCTTGTTTTTCCATGTGAATGTATTTTCTTTTGAGGGGGGGTATCTACCATGTCCCAATATTCCATGATATATTCTATACTTCCGTAAATGGGTCTCTAAATTTTTTGCCCCATATTTTTTCTTTGTGGGATATAGTGGCATTAAAGACCTATTCCACTATACTATTAAGAAAAGTCTTTCCTATTGAAGTAGGTTGAGTGATTTAAAAAACTCAATCTTGCTTTTGTACTGAGCAAGGGAGTATACATTGCATATATTAATTCTTTTTAGCATTCTTGAATTCTCCAACTCCTTAAGAATCCAATTCTAATGTTCATGTGAAGAAATAAATTTAAATATTTTTTAGTCCCAACATGTTGCAATTCCCCCTGAGACTCCCCTAGCACTTATAACAAATCCATGGCTAATCTTCTGAATTTGTGACAAATGGTTAATGGCTTATTCATCCTCCATATTGTTCTCTTGGATAATAAGTATTGACGACCTTTCAACTTTTACTAAGTTCTTAATTGAATCTAACTTTTGCTTACCTCCCATACCCCTATAATTCTAAGAGACAAATTTCATTATTTCTTATTTGAAGCTAGGTTGGGATTATCTCTAACTTCTTCCTGTTGGTCTTGGGTTTCCCTACTTTCAAACGCTATTATAATATCCTTATTCAAAATAATTTGTTTTCCCATGGCTTTATCCTTAACCATTTCAACATCCATGTGTTGCATTAGGGATTTCCTGCACTATCTTTTTCGTGGTAAAATTTCCTCCTTTGTGTCTTCAGTGGAGTCATCGTGATAAGATATGGATTTGGATATGGTCACTGAGCCCTCCAGGGAAATGCAATTATTACTATGCATCCCATCAATTTCTTGGTAGGGAACTGAGGGAATAATATTAGTGTAGTTTCCTTCTTTCCATATGCCAATTGGGTCCACTCTCAATAGCCAACTACCTCAATGGCTGGCTCTCTTATTGTGATTGACTGCATATGTTGAAGAAGTGATTTTACATAAACAAACATAGGTTCCAACACCATACTTAAACTCGGATTGAAAGAAAGATCAAATTACACGCCCCCCCTAATTTTATATGGACTTCAAATGCTAATAAAAAAAAATAGAACCATCTAGGTATAGTAATAACACTTCCACCTCTATCTTCAAGATTAACAAGTTTTACGGTGAGCTATACTGTGAGAATTTTTGATTCATGATCTCCTTAGCTAGGGTTTAGAACAATCACATGGATATTCCTTCAGATTTGGATCCGAAGGAGATAAATCGACTCATGGATGAATCCTTTCATGCAGCAGTGACATAGGTATATATATATATATATATGGTATTTTTTATCATTTATAATGCACATAATTTATGAAGCTTTGCTCATTGTGCTTAAGTGCTCACAGTGTCTCTTGATTCCACCCTTTCTCTTGGAATATTTGTTGTTCACTTCTACTGTCTATGCTTATTCCAACAAAGTATATATAGTACATGGAAAATGATCATCATATAGCCATAGGATCATCAAGTATTTACTATGCACAATTGTTTAAAGAAAATTTGAACAAAACACATGTTGAACTCTTAGCCATTAGAAAAGAGAATGCTAAGTTAAAAGAACAATTCAATAACACTTATAAGAAAGTGAAAAGCATTACAAGATAGTGTAATCCCCTTGGTGAATGAGTACTTCACCATTCTCAATGGCATACATTCCCCTTGGGATTCAATGACCCTTTTTAGCCACCAAGTTGGCGAGAAACTAGTTGGCATTAGGTAGGAGCAATCTTAATTAGTACAATGTATTTAATGGAAAGATCAATATGCTTTTATTTTGAATTTCCATATTCATGTACTATGTTCATCCAAAGTTGTTAAATTACGTGCACAATTGGATTTTGAACATCAAAGTGCACAAGTTGAACGAACCGAAGTGTTTTTGAACCTCCTAAATGAAATGCTAATTGTATTCACAAACATTCTAGTCATACGAGGCTTACTAGTGGATCCACTAAATTACCTTGATGGAGAACCCTTGATCCTCAAATAGCTCATAGAGAAAGTATTTGAGAGTATTAAATCAAGTAAACGCAAATCCAATGAAATCCTTAATATACATGAAGTTGGCTTAGAAAGTTTCATAGTGCTTCCCACCAAATAGAAAAAGACTAAGGCATGCATGTGATGATTTAGCCAACGGAAATTTAATGTGGAACTTAGGTTATCTAGTATTAAATCAAGGATAGAGAATGCATCTCATGCACATGGGAGGATGTTGAGTGAAATATTCACCGAATAAAATATTATAAGTATGACTAGCTTAATTATTATATTGTTTTTGGTCATAAAACAAATTCAAGAGAGAGGAGATTTGGGAGGACAACATTCACTTGGAAGGTTAATAATCACCTTATTTTTTATAAAGGGAGCTCTTGCATTTATTTGTAAGGGTTGTTTTTTTTGCATTATGATCTATCTTCATATGTGAATAATGATGTCATTGTTAGATAAGTTTTTCATACTCTTGTAGATATAGTCTTGGATGTGTAGTATTCCATCCTTTTCTAGTTCTCTGGGTGCTTTTGAGTTTTAACAATGTATCATCTAGACTATTATCTTCTACTTTATTCATTACTAACTTACCTATGTGTTACTAACATCTGACATGAAGTAGGGAGTCTCGATTACTCAAAGCTTATGATTTTGAATATGATTCAACTGGTACATAATTCTCCTTAACGTTATATATCATGTTTCATTTCAAGTTGTTGAATTTATGGTTGAAACGTATTCCCAAGGGTTAAGTCTTTTCATATTTGTGAGGAAGATGAGGTTGTTTTGTGTGGGTTATTTTTCGAAGGTAGTGGTGGACTATTCTCCTTGTTATTAATTTTATTATTCTTTTTAGTTTCCACTCCTATGAGATTAGTCAAATTACAATTCATATTTTACTTCGCATTGTGTGATAGTTGCAATTAATTTCCACTACTACATTTGGGGTCAAAATTTAGCATTTCAATCAACGTTTAATAAAAAACCAACTTTTAACATTGAATTTAAGTCAAATAGGGGGGGAATTTGAGGATACCTCTAAGTCATGTCCCAAAAAATGTTGATTAAGTGACATTAAATCTTTCCAAATGAGCATTTCTTAAGTAGTGTTAGGCTAGAATTAAACATCTATTTATTGTCTAATAATCAACACGCACAACTTCTATTCTTTCTTTTAAAGGGATCTGCAACATTAAGAATCTTGAGATTGTGTAGTTTCTCATGCACTCATGTGTGAATCCACATGTTAGCAATGAAAAACTAAGTATAGTCATATTTATTCTCAAAGGAAGCCTCCAATGGTTCAAAGTCTAATATTGCACTTCATGTTGAAATTTTTATATGTTTAAGCTAGTGTTCACTGGACCACAACTTCAACCCAACATAAGAATATTAATTGATGACAATATGAACATGATGCAATTCTAACTGAAATGCCTATACATGGAAAAAAAAAATTCTTTGGAACTGCATTTGAGGAATCTCAAACAAGACCATAAAACATCGTACAAAGGGGAAATGATGTTTAGATGGCCTTGAGTCACAACAAGTACAAAATGTGCCTGAAATGAATAGTACTTATTCATGCCAAGAGTGATATGTATTTGAATTCAGATACGACCTTACCTCCATAACTAACTCAAGGAATTGCATATATTTCTAATACAATTTGGATATTATTGAAGATCTATCAAAGGTTTCGTCAAGTTAGCTTCTCTTCTTAATACAATATAGATGGCATAACATTTAATTCCTATAAAACATTTAATAACTACCCCTTATAACATCTATCAAATCTAAACCTTAACCAATATTCATGTATCTACCTTTTGCTTCCTCTTCATGTCTCTACGCTTCTTCACTTTAATAGTGACTTGGAGCAAACTAATAATGCCCAAATGATTTTGGGTAAAAAAACGAAATAAATAGTTAAAAGTGACTTTTTAGGCTTTTTAAAATCAATGGTCACATGATAAATAAAATCACCAAAGTTCCATGACCGAAGGAAAAATCAAGTGAGGGAAGGGGGACAAACACCTAATGCATAATTTAAAACACCTAGTTCATAGACGATTTGAACTCCTAGGTCTCATAAACACCATATATTTCCTAGTAATAAGTCATTATCCCTCCTATTTCCTCCTTACGAATATGTCTGTTACAAACATGATTTTAATAAAAGGGAAACAACTCAAACAAGGAAACATTATTTGCCTCATGTAAATTAAATAATCATTCACCCAATGATTCCATAAGATGCCCATGAACCTCTCTAAACAATATCCATCTATGCAAATATATATGCCTAACATTGTGTTATATCTTCTTCATTCTATAAATATGATGCATTATTATGTTCACATGTAATACACTTATTTCAAATATCATTATTTTAATTACTCTTTTCTAATATCAAAATGTTGTGTGAGTTAACATATGAGAGGTCAAAACCTATGGATCATATTTTTCATTATCTAAATAATAATTATGACTAAAACCCAATGACCAAATATCAAATAACATGCTTATATGCAAATCATAATGTTAAGTGAGGCTAGAGGCATAATCATGTTTCTAATCCAATTTGCATTACTATACGAAGAAAAAAAAAACAAAGTTGGAACTTTGAACACATATTCATGATTATTATTTTCATTTTAAATGCATGGAGGAATACAATTTGGTTTTGAACAAAAATACTCATTAACCAAATTGAAATAGGTTTGAACCACAAACACAATGATTACACATTTTAACCATTGCTTGAATGTTATAGTATATTATTTGTGCAATCCACATAATTGAATCTTCACTAACAAAGCTATAATGTGTCCATTATTAACCACTATCCATTATTTTGTTAACCACATTAAAATCATATCCAAGATAATGTTTCATCATTGGGCAATGGAGGTGTCATTTTACAATTCCCTCAAATGGACAAAATTGTTGCTAAGGTTTCCAAGGCTACCCCCTATAACATATAACAAATATAACCCTTAACCAATATTTATGCCTCTACCTAGCCAATATTCATTTAAATATATTTAGACAAGGTTTAAATAGTAAAAAAATTAAACAAGGTACAAAAAACATGGATTGGTCAAACGTTGAATAAGAGATGCTTATTTGATGTGAAATCCATACTAGTTATGCTTATTCAGCATATAGATAAATGTCCAACAAGCATCAATAGTACATATTGCACATCAAATAAGAGTTGAATTTGTACAAATGTTTCTAAGTCAATTTTTCTATGTATATATTGAGTTGTTCACCAAGCCCTAACCGTTAAATAACCCCTAATCCCAACCATTAACCCCTTGTTACGGAGAAAATTTTCCTATGGCTTGGGGTGGTTCACAACAGACATATTGACCCAAGGAATTGGCTTGATTCTCAAGTATGATAAATAAATGTAAAATTCCAACAACAAAAGAGAAACTCTTACCTCAATTGGATGTTCAAAGAAGAGCACCGTTGAGATTGAAATACAATGCTCCTTACCTACATATTTTCCTCAACAACAAATATATACGAGCATATGGAGTATAGATATAAATTTTATCATAAAAAATAGCATAATCCATTGGCATATTTACCAAATATACCCAAGGAAGATAACATAAACATTTGTAACATGTATTGGACGAGAAAAGAGTATTTCTATAAATAAAATGAACAGAAGTACATAGAGACAACCTTCTGCAGGAAACTCATCGGAACCGAGAACTAAGTTCCTCCACCTAGGCCTCCACCACTTCAATCCTCCATGCAAAGGCAAGTTCACAAGTTCAAGGAGTAATTGGGTTGATCCTTCACAAGATATGGAAGAGCTTGGGAGATGGACATGAAAGAGTTCAAACAACAAGGACAAAGGGATGTAGACTCAAGGAAATGGAAATGGGGCAAAATTTCTCCAAATTGTCCTTGCTCTCTAGTATCCCCTCCTCTCATGCTCCACAATGGTTCAATATATAACCCTCGAATGAGGTGAAGGGTCGAATCAGAGCATGGTTCAGCATATGGAAGGCCAAGGATCAACATGGATGTTATTTGGGGTGGAAAACATGAAATATTTTTATTTTTGAGCATGAAACCCGATGTACGCAAGTTATAGTGGAGCAACATGCGTATACGTAGGTTGTAGTGCTAGTAGGGTGCGTACATCAACAAAAATGTGATTTTTAGAGGTTTCTCTCACTAAGAGGGATGATATGAGTCTACAGAGGGACATGAAAGGCCATCAAGGCATGTTGCATAAGGTGTGGAAAATCATGCTATAAAAGATCCCCCCTAATCTATGAGGTAAGAGGGAGGATCACGATGGCTAAAATACATTACAACTTTGAGAAGTAGAGTAGTGGAGACCTAGCCAGAAGAACTAGCCACTTATCAGAATATTACAATGTTGACTTTGTATACATATAAGTAACTTAAAGTACATAGCAGTTTGATACAATGGCCATGAATAGGTAGTACATCATAGGTATATTTCATAAGATTTCATATCCATGACCCATATACAGTGAGGTCCAATATCCAACTGGACTGAAGACATCTGGTACAACTTGGGGTACAAACTGCTCTGCCATGAGAACTGTCATGATAACAGGTAGTAGCATATAGAATAGCATATAGAATGATGCCGATGTATCATGAGGTATTCTACAAAAACAATCGATGGTGCATTTCCCATCACGTGAATAAAGGTACTGGATTCAAACATGATGAAACATCGTTTGATTATCGGTCATTAAGGTATACCATTAACAGACGTGAGACTACCCACCGATGATGACAATGGGTGTCAAGGCACCGAGTACATTCAGTAAGTGTGAATAAGGGTGTTGAGTTCGAACACTTGCAGAATTCATCAATCAGGGGAAATTAATGAATTCCCAATTGTCAATGATGAGAGGACCTTCCACTGATGACTGCAAGTCTCAAGGTACTCATCTGACTCTAGATCCCAATTCTAGAATAAATGATCTGAAGCCAATGGAATGAGATCTGCTGGAAGGAGGGAACATTAGAGGAAATTTAGATGAAAAATGGTCCTCCCAACCCTAATTCAAATTCCATTTCATCATGTATTAGCCAATCAAAATTCTTAAGAATTAAAAAGAGGTGCATATAAAAAAATTGGAGGGAAAAAACAAAAACTACTTTTTGGATCATATTTTCAACTTATCTCTTTGTATATTTACTCAAATTTCAAGTGGGAGCAGTCTTTAGATGTAGAATTAAAGTATGCATCCAGCGAGAGCCCAACTTGCATACTTTTAACATCATATACTTCATGAAAAATTGAAAATACTTGAAAAACACGTTTTTCTCTCACTAGAAACACGTTTTTCTCTCACTAGAAACACGTTTTTTTATGTATTTTCAATTTTTCATGATGTGGATGTTGTCAAAAGTATGCAAGTTGGGTGCTTGTTGGATGCATAATTTAATTATGCATCCAACAAGTCCTCCCGCTTGAAATTTGAGCAAACCTACAAGAAGATAAGTTGAAAATAAGATTAAAAAAAAATAGTATTTTTACTCTCTCTCTCTCTCTCTCTCTACTATTATTTTATTACTTTCCTTAGGCGGACCATTTTTCATCCAAATTTCCTATAATGTTAAGGAATCCCCCATATACCAACTCAAGGTACATATCTAGGATGAAGGATTTGGAAGAACTCAGATGAACAAGCTGAACACAAACAAAGAACCAAGTGTGTCTCTCGCGTGTACCAGGTGCAATTAGTGCACGGAAGAGACCCTCTGAATACTATCCAATTATGAAGACTACTCACAGAAGCAAGGAGAACACCAATGAGTTGTAATGCAATCTAAGGAACAACATGAATCCCAATGTGTGAATAAATGTCTTGCCGTCGAACACAAGGGAAACCACTTAGTCAATAACCAATGATGAGGTGTCATCTGTTGTGTTCAAGATCACCTACCAATGGTGACAGTAGGCCCAGGGTGCTAGGTAGGATAAAAAGTGGCATGTGATTGTAATGTACTTATACAAGGATTACGGACGTGAAAATTCAAGAGATATTAGGAATGGCCGAATCAGGTTTATAAACTTCCTTTGAACAAGAGCATGAGACAAATGGAGACTCTGGTCGCATAGACTTAAGACTGAATACTGACACAATTATGTGACGCATGAGGCATCAACAGAATATCGATAGGGACTGGAAGCTTAATCAGTCAGAAGATTAATCTTTGAGTAACGATTTCATATTTCTAATTCCATACTAAACCCAAACCGTTGATGAATGGAGTCAAGATTTGTGCTCTGTTCAAAGGCGACATGGCAGCTGCCAATATAAGGTGATGACATTTTTTCGTCCATATTTTTATGTTTTTTAAAAAAAAATTGGTCTTTTTCATATTATAAAATCCAGAAAAATAATAAAAGAGTGCTTATAATACAAGTACAAGGGAACGAGTGTCGCAGGCAAGAAAACTAGTTCCATGTAGTCGAACATACTTATGCTCAATACAAGGAAACACATGCAGGATAAGGACACTTGGGGGAATGTTCCCTCAGGGTAAAAAGGTTAATCAAGGTGCAAAGGATAACTGATTAGATATGCTTGTCTAGGACTGAGAAGTTCTTGGGAAATTGGCTTATAATGAGGAAGCGAGAGCCGACATTAGGCTCATAAAGGCAAGTAGATCAATGACATGAATTTACAACTTGACATAATTGGGATTCCCTATGGATGATAGCCAGAATATAAGGTAAGAATAGACATGAGGCCTCCAAGAAAAGTCATGGTGGGACTACAAGAGACTCCCATACCTAAGGAGGAACTGCAACATGGGCACCAAACGATAAAAGAGGTTCTAACTAGGGTACCCATGGTCGGGAAGGCCCTACCAAATAAATAACGACACTTCTAGAAGTAGCTGGAAGGTTCTGTGTCGATTAAAAGAGGGATCGCACCTAATATTTATGAATCATGGTCATAGGTCAATGCAACAATGCATGTGGAGTGAAGTCCTAACCTTTATGACAGGGATGAAATATACCTGTCGAAGGCGCAAATCATGTTTAAAAAGGCTGAAATCCATAACCATCGGAAAAAATTGTTCCAAAAAGTACCTTAAACCATGGAATTATTCCATTAGACTCGTAAAATAATAAAAGAAAGGGTCAAAACTATAGAAAGTGGGTAAACCATTTTTACAAATAGTAAAAAATAGAGTTTTTACCATACCATTTGAGTCTTTTACCACAATAGTGCATTTGGAGCCAGTTTTCCCTCTTTCTTCAAATGGTGATTACGGGAGCTACGGGAGACAAAATCACGAGCCCTCTAGACCAAGTAAATGCTCTCATCATGATTTTCAATTCTATTGGTTCAATTTTTTTATTTTAATGGTGAATTTTTGAGTTTTTAAGCACGAAAATTGAGAATCTCAGTGTACGCAAGAAACAGATCATCAAGTCGCATACAAGGGAGGTCTAGGCAGGAAAAGCAAAGCCCACCCCCATACATGCGCGACTGTGATAATTGTTGGCCACGTACAACGCTGTGAGGGTTGTTTTTAAAGAAAACTAAGCCAAATCTCTCCCTTATTTTTGCAAGAATGTGATAGAGTGGAAGGAGAGGGAGCATGATGCTATTGATAATCAAGTGCAAGGTGATTTGGAGTCTCAACAAGCATTGCAAAGATGTGGCCTTTACAAGTTTTGGAACATTGGAAACTTAAGGGCACAACCAAGGTTGCTTCAGATGCTCATAGACTATTGGGATATAGACACTGATTCCTTCAACTTGGACAGGAAACCTATAAATATTAAGGTTGAAGACATATAGTTCATTGCAGGATTATTCCATCGAGGGGAGGTAGTGAATCTTTGGTCTCATGGAATAGGAGGGGGCATGACCATAGAGGACTACATTTCTACATATTTCCTTATCGATACTCAAAAGGTGGGAATTCATGTCCCCCTCATAGAAATCAGGAGCCTTACCATGAAGATCATTATACTAGTGCTTGGTAGGATATCGGGTTCATTTTCACTACACCAGGATTCGAGACCCATGATGTTCTATTCGGTATATTGTTTGAGACCTACCGTGTATGACTGGTGTACATCACTGTTGGAAACTATGAAGCGCCAACTTACTGAATGAAATATTGAAAGGGCCAAAAAATTCGGGTTCGCGAGCATAATATGTAGTTTCTTCTTCAAGAGGGTTCTCGACATTATCTCGAGGGTGGAGGTTCCTCTTCATAGTCTACGGGATCCATCTCAGGCCCGATGGACTAATATCACGACGTGGTTGGGAGGTGGCAGAGTGCCCTCTCCATACAATGATGAGTTCTTCCACTGGTGTCGGAGACAGGTGATCACCATAGACGACTATCCCTATGAGGGGATCGACTTTTGTTGTGATAGAGACATGTCGTTACCACTAGTGTCCGCGTTTGGTGAGATCAGTAAGCACTATTTTGATTTTCTCATAATTTTTTTTTTTTAGATTTTTTACTTTAATGAAAACAAAAATGTTTTGGTGTGGTATCAAGTATTAACACTGAAATGTTTCTTGTAGACATAGGTCCACGAAAACCGCAGGGATATCCACGACACTAGAACAGAGGCCAATGAGAGGAGTTAGCTGGTAGGGATGTCAAGCGTACCTTACAAAATATATAGGGTAACCTATCACGATTGACTCACAAACCGATGTTGTAGATAGAGGACCTCCCAGAGGCCATGCGAAGAGACTTAGTAGGAGACCGACGTCCATGGGTGCAGATTTTCCGATGTCTAGCCAATGTTGTAGTATGCTATCATGGGACACATCCTTCACTAGAGGATTAGATGTCATGGTAATTCTATGTACCAACCATGTATATTTTGAGAGCTATGAGCTCATTTTTTGTACTATGACACCACCTTTCTAGACTTATTTATGAAAATGAAAAACTTATGGTTCTTGGCTCTACTATTATTTGTGTATAAATGTGTGAATGGATGAATGTATGGTGGATTCCTTTGATTAATTGTGATACAAATTCCAATATAGAATAAATTTTTCATATGCATTGACAACTTGATTAGAACATCTTGGTATATGAATGTATGTGATAAAATTAAAATGTTGTTCCAACAATCTTACCCATAGGAATCTTCTTAGTAGCACAGGATCTCTAACACGATATCGGTCATTCAATTGTGATACGACCAACTATGAATCGACGAGGACCTCTAAAGCGTGGATACCATTGGAAATGGAATCGCGGCCCCATTATTCGATGACAAGCCAAGACATACACCTCCTGAAGGCACAAGTTGACCCTCGGGTGAATAGATGACCCAAGCAACGGAAGTTAATTTCTGCGTATGAATACTAGCACCATCCATGCATCCTAATAACATTGAATATTCCATTGACATATGCCAATCAAGAGCAAGCGTATAAGAAAACCCAAGATACGAAAATAAAAGCTGAGATATGGATAAAAATATACAATAATGTACAGGGTACCAGCCTAAGCTGGAGACTCAAGCATACTACCACTTAAGGTAGTGTCCATTTCTGGGCTCCTTCAGTACATTCCCTTCGTAGTCCTCCAACTCATAATTTCTTTTCTCTAGGACATGCCTCATGATGTAAGGACCATGCCCCCAGTAGTTCCTTAGCTTGGTCATACAAGAGGACCAAGTCACCTTCAGTGTACTACCAGGGACGGACAGACCTATAATAATGATCCTTAACATGATGTTTATTAGCATCAATGGACATAGCGGCATCTCGACGCTGCTCATCAAGCTGCTCGAGGTGGACTAAATTTTGTTCTAAATTCGTTGTGTCAGGCAGGAAATCGATGGCTAGTTTCATCGAAGGGATATTTCATTCAACCGGAAGAATGAACTCCACACCATGAACTAATTGGAAAGGTGAGAAATCAATGGAAGTCTTAATTGTGGTTTGGTATTCCCACAAAGAAGGATATAACATAATATTCCAGTTAGACTTGCTTTGTCTGACGGTTTTCTGTAGAATGGCCTTAAGATATTTATTGATTGCCTCGACTTGGCCATTCGCTTGGGGATATTAATATAATGAAATATCTTGTTTAAACCCAAGATTTAATTTTAATTATGCCATCATTTTATTTTAGAAGTGATGGCCATGGTTAGTGACAATCTCCTTTAGGATCCCAAACTGAGTGATAATCTGATTGAACATGAAGTGAGTTGTAGTTGCACCATCGGATTTGACAGTCGACATGGCCTCATCCCATTTAGTAAAATAATATATGGCCACGATGATGTGGTGATGACCCCCAACCACAGTTGGGTGTCAATCCATGAAATCCACCCCCTACTTGGTGAAGGGATCGACAGTGATGACTAAATGTAACTAGGCATGGCGCAAGCACATATTCCAAGAAAACACCTAGCGAGGGTGACATCTCTTAATGGCATTAACACAATCTTTGAAGATATAAATCCAATATTAACCAACTCGGAGAATATTCTCGGTTGTAGCAAGCCCAGATAAGTGATCACCACATGCCCCACTATGGTATTCATTAAGCACAACCTCCACTTCCTCGTGATTCAAACAATGATGCAAGATCGAATCCACCCCTCACCAATACAAAGTGTCACCGATGATAAGGTAGTTCTTAGCTTGATGACGATTACGACGTCGTTCATCCCTTGAAATATGTGGAGGGAACTTCAAATTCTAGAGATACACAATGATGTCTCCATACTAGGGGTTTGAAGAGGTGATAAGGAATATATGCTCATCCACGAATGAGTCATCATGAAGCGTGTCCTCATCAATCCTAGGGAAATCAGATATCAACTTCACAAAGAAAAAATACTTCTTAGATTTCACTGAAACAAAATCAAAGTCAAATTATTGTAAAATGAAAATCCATTTATTATATTCTCCCCTATCATATGTCATGTCAAGACGAATTGAAATGGATTGATATAATCCATAACAATGGTCTTCCATAGTAGAATGCAACAACGTAACTGTTGGACTGCATGGACAGTCTCAAGCGCCATTTTTCCATGTGAGTATACATGAGATCAACGTCTACTTAATTTTGACTAAGATAGTAGATAACGTGCTCCTGAAGCTCATCATCTTCCTGAACGAATACCATGCCAACCATCTCTTGGGACATAGCGATATAAAGCATAAAATATCTATTGTAGTCAGGAGGACGCAGCAGAGGCGTCGATACTAGGGATTTCTTAAGATCATTGAACTACTGTTGGGATCGCTCATCCCAGATAAAAGGAACGTCCTTCTTCAACAGGCACATGAAACCCTTAGTAAATCTAGCAAAGTTCACTACAAAGTGACATAGAAAATTGTCTTTCTCCTGTAGACTCTAAATTTGAGTAATCGTGCATGGGGGAAGCAACTGAAGTATTGCCTCAATCTTTAAGGGGTCGACTCTAATCCCCTCCTTTGAAATCATGAATCTAAAAATGTTACCAGTTCTCACACAAAAGATGCACTTATGCTGGTTTAACTGAATCTTATGACGATGACATATTTTGAATACTAGACGGTGGTAATCCAGATGATCCACTCTCTTGCAAGAGTGAGAAGCAAGATCATCAAGATAAGCCTCTACAATATGTTTAAGGTCATGAAATGAAAAGGTCATTGCCCACTGAAAAGTTTCTCCGGCATTTTTAAGGCCGAAGGGAACTTTCTGGTATGTGAAAATACCTCAAGGACTAATAAATGCAGTCTTGTGTTGATCCTCAGGTTTGATCTGGATATGATTATATCCCAAAAAACATCCATAAAGGAAAAAATATCGCTTCCCGCAAACTCATCCAAAATATGATCAATAAATGGCATGGGGAGGTTATCTTTAGGACATGTTTCATGTCCCATCAACAATGAACATTAGATCAAGTTCCTAACCCAACCAATACCTTGGGTTGAGGAGACAACTTCAGTATCATGGGGTTAATTTTGAATTCCAGACACTTAATTAATTAGGAGTGTGAATTAAATTTTATCCAAAGTTTATTATGCACTTGGAATATTTATTTTTTATGCATTTAATAATTTTATGATAAATAAATGAGGATAATGCTCCACTAGGGTGCATTAGTGGATGAGGTTGACTTGGATATGACTTGAAGAAGAAGTTAAGGAGAAAGCACCTAAATCTAGAAAATTAGGAAAAAAAGGAAAGAAAGATTGAGCAAATAAAAAATGAAGCAAAATATATGGAAAAGCAGCATAAAGCAGAATGCAGAATAAATCAGAAAAGAAGGAAAGTTCATAAAAGCAGGATAAATCAGAAAAGCTAGAAAAATCTAAAGCACAAAGTGGAAAAGCAAACAAAAAAGGAAAAAGGAGGAAAGAAAAGAAAAAAGGAAAAGGTAGGAAATATAGCTTTCCTTATCCACTCATGGAGGGCGCATTAGCTAAGGAGACTTGCTCCTCAAGTCATCCTCTCTCTATAAATAAACCAGTTCCTTCACATATTTTGTCAGTTTGATGTTTGGATTGAGAGCAATTGTGCCTCAAGAGACTTGGGAGATGTGCCCCTAGTCCAAGCTGGGTGATGTGCCCCTGCTTTCTGTGAGAGGATGATGGAATTCAGATATTTTCATTGATTTTTATTGCAAGTCCTATAGTTTATCCAAGGTTGGGTCGAATTTCAGAAAAGCTTCATGAGGTTTATGGTTTGAATCTCCAGGCTTATTGTTGATTTCCAGAGCTAGTATTTTGTATTGAAGAGGAGAGGCATTTTTGTAACATTTTGAGAAGTATCTTGGCTCATATATTATGTAATTACAGTCAATATAAATCTATGATATCATTCATAACATTTAATATTGTAGAATTCTGATATATTCAGTGTTTTCTCCACCCCCTCTAGAATTTTCTAGAATTTGACTAGTTTTGAGAATGCATGTGATAGATGAATGAGAATAGATCCAAATGAGTTGATTTATGTTCCTGATGTTAATTAAGATTTTAAATAAACCAATCCATGTATTATATAATACATTTGTGATCCTTCCTTGACTGTTTGGGAGCTCCTGAAATTAACTAGTTATGCAATCGTGGAATGCCAATTTACTTGTATTTTTGTGAATCTTTAACAGAACTTCCTTAAACTTGATGGAGATACCTATGAATGTATATTGATTGATATTTCATTTTTATTATCCTCCTTGATTCATAAATATCCATCCATATCTTTCAATCAAAGTATAGAGAAATACTAGTCTGCATATGCTGGGGTGCCTAGGATCATTGCAACAGATTTCAACCCATCAATGGTCCCAGTACTTTGTGCATAGGTATTATCATCTATCCTAACCTTCCTTCCATCCATATATTTTGATCCTACCCACCCACAGTCAAACTAGCTCTCTGAAACATTGTTTTAATTGATTATCTGAAGAAGTAAGTTTTTGTATCACTAATCCTAGTTGGTACATTACAGTGGTATCAGAGCATGGTCCTCTGAACCTGCTCTTTAATTCTTTCTATGAGTCCAAGAAGATATTTATATTCTAAGAATAAGGATCCTTTGTCAGAAGGAGAAGAGGGAGAAGAGATAAATTCTACTGAAGGGAAACTACAAGGAGAGTCAGATATGTCTCACAATGAAGACAAAGAGGAGTTCAAACTCTTTGTTCAAGGCATGATGAAAGGATTGCAATACATCGCCCACAATATTGTTCAGTCCAGAAAAGAGACCAGATATTTCTTAGCTCGGTAGATAGGAAGCACGAATGGAGAGGGGAGCAGCAATGGTACCCCGCATCGCGAAAGGAGGATGGGTAGTGACCATATTTTCTCAAATATTGGGCCTCACAATCACCCTAATGAATCCAAGATGGAATCTCAAGCTCACTCTAGGCATACTATGCCCAATTTTACTGAATATCAAAGAGAGGAACCTGAGGTTCGATTTGGAGGTCTTGCTTCATGGGAGGACAAATATGTTGAGTACCTTACATTGAATGAAGAGTGCAGAAGTGCTTTACCATTCAAATACTTATGTGATCTACAGTACAAGACCAACCCAAGAGGAGGCTTCCAGATGCAAATTCAGAACTATGAGCTAATAAATGCCATTGGTAAGATTTTTTTACCTTATTTTGATGGTTCACAGAAATGTACTGCTAAATCTTGGATTCAAAAGATTGATACATATTTTCAGTTGAATCCTATGGCTGAAAGAGATACCATCAATATGGATACTCTAAACTTAGATGGAGAAGCAAATGACTTGTGGTTTCATGGCCTAAAAACTCTTGGGAATGATCAAGTGACCACTTATGAAGAGTTCACAAGAAGGTTGGCTGAAATATTTGAAAGAAGAGATCCCGAGATCACCTTTAGGGAAATAGCACATGTGAAGAAGATTGGAACTTTTGAATCCTGCATATCTGAGTTTCAAAAACTATTTGTGATGGTATCTGATATTTCAGAAGCTAGACTGATCATGTTGTTCATTGAAGGGTTATCGGAACCTTTGAAAGGTTTGGTGAAGACTTACAGACTGTCTACCTTGCAAGATGCACTAAGTCGAACCAGATACTTGCAAGACTCTATTCTTAAGACCATATTTCCTCCTAGGACTGTTGATCCTACTCAGTTCAAGAATCAAATACCACCCATGGAGAGTCCTTCTGTAAATTTCAGAAAGGATAACTATTCAAACAACTGAGATGAATTGAGAAGAAGGAAGTTGTGCTTCACCTGTCAGGAGCCATGGGTTCCAGGACATAGATGTGCTAAAGGAAAAGCACACTACATTGAATTTTTCTCAAAGAGTGAAGCTGAGGAAGAAGAAGAAGAGGCCCCAGTAGATACATAAGTGTCCTATGAGACTACAGAAGAAGAAACTATTCCCGAGGTGAGCAAGATTGCAGTACTTTCAGGGGTGCCTTGCTTCCATACACTCATATTCAAAGGATTGGTTCAAGGTCAATCAGTCACTGTGTTAGTGGATGGATGAGAAACACATAATTTCATTGATTCAACTCTGGTTGAAAGAGGAATCTACATACTGAAAAGTTTGGAGGCTTCACTGTGATCATTCCAGGTAATCATTCTATGAACTATTGTAGATGGATTTATAAATTGCATATTTCTATAGGAGAACCTACTATACCATGTTTACTCATCTATACATTTATACTCCTATAGTAATCTCCGTTACTAAAACCATGTATACTCTCGGATTAGCATTTCTCATACGCCCAAGGTCATTTCAACGATGATCACACCTATACAAATACTACTACTACTCTCAGACTATGATCTTTGTTTCCAAGACAGGAAAAGGAAAGAGGGGAGGCTTGCCATCTAGTTGGTTGCCTAAATACTAACTCTAGACTTACTTAACAAAAATAAACTAAAAAGAAAAGATACCTGACCTACCCTAACCTACTCCCAGACAAGGGATCCCTTAGGTGCTTTCTAGTATATCATGGCTATAATCAGTATAACCCCACTATAGTGAAAGTCCTTTCCACTATCCTACACTTCCAAGCAGACTGCAACAAATTAATTGAAAAGGTATTCCTTCTAAATAGCTTTTATGTTGTGGGTGTGGCTGATACTAACACTGTTTTGGGAGTACAATGGTTGTATTCCACTGGGAAGCATTCAATAGACTACCAAGTTCCTGAGATGATCTTCAAAGGAGAATATTGAAAGGAGGTAGTGTTGAGAGGGATCAACACCTACCCAAAACAAGTGGTAAGTGCACATAGTATGAGATCCATACTAAGGCATGGAGACATTGAATGGGTTGCAAAATTCCTAATCACCATAAAGGGTACCTCATTGGAAGTAGCCCAATATCCAAAAGGCATTCATAAGTTGCTCCAAAATCATAAGAAGGTGTTTGGGGACCTTCCTCATGGTAGGCCACCTGATAGAGGAGTGGAGCATAGAATTGAGTTAGAGATAGGTACCTCACCTATCAAAGTACATCCCTACAATCACCCTAAAAGATTCAAGGATGAGATAGAGCGAACCATCAATGAACTACTTGACTTGGGATTCATTAGATCGAGTTCAAGTCCTTTTGCCTCATCGATAGTCCTTGTGAAGAAGAAAGATGGTACCATGAAAATGTGCATAGAATATAGAGCTCTCAACAAGAAGACTATAAAGAACATATATCCTATTCCAAGGATTGATGAGCTTATGGATGAGCTCCATCGGGCCAAGTAATTTTCAAAGATTGATCTTCAATCTACTTACCATCAAATTAGCATGCGGGAAGACGACATCCAGAAGACAACTTTCTGGTGTCACCATGGGCACTTTGATTTTCTGGTTATGCCTTTTGGCCTAACCAACGCACCTGCAACTTTTCAATCTTGCATGAACAGAGTGTTTAGCATGTAGCTCCGTAAGTTTGTACTTGTTTTCTTTGTTGATATTTTGATCTATATTAGAACTTGGGAAGAGCATTTGCATCATTTGGATATTGGACTAACAATCTTGGCAGATCAATGTTTCTATGCAAAGCTAACAAAGTGTGGGTTTGGAATGACGAATATTTTGTATCTTGGTCATGTGATTGGGAAATATGGTGTTAAATTTCACATGGAAAAGATCCAAGCCATTCGAGATTGGCCAAGTCCTAAAAATCTCATTGAACTGAGATGTTTTATTGGGATATGTACCTACTACCGGAAGTTTGTCAAAGGATTTTCCAAGTTGACATCTCCTTTGAAAGACCTCACTAAGAAAGGAGCTTTACATTGGTCAAAAGAATCTGAGCAAGTGCTCAATAGAATGAAGGAGGTAATGAGTAGTTGTCCTATTCTTGCACTTCCATATTTTTCTCAACCTTTTGTTCTTGAGTGTGATGCTTCAGGGAATGGGATTGGAGCAGTCTTGATGAAAAATAAGAACCCCTTGGAATTTGAGAGTATAAATTTGCAGCCCCATGAAATATTATATCCAGTCTATGACAAAGAGATGCTAGCCATCATGCATCCACTAGTCAAGTTTAGACAATATTTGGTAGAGGGTAAATTCATAATCAATATTGATCGGAAAAGTTTGAGACACTTCTTAACCCAAAAGGATCTGAATGATAGGAAATAGAAGTGGGTAAGAAAGGTCCAATCATTTAACTTTTATATTGAATACAATAAGGGTAAGATGAACATTGTATCTTATGCACTTTCTAGAAAACCAACACTTGCATTGCTCAAATTTCATGATGATTGGAAAGTACAGCTTGGGGTAGAGTACACAAAGAACCAGTTTGCTTGTGATTTGTTTGATGGATTAATTCATGATGATGCTTACAATATTATAAATGATATTAAATATTATAAGTATAGGATATTTTTGGTTCCTGAATCCATACTAAAGAAGAAGATCCTTGAGGCTTCCCATGATGTGCCTCTAGCATGTCATCCGGGGTTTGTGAAGACTTACAGGAAAGTGAAGGAAAGGCTCACGTGGAAAGGGATGAATAAGGAGGTGATGGATTATGTTAGGTCATGTGTGGCATGTCATAAAAATAAAGTAGATCATACTCATCCATTAGGGCTCTTACAACCACTTCCTATTCCTGAACAGAAATGGGAAAGTGTATCGATGGATTTTATCATCGGGCTTCCAAAAAGCCAAGGTAAAGACAATATTTTTGTTTTGGTTGATATATTGACTAAATATGAAAATTTATTTGTTGTCACAACTAATATTGCATCCATCCAAGTGGCTGAAATTTTTATCAAATAAGTATTCAAACTTCATGGCATACCCAAGTCCATCATTAGTGACAGAGATAGCAAGTTTACTAGCAATTTTTGGCAAGAATTGTTCAAGTTAGTGGGGACAAGTTTGGACATGAGCACTAGCTACCATCCACAGAATGATGGCCAAACAGAAAGAGTGAACCAATGGCTAAAAGGTTACTTAAGAAACTATGTCACAGGCCATCAAAAGTCATGGACTACTTGGCTCCATTTGGGAGAGTTTTGTTACAACACTACTTTTCACCTCTCGATTGGTATGTCTCCCTTCAAAGCTCTATATGGATATGATGCACTCACTTTTGCTGATATGATATTTGGTGACTGTAAAACACTTAAGGAAAAGTATTGGATCCAAGAGATTCAAGACATACTCATAACTCTCAAGGAAAACTTGCGGGTAGCACAAAACATGCAAAAAGTGCATGCAGACAAGCATAGAGTTGAGCGGGCTTTCCAAGTAGGAGATCTGTTATATTTGAGTTTGCATCCAAATAGACAGTCATAATTGAACTCTAAGGGGGCTGATAAGTTTCAGCCAAGGTTCTATGGCCCCTACCAAGTTTTGAGAAATATCGGGGAAGTGGCTTATGAGCTAGAGTTGCCTCCGGGCAGCCGGATTCACAATGTTTTCCATGTGTCCTGTTTGAAGAAGGCTCAAGGCAATAGCACAACAAGTCAAGGTTTCACAAGATTTTCCACCCCTTGATGATGAAGGAAATTTGGTGATAATCCTTGAGAATATTTTGGAGGTTCAAGAGAATAAGGTAAGGAGCATAATCCTTAAGGAATTTTTGGTGCAATGGGAAGCACTGCTTAGTGAGGATGCTACTTGGGAAGGAGAACATATCTTACAACATCCCAGTTTGAAATTGCTTGAGGACAGGCAATCTTGGGTGGGGAGGACTGTTATGCCCCCTCAATACTAAACATTGGATCAAGTTACTAACCCAACCAATCCCTTGGGTTGAGGAGACAACTTCAGTATCATGGGGTTAATTTTGAATTCCAAACACTTAATTAATTAGGAGTGTGAATTAAATTTTATCCAAAGTTTATTATGCACTTGGAATATTTATTTTTTATGCATTTAATTATTTTATGATAAACAAATGGGGATAATGCTCCACTAGGGAGCATTAGTGGATGATTTTGACTTGGATATGACTTGAAGAAGAAGTTAAGGAGAAAGCACCTAAATCTAGAAAACCGGGAAAAAAGGAAAGAAAGATGGAGCAAATCAGAAAACCAGCAAAATCTCACGAAAAGCAGCATAAAGAAGAAAGCGGCACAAAAGCAGAAAGCAAGATAAATCAGAAAAGCAGGAAATTTCAGAAAAGTAGGATAAATCAGAAAAACAGAAAAAATAGAAAAAGCTAAACTAAAAAGTGGAAAAGCAAACAGAAAAGGAAAAAGGAGGAAAGCAAACCAAAAAGGAAAAGGTAGGAAAGTTAGATTTCCTTATCCACTCATGGAGGGAGCATTAGCTAAGGAGACTTGCTACTCAAGTCATCCTCTCTCTATAAATAAACCAGTGTGCACCCCCTTCACATCTTTTGTTTGTTTGATGTTTGGATTGAAAGCAATTGTGCCTCAAGAGACTTGGGAGATGTGTCCCTAGACCAAGCTGGGTAATGTGCCCCTGCTTTGTATGAGAGGATGATGGAATTAACCCATTTTCATTGAGATTTAATTTAGTTGATTTATCTTATCCAAGGCTTGGTTTAATTTCATAAAATCTTCATGAGGTTTATGATTCGAATCTCCAGGATTATTGTTGATTTCCACAACTAGTATTTTGTATTGAAGAGGATAGATGTTTTTGTAACATTTTGAGAATAATATTAGATCATATCTAATGTAATTAAATTCAATATAAATATCTGATATCATTCATAACATTTAATATTGCAGAAGTCTGATATATTCAGTGCTTTCTCCACCCCCTCTAGAATTGCCTAGAATTGACTAGTTTTCAGAATGCATGTGATAGGTGAATGAGATAGATACAAATGATTATAATTATGTTCCTAATATTAATTAATATGTTAAATGATCCAATCCATGTCTGAGATAAGAAATTAGTGAGCCTTCCTTGACTGTTTGGGAGCTCCTGAAATTAACTATTTGTGCAATACTATAATGCCAATTTACTTGTATTTTTGTGAATATTTCTAAGAAATTCCTTAAAATTTATGGAGAAACCTATGAATGTATATTTACTTATATTTCATTTTTATTATCCTCCCTGAGTCAGAAAAATTCATCCATAGCTTTCAGTCAAAGTATAGAACAATACTAGTCTGCATATGTTGGGGTGCCCATGAGCATTGCAGTAGATTTAATCCTTGCTTATTTCGACCCATAAATGGTACCAATACTTTGTGCAGAGTTATTATCATCTATCCTATCCTTCCTTCCATCCAGATCTTTTGATCCTACCCACCCACAGTCAAACTAGCTCTTTGGAACATTGTTTTAATTGATTCTCTGAAGAAGTAAATTTTTTATCACTAATCCTATTTGGTACATTACAACATGATTTATTCATATATCTAATGTATTTTCACACGGATGGTTCCTTGGTTCTTGAATACAGGAACAGGGTCGGATACCTATTCAGTTAATGGAACCGGATAAATGAAGCAAGCTTGAAGTTGCTTCTCTACCTATGGTTTCATAGCGGGTGCCTTCTTGGGATTCACCGCCCATAGGAATTTCCGAATAGGTTTAGCATGAGGGTAAGTTTTAATTTCATGTTCGAAAATACTAGGGTATATACTTGGCATCTCTTCATAAGACCAAGAAAAAACTTCCCAAAATTCCTTAAATAAGTAGTTGTAGATTCATACTTCTTCGGGGGAGCGGTCTGCACCGATGTATACATTCTCCACTTTTTCGGGAGTTCGAGAAATGCGGATCAGAATGGTGGGAGATATATTATCCATGTTCCCTTCCACGTATATTCCATGCGTGTCCAACGGGACCACAGGGTGGCCGACTTTCTCACTTAGAGTCAACCAAAACTCGTCTTTCTCAATCCTTTCAAGCTCAGGAAGGAAATAGGATCGATGATGAAGGTATTCCCAAGGATTGTCGGGACCATTCATGGCCTCTATAATGGCTTCATTCGAAGGTAAAGTATCATCATGGAAATCATGCGAAAAATATGAGTTGACTGCCCAAGTCGGCGGTAGAGCGAGATCCTCCTCCTCTGTCCGCGAAGAGGAAGGATCAGGGTTTGCACTGACTTATTTTACAACTTGATAAGATACCTTAGCTACAAATATTGGCATATCCATTCTGCTGTGTGAATGTCCTTTGCAGGATCCAGTCGTGGAAGGAAGATTCCACATATCATTAAAATATGAAGTGTGAAATGACATCGGACTGAATGATGAGGGAGCATCATCGGAAATGGAATCAATAATCTCAATTGGGGCCTAAAAGTTAAAGGTTCCCATGAGAGAGGAATACATCCCGACACCAACATTCTCAGTTTTCTACTGATAATTTTCTATCTTAGGGACCATATATCCCGGCAATGCAGTGGAATTGGAACTAGTAAAATACAACTGGTCAATAGTTACGATCTTAATTTCATGACGAAAGAAGATCACTCCAAATATAGATTAAATGAACGCTTTCATAGCGTAGATCCAATTTTGACATAGTAAAATATTGTAGTAAAGGGGTGCATCAACCACCTCGACCTCTACCAACACGGACTTCCCACCCAATTGGACCTGGAGAGAGGGAATAATACCATGTAGTCTAAATGAACGTCCATCAAACACGGTCAACATGGTCATAGAATTATATAAAGGAGGTGATCCAAGGGCCTTCCAAGAATATAATGAAATCACCGACGTGGAAGCACCTTCGTCAATGACAGTGTGTTTAATGGTCATAGCAAGACACTACAAATGGACTTGAAAATCCACATGTTAAGTTAAGTGAGGCTGCACATCAACAGTATCAAACTTGATGACATTAGGGCCACTAGAACCAAGAGATCCCAAAGCATATGACAAGGTATTCCTCTGTGAAGGACACGTCTAGAATACCTCAAGGGCCGACATAGCGCATGGTGTTTTTCCCAGATCCTCGACGATGGAATATTTCTAGGCAGATCAACCATTAGGATTGTGAGTTGAGTGCTTAAGGAATACTTTAGGAATAAGTGGCATAGGATCGGGCTAATAAATATGCAAGGGGATCTCCGTAGGAGGAGGCTCTTTCCCCATAGAAGGCTCTGGAGGATTATAATCGCGAGAGTGAGTAGCAACATTGACATTTGATTGTACCATGTTAACGCATCCATGACCACTGTCATGGGCCAAAGGGTTTGAAATTCCAACAGAACCATTCCCGATGGTAGAAGCACCCGAAGTCATATTTTGGTTATGCGCAAGGGAATTCGTCAACATAGCTAGGCTATGTGCAATGAGCTTTGAGGATTCATCCATCCTATGGCACAAGTGAGTGAGGTGATCCTATGAGAAAAGATTACAAGGAAATTTCACCTTACACTTCTTCTTCTTGTCCCCACCGACATTGTTTTCATTCTTCTCATTATTCGCATTTCCCTTCTTATTATTATTGTTCCCACCCTTACAGTTGTTCTTCCCCTTATTCTTATTTCCTCCAGGTTACTAGCTACCCTTTGGATTCGTCGACTGCATAGAGTGTAAATCCGACGAATGGGTGCGAGAGGATGAAGCCATAGCTTGTCCTGTTGTAGACTAGTTAATAGAGATATTTGAATCTGGTTTGTCACCTGGTCTATAGCCTTAGCACTAGTGGAACCTACGATGTCATCGACATGAGGTTGTGGAGTTGGTTTCGACTCGCAGCTAGATCGCAATGCATCCAATATAATCTCATACAAAATCCCAGACTAAGCGTATATAAATTCTAACTATTGATCTTTAAAGATGGCATGTTCCTCAGTCGTAAATCTGGACGTCGAAACATCTTTCGCAATATAAGGTAAAAGAGACTTAAGGAACCATTCCAAGAGAAACTCTGGTGGAATATTAGCTTTAATCGTCCTCTTTTGTCGATTCCACTCTTGAATGTGATCATAAATATGGGTGGATTTGTCTTGACGGAACATCAATAGGATTTTTTTTTTTGCATCATAACGAATGGGAAAATAAAGTGGTTAAGAAAAACCAAGGCCAAATTGTTAAAAGTCCAGTACATGCCCCTGGGAAACTCAATGTACCATTTCATAGATGGTCATCTAAGGGTGCGTTAAAATAGTCTAAAAAAAATGGAGTTGTGACTCAATGAATTGGATGAGCACCAAAGGTGAAAAGTAGTAACATGATCATCGAGATCCTCAGCCTTCTTTCTTTCAAACATTGGAATGTCCGAAGGAAGCTTAGTGGGGACCAGAGTCCATGACAGATCATGACACACTGGATCTTTCATAATTCTAGATAAGTCGAGTAAGTTCAAAGTGGCTAAGAATGGGAGCCATGGTTTAAAGCTCAAGGCCATTCTCCCGAGAAAGATTGACCTTGTGGATACATTCCCATAGGCATAGAATTCGAGATCGTGGGCAACAGTGGATTCTTGTAAAGACCATGACCCTGACCAGTAGTATAGTATCCTCCTACAAATTGATTCATATAAGGATGAAACGATATTTGCATAGAAGGAATCCCTTGGGAAGTAAAAGCAATATTACCGAAATTTCCTATAGGATTGAACACGTGCACAGTCACGAAGGGGGAGGAATATACCACCAAACAGAGGAAATCCAACTGAATGGTGACCTACATTAAACATTACATTCCCACCCAAGGGGATCGAAAAATAATGAGGAGGATGCGCCATAAGAAATGTGTTTGTAGGGACTGGTGCAATAGAGGATAAGTAAATGGATGGAATACATGAAGTGGAACCACCGCCTACGTGCCCACTTCCACCCATAAAAGGATTGAAACTAGAATTAGGGGCTCATGAACGGGGAGGAAATCCCCCAAAAAAAGGAAAAGAGGGAGGGATATGGCCACTCCCAAACTGATATGCAGTGAAGTAACCCAAAACCCAACACCAGGGATACTACTAGAGACAGGTATGGAAGATGGGAAATTGGACGAACGATTGGGCATGCCAAATGTAAACGGATTAGTGGTTTCAGGAACCAACGAAGCATCACCATTCGAAAATCCTAAGGAAAAAGCAGATACATAATCTAACGACCAAGAATTCTCAAAAGGATTCATTATGATGCGCTAGGATGAACTAGCCGCATGAGAACCAGTAAACACGGGATTCCTAGGGACCCATGAGACAAAAGAAAAAGGAGTCCGAAGGACTCCTCCACCCTTACCGATAATAGTTTCAAATGGATCCCTGAAGTATTGGACACATAGCTCATAGTAAGAATTATTTGAAGCTCGTGGTGTGTTGGATTCCCTGGGAAGACCCGGTTTCGGCGAAGTTATCACGGCAGCAACAAAACCCCTTTCACTGGCCCTTTTTGCATCACCCTATAAACAAGATGAAGTCTAACCTGAAGTGAATATGGGGGGTTACAGAATCAAACTTCTGTAACCGGGGTGATGTGCAGATGTTGTCAACAACCTCACTAAAAATTCCTATCTAACATCAACAACAGACTATAATGAACAAGTTACTTCGTGCTTCGCAGCTAATCAGCAATATAAATAACTACTATGAATCTCTACTGTATTCACCAGTTAGCTACGCATTCATCATTCCAAGTGTTCCTCTAGAGAATTCATACAAATGTATTCCATTTACTCAACATACAATTACCATTCACATACATATGAAATCAAATACATAACACACCATAAATCCGTATACATAAGCACGTCATAAACTCATATACATAAACACATTACTTTACGTGGTTCACCCCTAGGAGCGAGTTACGTCCACGGGAACTGTTCTTTTATTATCTTGGAAGGGTATCAGTTCCATTCTGCGCACTTAGCTACAGACTCTTCTCTACAATCAAATCTCTATGCACTCAGATGTAGAGTATGTTCTCTCTTTGATCACTATGCTTCTATTACAATCAAAACACCCTCTTATCTCTTGTTCTAGCTAACCCTTCCTTGTACAAAAATACCCTTATATATAGGTGTGCCCGAAGGTCACATATTACAATAATTATGGGCCAACCCCCATAGTACCCAAAACCCAAAAACCCTGTTGTTCTCCTATAGACCACGCTAATGTTTAACTTCGTTGTCCCATTGGTGCCGCTTCCTCTGACTCTGTCACTTTCTTTGATAGCGCACCTATGACTTCTGTAGTGGGAACCTCCGACTTCTGTAGTGGTGTATCCTTTACATCATTCGCTTCTTAACTTCTTGTTCCTGTAGCAGTCAGGCTGTCGCTCAGCCCTTAACTGCGCCAACCACCTCTAGATGTCCTTAGTACTTTTCCTTTATTAGGAAAACATGTCCTTTTCTCCCAGCTGAACTTCATTCCATACCCTCTGCCTGGGATTTGCGGAGTGGCCTTTCTCCAAAAAATGTTCAAGTTAGGCCTCACCTAACTATACTTTCCTTCTTAACTTCCTCTTCTTGGGCCATGCCCAACACGATGTGATAAATAAGGACCACCAACGGTCTCTCTACACCTCTTGTCACCAAGGCTATAAAGGGTCACCAAATGGTAAACCCACTAAGCAATGAGAACAATGGAGATTCTGAACTCGATCCACGATGACTCCAAAGAGTCGTAAAAACCAAAATCAATCCCTAAGGCCAACTAACCGACAATGATCACACTACTAGAGAAGCTAAGCCAAGATGCACGCAAATAGAGAGAGTGGCTAAAGGACCTCCCGACACTATAGAAGGTATGCCTTTCCCAAGAGGGGTCTGAGACTCCACTACTATATCCAGAGGTAATAGAACCAATTATAAGGGCCCTCAGACTTCAATTCACAATGCAATGTAAATCTAACCCCTATATGGCTCAGGACACCCAGAAAATAACCCCTACAAGGACCCTCTACAGTACCTAGGATAGGAAACTATGGTCACCACGGATAACCAAATTCTCAAGTGAACATTCGCAGGTCGAATCCACCGTATGGGCAAGATAGAAAATCCCAAAGCTCAAGAAGCAATGAGGTGCTTCAAGAACCCTTAGAAACAAATAAACCTGGGCTATATCTCCAATGCTAGGAACGTCACGGAGGGATATCTCATCAACCGAATTTCACGTCACCTTATTCTTCACTCGTGTGTAATGCGAGCCTCCTAAGAACACCAATTATACGATGGGTTTCACCACTATGTGAATATACACCTAATGTTTAGTTTCATAGTCTTGGAGAAATTTACTCACACAATCCTATTCCAAGACTTTAAAACCTATACGTGTTGGTGCACCCTATAAAATAAAAAATGTTTCTAATCAATTTTAAATTAAGTTTTAAGTTTAGTTGTATGTTCTTACTCAAGGGGATATGGTCGTGCAACTAATGATGTTGTGACTCAGCAAAAACAAAGACGCATACATAAAAAACATTGCTAAGTGCTAGAATTGTTTTTCAAAAGAAATTTGTATGCCACTAGATGAAATGAAACTACGATCTCTTTCGATTTCAAATGACAATGCAACCTTTCCTAAAATTCCAAGACTAATGCAACTCCAAATAACAATGCAAGTGCTCAAATAAAATACAAAATGCAAGTATTTTTTTTATTTTTGAAATATATGGATGAAAATACAATATGAATCATGAACTTCTCAGATTATGCAGCAAGTATAATGAGACTAACCAAGCAAGACACCAAGAAGCATGACTCAATCAATCCAAAAATCTATAAATGACAAAAATGACAAAAACTAATTTAATTAAAAACAAATAAAAAGAGAGCTTCTAGTCACTATAATGGAAACAAACAGACCACACAGAGTCCCAAGAAGACTTAGAAACACTCAGAATTCACCCAACAAACATCTAACTCAAGATATGGACTTAAAATTAAGATGTACGTGACTATTTGACCAATAACAGTGTATGTACGCGAGAAAAACACTTATAGGTCACATGGGTATGCAGGCAGAGCTCAACCAGCCTGTGTGGGTGGAGAAAAATACTATAAAAAAAAAAGAATGAAATCAAACTCCTCAAGATAAGAGAAATGTACGGACTGTCAAGCTACCAAAGGGAAAGAAACTCAGAAAAACAGAGAGCAATAAGAAGGAAAATCACCCAAAAAGACCTCAAATGGAGGCTCCCCAGTATGGTTGCCAATTTTGTTACGGAGAAAAAATTCCTATGGCTTGGGGTGGACCACAATAGATAGATTGACCCAAGAAATTGACTCAATTCTCACGTATGCTAAATAAATGTAAAATTTCAACAACAAAAGAGAAAACTCTTATCTCAACCAGATGTTCGAAGAAGAGCACCATTGAGCTCGAAATCCAATGCTCCTTACCTACAGCTTGTCCTCAACAATAAATATATGCGATCATATGGAATATAGATATAAATTGTTAGCATAAAAACTAGCATAATCCATTAACATATTTAACAAATATACCCAAGGAAGATAACATAAACATTTGTAACATGTATTGGATTGAAAAGAGTATTTCTATTAATAAAATAAATAGAAGTACATAGAGACAAACTTCTGTAGGAAACTCGTCATAACCGAGAATTAAGTTCCTCCACCCAGGTCTCCACCACTTCAATCCTCCACGCAAAGGAATGATCACAAGTTCAAGGAGTAATTGGGTTCCTCCTTCACAAGATATGGAAGAGCTTGGGAGATGAACATGAAGGATTTCAAACAATAACGACAAAGGGATGTAGATTCAAGGCAATGGAAATGGGGCAAAATTTCTCTATAGTTTCCTTGCTCTTCAGTTTCTCCTCCTCTCATGCTCCACAATGGCTCAATATATAACCCTCAAAGGAGTTGAAGGGCAGAATCAGAGCGTTTTCCAGCATATGGAAGGCCAAGGATCATCATGGGAATTATTTGGGATGGAAAACCTGAAATATTTTTAAGTTTGAGCATGAAACCCGATGTACGCGGTGTGTAGTCAAGTAGCATGTGTATACGCATGCTGTAGTGCTGGTACGGCATGTACAAGAACAAAAATGTGCTTTTTAGAGGTTTCTCTAAGCAAGAGGGATGATATGAATCTATAGAGGGACATGGAATGACATTAAGGCATGTTTCATAAGGTGTGGAAAATCATGCTATAATACCCCCTTTAACCAATAACTAGAAATTATTCTAATCTGCAAGATTTACAACACCTAACCCTGGGAACACTTAAATTCTAATACCTAACACTTAAATACCAACCCCTAACCCCCTAACCCTTAACCCCTAGATCATATAACCCCTTAAATCCTAATATCCTAACCCATAATCCATTAATTCCTAACACCTTAAGCCTTTAAGGCATAATTCCTTAACCCCCTAATCCCTTACCCCTAAACCTCCTAATCCATAGCACCTTAACCCCTAACCCCTTAACCCCTAACCCCTTAACACCCTAATCCCTAAACCCCCTAATCTTTCGATGCCTAACCGCTAACTCTTTAACCATTAAGCCCTTAAACCCTAATCCATTTACATCAAATATTGTATGATTTAATATATCAATGAGGTGGCCCTATGATTATTTTTCCATCAACATGACCCCCTAAACCCAAATCATATTACATCAAACATTATAAATGCATGCCCTGCACTCATTAACCAATGATTATAAATGTAAGACATTAGTGTGTAGGGATTATGTGGATTAAGGGCTAGAGATAATAAGTACAAGGGATAATAAATTTTACAAGATTAAGGTATTTTACAAATTATATGGGTTAGGGATGAGTGTGCCAGGGTTAGGTATTATATTATTTAAGAGATATATGGGTTAGGGATGATATAGGTCAATCATAATAGGCATTAAATATAAGAGTTTTTAATATTTTAAGGTTTATGGGATTATAAGTTATAGTGGTTACTAGTTAGGGATTGCAAGTTATAGTGAGTAAGGTTAATATGCTTTAGGGGTTATATGAATTAGAGATAGAGGTGATAGGGGTTCGAGATTATATGTATTTTGAACCCATTTAAAGGTTATTAGTTTATATATGTTAGGACATAAAGGATAATCCTTAAGTGTTATTGGTTAAGACTTATAAGTATTAGAATTTGTAAGGGTTAAGGGTCATGGTTTTCATGTATTTACATGTTATAATGGTTAGTGTTTATAGCATTTAGTGATTATATGGGTTATGGTTATAATGGTTTAGGGTTATAGGGGTTATAATGGTTTAAATCCATTAAACCCTTAATGCTTAAATCCCATAGTTAAGCCTTAAATCCTTTAAACCCTAACCCCTAACCCATTAAACCATTAACCCTCTAACCCCTAACCGATATCCCCTAACACCTTAACCAATAACTTCAAGTTTCACTGGGTATATTAGTATTATTGTTATAAAACTTATAATATAAATTATATACTATATACCATATATGTAATATATATTATATACCATACATTAAAAAGGATATCTCTCCATACTAACCCTATAAACTTACGATATATTTTATATATTATATACTATATACTATATTATATATCATACTCGGCAAAGGTTGTTTCTTTCTAAGTTGCAATCCTAGTTGGGGGAGGTTTCGGTGAACCTGTTCCTTGGTAAGATTAAGGTTTCTCCTTTGGAGTGTGTTTTTTTTAATCTTCTATCATATTCTCAAACATATTCTCCCACTCTTTGCTTGATCTGCTTCAGGTGATGGCCCTCCAAGTGCTTTGAATCGTCGACCTTGAAGTGTTCTAGGAAAGCGTCTTTGATCTGGTTTTTTTTACCTTCCTCCAAAATATTCATGTACCATGTGAGTGCACGATTTCTAAGTCCTCCTACAAACTGTGTAATTTGCTTATTTTCATCATCAATTAGGTTAGCTTTCCATAGGGACTCACACACAAACCGATGCTTTTTAGTATCTCCATCTCCTTCAAAAATAGGAGTATTGACTAGAAGACGTACAACCATATTGCTACTTCTATGAGATTTTGAACTGACCGACTGATTATTAAAATAAATTCCTATTAACTGACTACTGATGACTTCTGATGACTGTAATTGTTGCCAAGACAAACGTATCTCCTCTACAGACTCTTCTTTATCTGGTCGGGACTCTGATGAGTTAGCAGGTTCAATCTACAATGTTGTTGGCAAGGCGGGCACCTCAATGTATTCTGAATAAAATAAATTGAAAGAATCTCTCCCAAACTTAGGAGTGAAGGTAATCCAATAACCTCGCTCTGGTCATTGGATCATCAATCTATCTACAATTCTGCCACATTGGTCTACTCAGTTCCAAATGCTAGTGCCTTCTAGTCATGATCCCATGTCGTACTCGATGATCTCTCTTATAGTTGGTCTGGTCATCATGATAATAGGTACAGAACTAATGGGAGTTGCGGCATCTGGGATTGTTATGCACATTTTATAGGGGGTCAAAACAATTTCATTTGACTGATCTTCAGATGTCAGGGCCTCACCTTCTTCATCAACTGGTCGACTTTACCTCGACTTAGGTAGGAATTTTGGTTGCTCGACCATCTCTTCTGAATTCTTCAATCCTCTCTTAAGATGTAACGGGATGACAATCTCCTTCAATTTGTCTCGTTGTCTTTATATTTTGTGTCTCTCTAGTTTTTGGATATTTGTTGCTTGCTTATGGACGACGAGATATTTTTTCGGTGCAGTGGACTCAACTTCTTACATGTCTTCATTATTCCATTAACTAGCCTCCATATTATTTATTCAGAAAGCATCTTCAGTGACCCCCCCCCTTGCTGACCCAAATCTTATTGACTGACAGATACAAGTTCAACAATGCTTGTCATTTGTTCAAAAAGTATTCCTAGTGTCGTTTGTTCACAAATCGTTCCCACTCTTTTTGCATGTTTTCTCAATTCATCATCACATGCTCCTCCAAGGGTGGTCGGGTTTCGACCATATGTCCAATGTCGTTCTCGATAATAAAAAAACTTTCCTGAAGGTCAATGTAAAAATTGCGTCATATTTTATCAGCGGGCACTCTATCCTTGACGGCCTGTTCCTCACAATATTCTTCACATTTTTTTTCGAACCATTCGAACAAATTTGTTCTTCCACCAGCAACTTTTCACTCTACGCATCAAATATGGTCATGAACAACTATCAGGAATTTCTTTATTTCGCCAGGAACGGACTCTAAAAATTTCTCTTGGGCCTCGATGAAGAACTTCTGCCTTGCCTGTGCTAACGTCATCTTGTTTCATCATGCATAATTCTAGATATAGTTCGCTACTTTCTTGTCCCGCCACTCTCAAATTTCTCTCTCTATTAGCATATGTGCATCTTTCTCATTTCTTAACGATGTGTACTACCGACAACAGAACCAATGTTGTAGTCTAGGGGATTGCATCAATTACCAGTAGTACATTATGCTAATATAGAGAAAGAGTCACATGCATACACACATCATAGAACCATATATGACATTAAATGGGACAACAACAACAAGCTTTATATTAATGGGACTAAAGCAGAGTACAATATCATTGCAGAGATATATTCTAATGTCAGCTCTACAACCTATTTAACATATTATACAACTTGACGAGGACCCAACATTGTTCTTGTTTTGGGGGGGATCAATTTTAGTAGCTATTTTTACCTTCGTTTCAGAAAGTGTGTGTATTGGTAGCACCATTTTTCATTTTGAGCCTTTTTTTTTGCGATTTTGAAACTTCTTGGTCATAAAAATATATAATTTTTATTTACAAGTGCACTTTCTCAAAATTTACAAAAAATTATACATTTAGTAGCTAGTTATAATGAAAAAATATATGCATTTTTGAATTTCTTTTACTACTAAAAACTAGATAGAATGAAAAATATATGAATTTTAAAATTTTTTCTTTAAAATTTTCTCTTCAATAAATCATTTTTTAAGCAAATTTATAAAAAAGGACTTTTCAAAAACAATTATTGCATTTTCGACTATTTTAAATATGAAATTAATTTTTTTAATAAAATTGAAAACAAAAACAAAAACAAAATTAAAAAAACTAAAAAAAAAAATTATAACAAATTTTAAACATTTTAAAAATTAAAAAAACTAATATTGAAAAAAATTAAAAAATTAACATTTAATTTTTTTAAACAATTTAAAACAATTTAAAATTTATAAAAAAAAAACACCCCATAACCCCCTTCTACCCCGCTCCCCCTTCCCACTCTCCTCTTTGTGGAGCAGCCGGCGTGCTAGCCAAACATTCCCTTAAACAATTGATAAAACCAGTCAGCGTACTGGCCTAGCATTGCCTATTTGAATGGTTGTGGAGCAGCCTGCGTGCTGGCCCAACATTCATTGTTGTATCAACGGGAAATCCAATGCTTGGAAAGCAAAGAAGGATCCTGTGGAGTAAAGTGAAGACATCCAATACAGATAAGTATTTGGTTATCTTATAACTCTTGCTTATGAATATACATGTGTATATGATTTAATTATGATTTCTTAAACTCTTGTTTAGAGATAAACCTTATAAAAATACACTAAGCATGTGAATTGATTCAATGTTTGAGTGTAGGTACTGCTGGAAGCAAGGACTATGAAAAGCATCTGGAGGATGCATGTGGACATATGACTGTCCTAAAGAGCTCAGTATGAGCAGTAATGAAACATGGTGCTAGTGGAACTGTGTGGGTCCTAGCAGCCAAAGGTTCTGTAAGCAACAACGGGGAAGGGTTCCCTAGTTGAAAAGCATTAGACAGAACTTAGACACTAAAATGTCATAGCCAAGAAATGGCACGCCAAGCATTCACATTGAAGTGAAAGAGGCTAAGGAGCATAGAACCACAAGTGATGGTGTGGCTCCGGATTGGAACAAGACTAAGAGGGGGAGACTTTTACTCTTCTTTTTCCTTTTGACTGATGCATCTTAGAAACAAAGGATTGTTGAGTGCATGTCATAAATGAAAACAAATTGTGTTTCATTGCTTGAAATGAATTGTGAATGCTGAAATAGTTATTTTCTTGTGAAATGATGAACATGAATGAATTCATGTGTATATTAGGAAAGCATGAAATGTGTGGAAGTCTCATGAGTAAAGCATGGACGATCCATGTCAATTGGGCAAATAATTGACTAATTTTAATATTGTGATACACTTGTCCTAACAGGAATTGCCATGATAAGTCCCACAAGAGAGACATTGAAAGCCATTGTTGCAGCTGTTACTAGCCAAGTGATTGCTAGTGAGAAAAGTGAGAGCCAGTTGTGCACTTTGACCATGGAAGCATACCAAAAGCTATTTGCTTTGGTTGGAAGTCTTCCTCAAATAGCTTCCAGGACAGCAATAAAAATGGCATCCATGGAATTCCAGACTTGTAGATCAGCTCAAAGGTGAATAAAGGGAAGGGATTGCTCTGGAGCAATGCCCACCTGCAGAGCCGGAAGACCAAAGCTAGTAGGAGCAGCTTGAGGAAGCCAAAGGACTTGATCCTGAAAGTTCAAAGTAAAGATATGAAACATAGGACAGACCTACCCCTAGTTGTGAATTCTGAGGCATGTGTAAAGTGGGTATTTATACCTAAGTGTTGGAACACCGAGGACGGTGTTATTCCAAGGGGAGGGGAATGTAATGTCCCCAGTTTGACCCCATGGCACTAAATTGTAAATGATGTAATATTGTTATAAAATCGTGGTGAGGAGCTCAAGGCCAAGGCCCCGCCACCGATTTAGTGATGCATATGGTTTGCGTGCTAGCCAAGCACATTGAAATTGTAAATATGCATTTTAATAAATACCCACGACTAGCTATGCAATGCAACAAGAGATGGGGGCATGATTTTACAAGGAATTGGGAGGGAAAACATTCAAACCCTTGAGCCACTCAAGTCAAGCCAAGTGTCAATGAGAGAACCCATCAAACCCTCAACTACCCATGTTGACTTTTGTACCCAACCATTGATTTCTCCCAAGAGTTGGTTGAGGTAGTTAATGCCTTGGGAATGGAGAGGTATGGTTGTCCAAATTCGGGTATGGGCAAGCCACCCTTCATGGAAAATGGGGTTTTGTCTTCTTGGGAAAGAAAAAGAGCCATGAATTGCTCCCCAAGCCATTACCCATCAACCAGTTCCTCTCCCTCACGAGTTTAGAGCTACCTGGGCGTTTTCCAGGCATGGTTGCTATGTTTTCCTTCATTCTCCCAGTAGAGAAGGGCGTTTTTGTGTTGTATACTAGTGGGGAAGAAGGGGAAATCGAATGAGGGTTCGATAGAGACTGTTTTGGGCTGTTGAAGGCTGAGATATTTGGGGAAGAAATCGTTTTTCCTCCCTGTGGTTGTTTGCCCCATCCCACAAATCCGTTTTTGGTTGGGAACGTCTTTGGGAAAACCCATGGCCATCTTATTCATAAATCCCATTGTTTAAAATGTGTATCTATGCCCAATTTTGTGCTTGCTATGTGAGAAAAGAGTATGTTGGGGTATGGGTTATGGGTATTTATTGCTTTGGCTTGAGCTTGGGTGCAAGCATCCAGGGTTCAAATGTAGCCTGATAAACCCAGCTGTGGACTAGCTTGGCTCAGACGAAATGATTAATTGGCTGTGTGTGAGCTTGAATGTCCCCTGTTCCTTGTAAGAATCATGCCCAGCTCGGGGGTGGCATTTGTGTTGAGAGATTGATGAACACAACTGGCCTATGGTTGGGAGGAACATTGCAGCGACATAGCTAGTTGTTGGGACCACATTATAGTGAGATGAGTATATTCTCTTATGTGTATTTACTTCTGCATCGTTTTAATTGATTGATGACTGATATTGATATATTGAGTGCATATGAAAATAGGTGTGTGGATGAATTTATTTCTACTGTGCATATTTGTTTGATTTGCATCTACACACTTTGTTTTAGCTATATGCATTAATGAATGGGCTGATTTTTATGAAAAGCCCCATAGATTGGTAGCATGTTCCTTTCCTTGTATTGGGTCCAAGGGTGGGTACATTAAATTCAGACTAATTCCTGCACTAAATTTTGAATGTACCTATCTTCTGTTGTAGATCTTTTTTTATATTTTTGGTCAAATTCCTCTAGTTGGTCCTCCAAGGATTGTATTTCGCTTTGTTGGTGTCGACTTTAATTCATTGCTTTGACTCTTAAAACATGGAGCTTCTACAAAGAGATGCATACCTTTTGATGGGTTGTGGAAAATTCCTTCCATTTGTCTCGTTCTGCTATCATTTCCTCCAAGTATTCCGTCATCCTTTCAATTTTGTTTATTGTTGTGATGAATTTGGCTGGCATTGTAATTAATGTCTCTTGGGGGGTCATTCTCTAATGCATCAGGAATTACCTCAGATTCATGTTGGATTGGGAGTCATATGTTGTCAAAGCCTCCTAAAGAACACACTCTGGTGTATCAGAAGGTACCTCCTCCTCCTATTGAATTGGGGTTTCCTCTATTCTCAAATCCTCCTAAAGAACATGCTCTGGTGTAGTAGAAGGTACCTTGAATTCCTACTAAACTGGGACTTCCTCTGTTTCATCTAGTGTATCATGAAATACCTCTACTTGTTGTTGAATTGGGACTGCTTATTATTATTGAAAAACATGTTCTAGTGTATTAGAAAGTACCTTTACTTCGTGTTCAATTGGGGGCTACTCTGCTATCGAAGTCTCTTGAGGAACATGTTCCAGTGTAGAAAAAGGTGCCTCAACTTCCTGTGTAATTGGGACTACCTCTCTTTCCTCGACTTCCTGTGTCTATTGTTGGGGTATTTTAGGAAGAAGTATTTGGTGTAGCAGATGGTATCTCTACCTCCTGTGGAAATGGAGGTTCCTCTACTAATGGATCTTCCTCAAGAACATTTTCTGGTGTAACAGATGATACCCCAATTTCCTATGGAATTGAAGGTGCCTCTAATGACGGGATCTCCTAGGAACGGTCTCTGGTGTAGCAGATGGCATATTTACCTCCCATGGAATTGGAGCTTCCTATGTTGCTAAAGTTTCCTCAGGAAAATTTTCTGGAGTAGTAGATGGTACCTTGACTTCCCACTCCTTATGGGAAGGTTGGTCAACAACTATTACAGAAAAAATCTCCCACAACACTAGTGAAGACTCCAACAACAAGGACCCCTTCCAAAACTGCATATGTAAAACAAGCTACTTCCAAAATTGCATGTAATTCTTAGTTATTCGCTCAATTCATAGTGTAATTTACTCATTTTAACATAAAAATATGAATGCAATTATACGTTTCCAGGAGTCAAGGATATTGAGGAAATCTATAAAAATGGATGGAAAATATAGGGAATGCAACTAAATAACCAATAAAAAATAGTATAGGGAATTGATCATTTACCATGATCATCGCTTACCTTTGAGTGTTTCTTCCAACATTGGTATTTTCTTAGTAGTGGAATAAAAAATTATCCCTTAAATGTCCTTGATTCCATTATGAAGATGGAATATCATATATAAAATTAACTCCTTATGTGTGTTATTATTAGCTAGAGTGTTCATATCTTCCAACTTCTTGCCAATAAATATTGTTTATTGATGCTTGGGAGGGAACACCTATTTATATTGGATCTTAGCCTTCACAATTTATATGGAGTTCTTAGTCATCATCTATAAGGTTATAGATTTACCCAAAAGTGATTTTATGAATATTGTAGTTTTCCATCTAGATATTTTGTCCTATAGTTTTCTAGAATTGTCTTTACTTTAGCACCTTGTCTATACTCTACATTACCATGATCTTGGCAAACAATGGATTCAAGTATTAAATCCCTTACAAAATGGTTCGCTACTATTTGGATTATTTGATTTCTTTTCTAACACTACCATAAGTGCCAACAAATTCCTCTTTATATAAATTATGAGAGGCAGAATTTTTGTCAAAGGGTTGGACCATTTCGATCATAATTTAATTTGTCATCTATTTTAGTACTTTATGGGTGGAAATTGGGATCGAAAAATGGCTGAAAAATTTTGGAGGCATTTTGAGGCATTAAATGGAATTGCTTTGGTATGAAATGTTTATACAAGGAGTATTCCATATTATACACATTAAGACCGTTCCAGCGGTGCAAGAATCACCTCAATCGGAGCTTGTATGCAAAATTTATGCTTCCTGCAAGTTGAGCAACCTTGTTGACCACTCCAGTAACACTGGATGCCTTGTCAACCCCATTATTCCAACCAGTGAGGCTATCCATGTGTCGAATTTCATGAATATTCTAGAAGGTCCAAACCTTATTAATAATTAAGGGTTGAGGAAGCAAAAAAAACTAACCCTAGAAAACTACCGGTCTAAGTTCAAAACTGATCCATTAGAAGGAGAAGGTGTTCCATTCATGAGCATTGTACTTGTTCCATAACTGAGAAAAACATATCTAGGAGTGCTATTTTGAGAGAATAACAGAGGAGGGAGGAGATTTTGTAGCATGTGATCAAGCCATGTTGTCTAAAGGTAACTCCATAGTGAGTTACCATTCCTTTGTAAGTGCATTTTTATAACTATAGCGAAGAAAAAGAAGAGCATAGACCTCACCTTTTGGGTGGCTTTTCTCCCATATTGGGTTTCCCAAGATAAATATTGTGTTCATTGTGTGTATGGTGTGTTTATGTGCATGTTCATTCATTTACATTAGTTTGCATAATATATGATTTATTCTCCAAAATTTTATAAGATCTATTGGGACAAACTATGCCAATGGAATATCCATGGTAGTTTATAGATCGTATTGGTATTAGAGCAATTTTCTATGGGGTTTTATGGGAAATTCCAAGATCTAAGAGTTGGTGGAATAAATAAAAAGTCTTCAAACCCAATCCATGGTAGACAAGTCTAGTGAATATCCATGGGGTGAATATGAAGAATGATTTACAAAGTTGGAAATACAAGTCGTTGATATCTCTCGCAATATGTCAATCCTCATGGAAGCTTTGGAGACAAAGTTTGGAGCTTTTGGTGATATTGGAGGCTCTAACTCACAAATTGGTTTAGAGGGGAAATCGGGAGATAAAGGAAACCCAAAAAAGGATATGAGGAAAGGGCCCATGAAAGAGTAATCAATTTTCAGTGTTGTTACCCCTTCCCATCCTTTATTTAAAATTAAATAAAAAGTGGATATCAAGCCTTACCAGGGTGAGATCAGTGCTTTAAAGTTGAATCATTGGTTACAACAATTAGAGGTCTATTTTAGTATCCAAAAAATATATGAGCATAATATTTCATTTGTTCGACTGAAATTAGAGGACCATGCATTAACCTGGTGGGAAATTCATAGGAAGACACTTAGGTTGGAGGGTGATCCACCAATAAGTAAGTGGAAAGATTTCAGAATCCTCATTAAGTCCCAATTCTTCCCTACCAGGTATGTAGAGGACCATTGGATCCATTGGAACTACTTAAGGCAAACGAAATAGCAGAGTGTGCAAGAGTACACCACCTGTAACGTCCCCTCCCGCCTTCCAAAAGCAGGGGAGAGAACATGACCAATCATATGGGGATTTTGGCAGACTTAGCCCCAATATTATTTCTTTTCTCATAAATTCACAACAATTAAAAACTTCTGTGTGCAAAATCAACTCAATATAAACACAGCGGAATTAAACATAATAGCAAGCACACAAACAGTAATGCCTAACATATATACATATATCACAGCAGAGGATGATTCAGCATATAGAGACTCAATCTCATTCCAATGCCATGCATGGATTCCAAATTAAGATAATCAATTCATTTCATTAAACATGGACAATTTAACATATTGCAGAACACAAAATACAAATAATTTATAATACATAGAACACTTATCTTGAAAATGAAGCTGTCCAAACAACTGGCTATGTGAGAGCAACGTTCCGCCCAACCATAGATCTCTATCCAGCCTATATTCTTTCAGCTGAGAGATCACCCCCGAGCTAGGTTGTGTATCCACTAAGGAAGAACTAGCTGGGCTCACTCACAGCCATGGTTTCGGTCATCAGCTATGCTAAGCCAACACACCGTTGGGTTTATCAAGCATACGAATGACAAATGAGGAGGATGCTAAGCCAGTGAGCTCAACCACAAAGCTACAGGCATCTCAAATGAACTCAGCAGTCATGGCACCCACAATACCTACCGCACCCAACACAAGGAAGGTCCCCTTCTCTGCTGCACAGTCCCTCAGACGTCCTTTCCCTCCAGTGCTCTTCAGGGTGGGCATAGAAAGGTCTAGCTACTAATTCCTTGAGATTCTAGCCTTCACTGGGTTTATCAAGCAAACCAAACCTCTGCTCAGTCACTCACACTTGGATTTCTCACAGTTCTGTTATCCAATAACTCAATCCCGTCACTTCATTTATGGGTTGTAAAAACTGGGTTTTCCTATGGATTTTAGGATAGCTAATGCTCCCAAATTCGCCCCAAGGTTCATACCAATGGATCCCCCATTGGATTTCACTGTCCAATGCCAAATCTAGGCGTTTTTTGCTCTTCAAAACGTGGGTTCCCTCAAGGTCGCGATTTCTGGTTTATCTCTCTGCTGGCCATTCGTTTTTGGATGGCAAATGGTGCTCGTAAGTTTCACAATGGAATGGGGATGAGGAAGAAGCAACTCCCATGAGGTAGAGTGGCTTGTGGTACAAGAAAACAGAGCCCATACTCTGCCATACGAATTTCTGGGCTGCCCATGCTCCATTGAAGCCATGGACTGAATTCCTCAACCACTTCCTTACAACATAAATAAATGTCAGCAAGGTAAGTAAAATGGGTTCTCAAGGTGACATATGGCAGCCTATGGTTCAATCCCACAACCCCCTCACCACTCCCTAGTGGATACACATGGCCCCTTCTCATTCGTTGCTCCCATAGCCAGTTTTGGAATTTTATATTACATGATGTTTATTTACATCCTATTACAATTTCCATGGCTTAAGAGCACATGGGCATCAAATATCAATGCTCGCCCTTTAAATCAACATTCAGGCTTTCACTAGCAAGGCCTTGGCCTTGAGCTCCACGCTAGGAAAACATACAACATGTGTATATAATATTTACATTAAATGCTAATACATCCTAAGAGTCGGAATGGGGTATTACACCACCAAATTTAGGAAGATGGCTCTCATGTTGGGTATATCACCCAAGAATCCATATGTACTCCTCAAGTATCTAGGGGGTCTACATAGTCATTTACAAAATCAAGTGATGTTCTTCAATACCAAGACAAATGATGAGGATTTTGTGCAAGCATAGTATTTGGAAAATATTGGCCACAAGAGAGGACATCTAAGTTGTTCCAAATAGAAAGAGAACCAAGACGCTTCCAAGGAGGGGAAGAAGTGGAAAGGGAAATACAAGAAGATGATAGGCACTATACATTAGTGAAAGTATTAAAATAACCATTGTAACCATTTCAATATCAATGGTCAAACAAAAGAAAATTGTCAGAAACTACATCTAAAGATGAATCTTAAGAGTCGCAAGAAGGAGGCCAAGGTAAAGAACCTTCTAACCATGGATTCAAACAAGCAAGTAAAGAGTAGCACAAATGTGGATGATAAGATTGTCTATAATTTAGTGTAGAAGGAGGTGAATCTAAGTATCCTTCATCATAATTAAGAGAAGGATATGACAAAAATATTCCATATAAAGATCTGGGTCAAGAAGACCAAGGTAGATGCTTTATTCAACACCGATTCACAGGCCAATATCATAGCAACCAATTTGGTCAACAAACTTGGGCTGGAGGTTCATGATCATTGTTAACACCCAAAAATTGTTCACTAGCTCATCTCCCTAGTCACATAACCCATTTGTCCACTTTTCCTACATTTTTGGCCTCCAAAACCCTAAAAAAACCTCAAATGCTAACCAAAAAGGGAAAAAAATCATTATTTCCCTCTTCAACTAATGAAATTCCTTCTAAAAAGGTCAAAAACCCTCAAAAAAGGGGTCAAAAATCCTTAAAAGAAAAGCAAAAAGGGAAAAGATTCAAAATAAAATCAAAAAAGAGGCAAAATATCAAATACTATAAACCAATACTACTAGTTACCCAAAACCATGGGCCAATACTCCACCACCCAAAATTACTATAAAAAGGTGATAGAGGCCTCCCATTTGACAATAATCATTCACTCTTCACACCTGTATGCTATTGAATTTCCTACAACACTCTAGCTCACCATTTTAAGCTTGTGTGCCCATTTTCTTGAAACTTGGACAACCCATTGAGCATTTGGATAAGAGAAAGGAACCCTGGAGACCTAGTGCACTACTCAACGTACATCTGCAAGGGCTCCCACAACCTCATCTTTTGAGGTAACCTCATACTATAAATCATTCTTTACATATTAATACAGAAAATCAAATTTTCATTCATGGGTTCCTACTTGTTTTATTACTGCAGTAGTTAATTTGTTTAGTTTTTATTTTCATTATTTCACTCACATATATTAGTCATCATTTGTTTATTTACTGGTTTTTACCCATTTACATGAACTGCTACTAAGGTTTCTTGAATCCTTATTAGGTGCTCTTTAGCACGAGCTAGTGTGAAAACACTAGCTATAGTTTTGGCGACTCCACTAGGAAGATTCCCATAGAATATTTGGTTTATTTTAGTTTATGTAGTTTTTTTTGGCTTGCATATCATATTTCGGTTGCAGATATGACCCTATCCCTCGCAGTACCTTCCAGTAGTTCCATTTTTATGGATCGACCTACAAATTTCTGCATTTTTTCTGCACCCCAAGTGCGACTTTCGACCTGATACCTACACACCTATCGGCCCAGAACCTACATCCCAAGCGCATATTTCAGCCCTTAAGCCGCTCCCCGAGCACACGTTTTCCAACCAGACCTTCTCTTTTAGCGCGCATTTCACCTAGACAACCACGCTTCTAGCGCAACTGTCAACCTGGAAGTCGTGCTTTTAGCAGAGCATTCGTCCTGTAAGTCACGCGTTTAGTGCGAGTTAGGCTCCGTAAGTTGTGCTTTTAGCACTCCTGTTCGCTTGAAAGTCATGCCCTTCGCGCACATCTGAATCTGAAACCTGCATCCCAGCCGCGCCATTTCCTCCCAAACTCGCGCTATGTTTTCCTGTTTTTTATGTTTTGGTGCATTTTTTCTGCAATTTACCATAACTAGAATGCAACTCTTTTCCTCACAGCTGCATCCTGCACCTGTTTTTTCCCTTTTTTCACCTTGGCCACATCAACAAACCCTTTTTTGCTTTCCCTCACTTGCCTTGGATTTTTTCTGCTACTTTGCTTGTTGTAGCATTTGAGACATTTCAATGTGCTACATCCTTCTTGCATTGCTATCTCATGCATCATATTTCAGTAGGCTTATTTAATGCATATATTTTACAACAGTTAGCATTTTTTATGTTTTGAAAAAATAAAATAAAAAATAAAAAGTTTTATTTTTTAGTCTTAGTTGTTTCTTTCAGCACTTTATTTCTACATTTTATTGCATCATTGATCATATGGCGATCTTGGGTTCACACCACTTGTGCACACACTCTTTCACCATAATACAAAGAGATCCTTAAAATTTACTTAATTAAACCAACTTTAACCCCACTTGGGGAACACAAAAATAAATTTGTAGCTAGGTAGGACATTGGGGTTAGGCATCCAAATAACACCTCCTTTGTCATTTACATCTGAGACATAGTTGTTGTCTTCTAGGGATCCAAAATCCCCTATTACTTGTTGGTACGGTTGACACCGATTTGTTAGAAGACCTCTCCCTTAGGAGGGAAAGTAGCAAGACCGATTCAATAAGTTTGATTGGAATGTCGCTCTCCATTCTGTATTGAAGTGTTGGTTGTGGAGCAAGATCTTCCAGTCTCATAGATGATATTGTCTCAGCCGTGCACCCCAGAGGACTGTACACTCACTCCCCTACCTTGGGGTTCGAGGCTATTTTCTCCAACGATTTTCGGGCCCATGGTTTTGGGTATCCCGTGGTATTTTTCCATTGTATTTCCCTTATAAAAGAAAGACATTGTAATACGGCCAGGGTTGATGTATTAGGTATTATGCATTGTAAAGATCTCTGACATCGGAAGAGAGACTATGAGACAGTGAAGAGGAAGTGCAGCGGTTGTGCTGCAGGTTGTATCCCTTCACTTTGCTGGACGGCATAATAATAAGGACTGGCAACTTTAGTGTGGATGTAGCCCAAGTTGGGGTGAACCACGATATATCTGTTTCTCGCTTGTAATGTGTGTTTGATTATATTTGCATTTATGTTTATTGTTATTGCTCTGTGATCTTGTTTTTCTAACAATTGGTATCAGAGCCAAAGGTCTATTTGGAAGATAAACCCGCAGGCAGCTAGGGTTTCTGATTCGAGTGGGAGCAATGGCAGAAGAATGAAAGTCTAAGGTCGAGAAGTTTAATGGCCAAAACTTCCAGTTATGGAAGATGCAAATGGAGGACTATCTATACCAGAAGGATCTATTCCTGTCATTGGGAGGAAGAGCAAAGCAGACGGAGGCTATGAAGGACGAAGAATGGGAGGTTCTTGACAGAAAGGCTCTAGGAACAATACGGCTGAGCCTGGATTCGTCGGTGGCTTTCAATATCTCAAAAGAAACGATAATGGAGGGTTTGATGAGCGCATTGGGTAAGCTGTATTAAAAACCATCGGCCTCCAACAAGGTATTTCTAATGAAGCGTTTATTTAATATGAAGATGACTGAAGGTGGATCTGTTACTGATCATTTAAATGAGTTTAATACGGTTACAAATCAACTAAGTTATGTAAGAATGAACTTTGATGATGAGAATAGGGATCTTCTAATCTTGTGTTCATTTCCAGAAAGCTGGAATAGCTTGGTCATGGTTGTAAGTAACTCTGTCTCTGGTTCAAACACCTTGAAATTTGATGATGTTATTGATGTTATTCTTAGCGAGGAAATGCAAAGAAAAAGCACAGGTGAGACATCAGGTAATGCGTTGACCATGGAGAGAAGGGGAAGACAAAAGGAGAGAGGAAAGAGCCAAGGTAATCACAGCAACTCTAAAAAGGGCAGATCCAAGTCCAGACTGGGAAAGATAGAGTGTTAGAACTGTGGAAAGAAAGGACATTTGAAGAAATACTGCATATCTCTAAAGAAGAAAGGAGATGCACAGAAGGAAACTACCCATGAAGCAAATGTAGCAGGTGATGTGTTACAAGATGCTTTGATTCTTGCATTAGATAATACTAGTGATTATTGGGTAGTAGATTCAGGGGCTTCATGTTATGCTACACCCCATAGGAAATATTTTTATGATTATGTTCCAGGTGATTTTGGACATGTTTTATTAGGTGATGATGAGCCATGTAAAATTATTGGAATGGTTAAGGTATGGATAAAAGTTAAGAATGGAACTAATTGGTTGTTGAAAGATGTTAGGCATATTCCTGCTATGAAAAGAAATCTAATCTCAACAGGGCAGTTGGGAAATAGCGGATGTCTATCTACATTTGGAGAAAAGTGGTGGAAGATTACTAAAGGATCAATGGTGATAGCAAAAGGAGACAGGGTAGGTACATTGTATTTATGTCCTCATAATAATGACCATTCTATCTCTTTAGCTTCCACAGGAACAGATACAGCATTGTGGCATCATAGGCTTGGCCACATGAGTGAGAAGGGGATGCAGATTCTCCACTCAAGGAAGTTGCTGCCAGATTTGAAGCAGGTAAGTTTGAAATTCTGTGAGAACTGTGTTTATGGAAAACAGAAGAGAGTCAGGTTTCTCAGGGTTGGGAAATAGAAGAAGAATGAAAAGTTAGAGCTTGTGCATACAGATGTATGGGGACCGGCTCAGGTACAATCTCTTGGTGGCTCTCATTATTATGTTACATTTATTGATGATGCAACTAGGAACACTTGGGTTTATTGCATTAGACAGAAATATGATGTGTTTGCTACTTTTAAGAAGTGGAAAGATTTGGTTGAGAATGAGACAGGAAAAAGGTTGAAGTGTCTCAGATCTGATAATGGAGGTGAGTACTGCGGCAAGGAGTTTGATAGTTACTATTCATACCATGGGATTCATAGAGAGAAGACAGTCCCAGGAACACCGCAAGAAAATGGTGTGTCTAAAAGGATGAACAGAACGATCATGGAGCGTGCAAGGTGTATGAGATTGCATGCACGGTTTCCCTTACAGTTTTGGGTAGATACTATAAATACTGCTGTTTATTTAATAAACAGAGGACCTTCAAGTGATTTGGATGGTGGTATTCCAGAGGAGGCATGGACAAATAAAAAGGTAAACTACTCATTTTTGTGAACGTTTGGTTGTGAAGCATTTGTCCATATTGATAAAGAAAATAAAACAAAGCTTGAAGCTAAATCCAAGAAATGTACCTTTATTGGATATGGGGTTGATGATTTTGGTTATCGTTTATGGGATTATGAAAATCGCAAAATCATTAGAAGTAGAGATGTCATATTCAATGAAAAGGTTATGTATAAAGATCAGTTGCAGGGAAAGAAACGGGAAAAGGAAAAACAGAGTACATAGTACTTGATGAAATTCAAGAAAATGAAGTTCCAAAGGTGCCAGAAAATCAAGAACAATAGAAAGTACCTGAAACTCCTGCAACTGCATGAAGATCTACCAAGTTAAGTAGACTCCCTGAACAATAATCTCTTTCAATGTATTATTTATTGATGACTAATGCTGGTGAACCAGAATGTTATGAAGAAGCAATGAAGGTGGAAACTAAAAAGAAGTGGGAGCAAGGCATGAATGAGGAGATGGACTCATTGGTAGGAAACCAGACTTGGGATCTGGTTCAGTTGCCTGCTAGTAAAAGATCATTGCAGAACAAATGGATTTACAGGTTGAAGGAAGAAGAAGGAGGTAAGAAGCGGTACAAGGTGAGACTTGTTGTAAAGGGGTTTGCACAGAAGAAAGGTATAGATTTTCATGAAATATTTTCTCCTGTTGATAAGATGACTTCAATTAGGACTATCTTAAGTCTAGTGGCGGTAGAAGATTTGCATCTTTAACAGTTAGATGTAAAAACAACCTTTCTCCATGGGGATTTGGAGGAAGAGATATATATGCAGCAGCCACAGGGTATGAGGTCAAAGGTAAGGAGAACTTGGTATGCAGGTTGAAGAAGAGCTTGTATGTCTTGAAGCAAGCTCCAAGGCAATGGTATTTAAAATTTGACAGGTTTATGACAGAACAAGGTTATAGTAAATGTCATTCTGACCACTGTGTTTATTTCAAGAAGCTAGACAATGAAAGATATATTATTTTTTTATTGTATGTGGATGACATGCTTGTTGCAGGGTCTAACATGCAGGATATAAATGTACTCAAAAGGAAGCTAGCTAATTCATTTGCAATGAAGGATTTGGGTGCTGCAAAGCAAATCCTTGATATGAGAATAACAAGAGACAGGAAAAACCGCAAATTGACATTGTCTCAGAGTGAGTACATACAAAAGGTGTTGGAGAGGTTCAGAATGCAGAATGCAAAACTAGTTAGTACACCTTTGGCCAGCCATTTCATTCTAAGTAAGGAAATGTGTCCCAAGACACAGGAAGAGACAGATTACATGTCCGAGATTCCCTATCAATCAGCAGTTGGCAGCTTGATGTATGCCATGGTGTGCTTAAGACCAGATATTGCACAAGCAGTGGGAGTTGTGAGCAGATATATGAACAATCCAGGTAAAGAACATTGGAAGGTAGTACAGTGGATTCTCAGGTATTTGAGAGGTACTACCACTCAGGAATTATGTTTTGGAGGTTCAGACACTGTTCTACAGGGATATGTTGATGTAGATATGGCAGGTGATAAGGATAGTAGGACGAGCACCACAGGGTATGTGTTTACTGTAGGTGGAACAACAGTAAGTTGGATTTCGAGACTGCAAATGGTTGTTGCACTTTCAACGATGGAAGCAGAGTATGTTGCTATTACAGAGGCTAGTAAAGAGATGATTTGGTTGCAGAGGTTTATGGAGGAAGTGGGTAAGAAGCAGAAGGATAGCAGATTGTATAGTGACATCTAGAGTGCCATTCATCTTGCAAAGAACTCATCATTCCATTCCAGGACTAAACATATACAACTCAAACACCATTTCATACACTCTGTTCTGGAAGATGAACTATTGAAGCTGGAAAAGATACATACTATCCAAAATCCTGCAGACATGTTCACAAAGGTAGTGACCAGAGAGAAACTGAGTTCTTGCTCAGTTTCAGTCGGCCTTCTAGCATGAAGGTGAAGAGGAGAAATTTTCCAAGTCCAAGTCCAGTAAGTGCAACAGTGATGGAGTTGTTGTGATTAGTCTCCAAGTGGGAGATTGTTGGTTGTGGAGCCAGATCTTCCAGTCTCATAGATGATATTGTCTCAACCGTGCACCCCAGAGGACTGTACACTCACTCCCCTACCTTGGGGTTCGGGGCTGTTTTCGCCAACAGTTTTTGGGGCCATGGTTTTGGGTATCCTGTGGTATTTTCCCATTGTATTTCCCTTATAAAACAAAGACATTGTAATACGGCCAGGGTTGATGTATTAGGTATTATGCATTGTAAATATCTCTGAGATCGGAAGAGAGACTATTAGACAGTGAAGAGGAAGTGCAGCGGTTGTGCTATAGGTTGTATCCCTTCACTTTGTTGGACAGCATAATAATAAGGACTGGCAACTTCAGTGTGGATGTAGCCCAAGTTGTGGTGAACCACAATATATCTGTGTCTCTCTTGTAATGTGTGTGTGATTATATTTGCATTTCTATTTATTTTTATTGCTCTGCGATCCTATTTTTCTAACATGAAGGAGACCAACTCATTGTTCTCCTTGTGCATACTGGTGCCCATACCGAGTGTGCGACAGCCAAAGAACTGAAGCTGTGGGACACCTTTCCATACGTTCCATGAACGGGGTAGATTAGTTTCCATTATTCTAGGGATACTTTTACCCGGAGTTCCTCTCGGTATAGGGATATGCTTTAGCCATTTGGTTCTCCATTTCGTATTGCTTGACTGTGGATTTCATCACCCTGCAGGGAATACGATTTGTGTGAGCTCTCATATATTTTAGATAGGTATTTGCATGCTTCTATACCCCCATTGGTTAGTGAGTCCACCTTTTTATTTTTAGGAGTGTTGTGTGTTGTTATTTTGACCATTTTATTGTCGCTCTGCTTGTTGTAGCACATTGTTGCAGCATGCGGTTTTTAGCATTGTTGTTGGCCTGAGCGCCATATTTTTTTAGCTCTCCTTTTGCACACATAGTTGCACTAGGATTTTTTATCATTTTATTCACCACATCCCCTCATCACTTTTACACCTATCACCATTGATTCACCGAGACATTCTTGTCGCCTACGGGGACTATCACTGCAACACAGTTCACTTGAACACACCCATCACAGGCGCAAAGCCTCGTCACCAGATCCTGACGCCCCTTACTTTACCTCTAATTCTGAATCAGAGTTACCCATATACACATCTCTATCTAGCCCCATGGTAGGTGTGAATCCCACCCCCTTTACCATTGGGATCATTGGCAGTGATTCCACCTCTATCCCAGCTACCACTTCAGCATCTATCCCTGCTATACGATATACAGGACCTACACCTAGCATCCTTGTCCCTAATTCCATACCTATGGGTAGTGGATCAGTTACAACTACAGTCCCTTTGGTGACTAGTAGCACACTTGGGGGCACTATCCCTTCCTACACAATTCCCCCACCTTTTACTGGAGGTCCCTCGATCACCATCATGACTCACACCATTGCTCCACCCCTTAGGGGCAGTGGCCCCACAATTGTCGCTACAACTAGCACACATGCCCCTACAACCATGTCAAATCCTTCTACTAGTTTTCCATTTATGGATAGTCTCAACCTCCCTGATCTGGCCCGACTAACCAACAATCTGATCCGACATGACCCCACATGGCCTCCCATGCCTACCAAACTCCCTTCAGACATCCCTAAGTTTGAAGGGAAGGGTGGTGAGGACCCCCAAAACCACATTATGTCCTTCCACTTATGGTGTTCCTACAACTCCATAGTGGATGACTCGATCTACCTACGCCTTTTAGAACGGACCCTCACTGGATCTGCATCCAAGTGGCACATTGAACAACCCCATGGGACACATTCCACCTTTACATCCCTTGCTTCGACTTTCCTACAATTCTTCCAATTACCCATGTGTTATGATGCTGGTGTTGAGATTTTACTCTCTTGCAGATAGAACACGGCTACCCATATCACTGACCATATTCACGAATGGCATCGACGTCGTAGTTTACGTAAGATCGAGTTAGACAACCGCATCTTCCTAGATTGGTTCTTGAAATCCATCATACCAGTTATCGCCAAGGATGTGGCATCTGAATGGCCTCAAACCAAAGAAGAATCCATCCTCAATGCCCAACAATTTGACCTCATCTATGCACAATCGGGCTACCTCTACTCATTCTACTTGATGCTACTTGCAGCGATTCCTCCAGGAAGGACGCACCGGGGGAATCCCACACTACCGACGGCATTATCGGACACGTTGCGTCTCATAACCAACCATATGTCCATATGCCCCCCGCCAATGCCCCTGCGTATAATCCAATGACTACTGCTACCATGAGTGGTCCCAACCTTTCGCATGCCACAACCCATTCAATAGCAACACCTTCATATGTTCCCATGGCCCAAGTCCCTCATGTACATGGACCTTCATGTCCGACGCATTGCTATGGTCACACCCCACCATCATACGCCCCTCCAGCTGCACCTCCTTCCTACTACCATCAACTGGATGCGCCTACACCCGCACAACCTAAAGCCCCTCTAACTTATTACCCACCACAGATTGCCCCAGCAGCTGCTCAATCGCAAAACCCCCCTACTCTCCAAGGAAAATTTTACGCTTAGCAAAACCAACCTTCCCAAAGAAACTAGAAAGGACAACAAAATCGGGGAAGAGGTCGTAACCGAGGGAACAACCAACCTCCGGATCGAGGTGGTCCACCACCCAATCCCCCAAACAATAATGGTGCTTCCCCAGTTAATCAAAATCCTAATCGACCACCTCGGCAAGGAAAAAACCCCAATTTATGTACGAACCACCCATGTTCTATCTGCGGGGTATATGGCCATTATACACACAATTGTCCCCATTTGGAGCGATCTCGCCAACTTTGGACTGATGACGCCCAACACCAAGGACATGCTGCACCTCTAGCAACACCGAACCCCCCGCAACCCAATGCACAACCTATGGTGTTGTAGAATCCCCTACCCACGCAAGGGGTAGTGACCACCCAACCGTTGGCTCCCCCTCAAGGGGATGTCACACCACAACAACAAATCACTTATGATGCGCCTGTTAGTCAACCCATTGACTCAAGTACCCATCACCTTCTACTGATGTCTTCGGCTGACATCAACCCTCAAACACGTCGTAACCAGGATGGTTCCACCACCGAAACCATTCTAGCCAACAAGGCTGCTAACACTCTTCCCACATATCAGTCGTTACGCGTACCCCCAGCACCGTGCGATGGGGCCCCCAAAGCTCCTCGCTTTCCTTTGTGTCGCATTAATAGCAACCCCAACACTCGTGCTGCCCCCAATTATAATATCATGAATGAATTATCCTAGTCCCCTGTTGATATGTCAGCCCTCGAAGTTTCGAAAAAATTCCCCGCACAATGCAAAACATTGTTATCCGCCATAGGTCCGTTAGACTCTTCCGACTCGTGGATGATGGCATTTGATTTAGACCAATCTGAACCATGCATGCCTTCCACTTTAGCATTTCAAGTTTATGTTTCAGTCTAGAATCTTGTTATCCATCGGTGTATCATCGATGAAGGTGCCTCTACATGCGTTATGTCTACATTCGTGTGGCAGAAGCTCAGATCACCTACCCTACATCCATCCATGACTGCCTTACGAGCTTATGATGGTCGATCAACTCAAGCCCAAGGCCTCCTGGCCAAAGTCCCAATCCAATTAGATGTAGAAACTATCCTTATTGACATTGAAGTCGTCAACGTACAACTCGACTATAACCTACTGCTAGCATACAGTTACATGTACGCCATGAAGGTTGTTGCTTCATCAGTCTTCTGCATTATGATGTTCCCCCACGACGGACGGGTTGTTAAAATCGACCAACTTACTTACTATGACCCGAATGCACCCACTGCACCAAAAAACGTTCTCCCCATGGTTGAACAACCTATTTTTGGTGCACCCACCTCTTTGGTTTCCACCATTGGACCTATAATTTACTCGGAGACTCCAATCATCTCTACTTTAAGGTCCAACCCACCCACCCCCCCACCAGCCATTGAGATATCTGATATGTGCACTATTTTGTCCAAACAAATGGTTCCTAACTCACAACCACCATCGGTCCCTAGTCATGTTAGAGCCACGCCAATCCACACAATCTCATTCTTATTCCCACCCTCGAGAGTAGTATGCACACCAGTGATGACCATGCTGAATCTCCCCAGGTTAACACTAGGACTGTCTGTGTGGTACTTACCTGCTCCTAATCCCCTCCCGACACCACAAGTTGTCCTCCAACCGGTACAACCAATCATCACTGCTAATCGTCCACCCCCAGGTGTGGAGACCACGTATTCATCCAACAACACTTGGGGGAAAGGCCACACACACCCATAATGCACCATATGCCACCAAAAATATGAAACCTCCCCCCACATTCTGTGCACCTCCTAAGTTTTCCTTGTGTGATGACTTGGGCCATGCTACCCATAATTTTCCACAACTACCAAACCTCCAAGAACACATGAAGACGTTGGACGATGACCCCAATATTCCGGTTATCAAACTACAAAACACCCCCTACCCGCGCAAAAAATTATTGCGTACCAACCACCCCTGCACCATATGCGGAGTCTATGGTCATTATTCACATCATTTCCCATATTTACCCGATTATAGATTGGTCCTCCACGAGATAAATCAATATTATTTAGATTCGTCCATCACTTCCATCGAGGAGATTCACCCCCTGAATCCTCCTCCTCGGGATAAATTAACCTCATTTACATGATTTCAATGGATGACAAACCAATTTCACCCCCAGCATCTAGCTTCTCCTCTACCGATGTTTCCACACAGTGCTTCCGTAGAGATGAATGAATCCTCAAAGCGCTAACCGCACCTGATTTCCCTTGGGACGACATGCATCATCGCTCATAATTTATCCCTGAGGAGTCTACCCCTACTGCGGCCAATCAACTTTCAGTCGAATCGAAAGACTTCATGCATAACAAAGTGGACCGGTTTAAGAACCCCATCCCAGCTCACAATGCCTTCGAGGAAGGTAACATGGCTAACATTTAGCCTACCATTCAAGTCGATCTTTCCATCCCACCTGATATGCCTGAAATCATTACGTTAGGTGCTTCCTGTACTCAAGGAGAAATTAATGCCTATAAGAATCTATTCAAAGAGTTCTGTGATGTTTTCGCTTGGTCATATACTGAGATTCTTGGTCTTGACCCTACCATAGTTGAACACTGTATCAATACTTGGCCGGATGTCCCACCCGTTTGCCAAAATCAACAACCCATCCACCCCTCCAAACTCCCCGCAGTAAAGGCTGAGATTGAGAAACTAGGATTTTTCATTGGCCTACCTTCCTTTGAGTTGAGGATACTTCCAGCAGTGCCAAGCTGGTTTCATTTATCCCATCACTTACACTACTTGGGTTTCCAATCCTATTCTAGTTAACAAAAAACAGGGCACCATTCGCGTATGTACCGATTTTCGTGATCTGAATCTAGCTTGTCCCAAAGACAACTTTCCTACACCTTTCATTGACCAACTTATTGATGCATGTGCAGGTCATGAGTCTCTATCCATCATGGATGGTTTCTCTGGTTATAATCAGATTCACATTTGCAAAGAAGACCAGTACAAGGCTGCCTTCACTACCCCATGGGCCACCTTTTCCTATCAAGTCATGCCTTTCGGTCTTAAAAATGCTGGTGCCACATTTCAGTGGGCCATGACGTTTCTTTTTCACGATTTGGTTCATATAATTTTGGTCTACCTAGATGACCTCATGGCTCGATCCAACCATCTAAATGACCTCCAGAAAGTATTTTTGCGTTGTCGGAAGTACACAATCCGCCTGAACCCCCTCAAGTGTGTATTCTTCATTCCTGCAGGCCGGTTTTTGGGTTTCATCGTTTCCCAAAATGGAATCACTATAGACCCTTTGAAGGTTCAATCCATCCTTGAACTCCCATCCCCATGTACATTACACCAATTACAAAGCCTTCAATGGAATGCCAACTTTCTTCGTTGCTTCATTCCGGACTATGCTACTAAAGTTCACGGTTTCCTTTGCTTGCTTCATACCCACGTTCCTTTTGTTTGGGACGAACAAGCACAAGTGGATTTTGAAGCACTGAAACAAGCCTTGACTTCCGCCTCGTTGATTTCACCTCTTGATTTCTCGAAGAATTTTATCCTTTATGTTTCAGCATCTAACTATGCCGTTTCAGGTGTGTTATTTCAAGAAGATAGTGCACGACAAGAACATGCCATTTATTATGTGAGCCAGACATTATATGTCCCACAACATCACTATCCACATGAGGATAAGCTGGCCTTTGTCATCGTCTTCTCAGTCCAAAATATTCGCCACTATATCCTGTTAAGCCGAACTACAGTTGTGGAAAAATACAACCCCATGGTCTATCTCTTGAGTCGCCTCCTTCTTCAAGGCCACGTGGCTTAATGGGTCATCATACTTCAAGAATACGACCTAATGTTTGCTACCCCGAAAAGCACCAAAGCCCTTGGATTGGAAAAACTCATGACTGAATTACCATCCTTGTCAACATCACATCCTATTACCACTAACTTTCCTGACGACCACTTGTTTTCCATTTCGTTGGATAACCCCTGGTACGGAGACATCCTAGTGTACCTACGGACACAAAATTTTTGACCCAATATCGGCCGCGATGAACGTCGTCGCATACGCCATCATTCCTTGTGCTATCTCCTCCTTGGATTTATCCTTTATCAGCGCAGTGTCGAAACCATCCTACGTCGATGGCTCACATAGGACGAGGTTGAGCAAGTTCTAAACGATTGACATAGTGGAGCCTGTGGTGGCCATTTCTCTGGAATGGACACTTCCCAAAAGGCTATCTGCGCTGGATATTTTTGGCCCACCCTTTTTATTGGTTGCATTACAGCAATTAAACATTATCGGAATTTCCATATATTTTCCCCAAGGCCAGGACCCCTCCCGCCCCTCTCCATCCAGTCATCATTGTTGGTCCTTTCTGCAAGTGGGCCATTGATTTTATGGAATGTAACCCCCCCCCCCGGAGAATGGCCATAAATACATCATTATGGATGTTGACTATTTCACCAAATGGGGCGAGGCCATGCCTACATTTAACTGCAAAGCTCATACCACCGCATGTTTATTTTTCAATCACGTCATCACTTAATTCGGGGTCCCCAAACAACTTGTGTCTGACCATGGAAAACACTTCGAAGACACCGTTTGGAAAGAGTTGTATACCTTTCTTAAGTTCGACCACCAGTATGCCTCATCCTACTACTCTAAAGGGAATGGACACCTTGAGGATATTAACAAGATCTTGAAGACCATTATTCAACAAACAGTTAACCAACACAAGTCCAATTGGCACCATATGCTATTTTCTGCACTTTGGGCTTAACGTACTTCCACTAAGACTGCCACGGGTTTTACCCCTTTTCATTTGGTTCACGGTGTAGAGTTTGTTCTTCCCATCGAGTGTCAGATTCCCTCTTTACACATTGCTGTTGAACTCCTCCCGGACACCTCACCACTTGAGCAATGCTTAATCCTCTTGGAGAAAGCCAACAAATATCGCCGAACAACCCTACAAATCACCGAGGCTTCTAAAAACCGTTCCAAATCCAGTTATGACAAGCATGTCCACCCCCGCAATTTTCAATAAGGAGACTTAGTACTTTTTTATGACCAATCCCATGACAAGACCGGTAAAGGAAAGTTTGAATCCATGTGGAAAGGCCCATACATTATCCAAACCTTCCTTGGCATGGGGGCATACATCCTCACCGATTCCAAAGGACACCCCTTGAAAAACCCCCGTAATGGGTTATATCTCAAACAATTTTACCCCTAACACTTTTCCGGACCCACTAGTTCGTGTTGTATAGTTTCATTCATTTTTTGTTTTTTAATTTTTGCATCTAGAACCTTACAAATTGCTTCCATGTGTGACCACAGATGGATCCTGTTCCACCATTCTATGTTGGTTTCACCGACGATGCAAATTGATGGTCTCCAAACCTCTCCTCCGCAGCTTGGGTATTATATTCCCCATCACATGAGTTGATCCACCTCGACAGAGTGTGTATCGCTACTGCTACCATTAACCAGGCTGAGTATGATATTGTGACTGGTCTATTGACTGTTTCTCTCCAGATGGGCATACGTCACCTTCGTGTGTTTCTTGACTCCCAGCTTCTTGTCGCTCAACTCAACAACTTTTACCAGGTACGGGATCCTTTCCTTTTTAGAAAATTCCTACGCACTAGACAAATGATTAGACAGTTTGAATCCATTACATTCACTCATGTCCCACGAAATCATAACAGTGTTGCAAACCAAATGGCTAACAATATTCTACATTGGCACATCAATCACAACATGTAGGAAGTAAACCATATAAATGAATCATCCTACCATCCACATGCATATATCCATCACCTAGGCATACATAATCATAAAAAAAAACAAAAGGAATACCATCATCATCATAAAATGCATCCACGTGCATGTATATATACACATCATCATACAATTTCATAGTGCCCATAGCACAACATAAACATCAATACATCAGGGAGCCCCAACAGCTTCCCCATCATAAAAATACAAGCCGAGTACAAAAATTCCCCATGTTCATCGCATTGGGGGAAGTTCCATCAATTGCCTACTCATCCTCCTCCTCATCATCATCGTCCTCCTCCTCCTCGTCATCCTCCTCCTCCTCTTCCTCCTCTTCCTCTTCCTCTTCTTCTTCCTCCTCTTCTTCCTCCTCCTCCTCGGACTCAAACTCCTCCTCCTCATCATCATACAAAGCATCACCCCGCGCCATGGCCCTGACTGCCTCAGTCGCCATCTCTATCCTATGCATCACTGGTCTCCACTTCCGTGGAGCATTATAACAAATGTCAATCAAATCCTGGTCCATATACTGCCAGCCATCATCCAACACCCCATCTAGGAGGTGATCAATCCCAACCCACAACGTCTCCAATGTCGTCGAAGCACTCCGCTGTCAATGGTGTCCATGTGCAGGAGAGTATACCCCCTCCAATCCTCCCCTATGAGCACGGTATCCTCTCAACGGCTGAAGTCCCACATTTGCACATACAACACACCTCATTAGTCTCAGTGTCATAAAACATCCTCTAGCTATCATATATGCTATCAAGTAGATACAAAATGATACTGTAAATTGAGAAAGTACATACCATCTGGTCCCCATGCCTGACCAAGAGGCCACGATAACTCTGGATCCCCCCTGCAGTCCATCCTAGCATAGGGGTAGTCCTCAATCACCACCAAAACCTGCCACCACTGAGAGAATAACTCCTAGGTAAAAAACTGACGCACCAACCCTCCGCCACCATGAGTCATCATATTGCCCCAGCGCAGCATCGGTGGCTCAGTGGGGCCTCCATCGCACACTTCTCTATGCGGTCACAGCATTGGCACTCGCTCAAAGAAAAATGAGCAAAGAAATGAAGGGAAACAGAAACCCCCCCTATACGACTCACCTTGTTCAGCTCCCGCCGAACAACAGTCAAATACATCTAGCCCCAGCCAAAATAAGTACCTGTTAAGACCTACTCCACCAACACAAATTGTCCCCCTGAGACCCTGTAGGGTGACTTCGACCCCAATATACGCACTACTAGTGTCGCTATATCCCGAGTCTCCTCTCTATGTCACAGATCGGAATAACACTGTCATGCACATACGCTGTGGAAAAACAATGGCGCTCCAACAAGTCCTCCATGGACACATCACTTGGATTCCTCGGTTGGGTGTCAAAAATCATGCCCAACCGCGGGATCCCTGTTAGGAAATACACATTCGTGAGCGATATCTCTAATCGCTCCCCTTGTATCATGAACACCTCTATCTCAGTATCCCACAACTCCACCAACTTGTTCAGTAGTAAATTTGTTGTTCGCATTGGTGGTACCTTTGCAAACTTCAGTAGCCCACAATGATCCAATGTGTCCTGACAATCCTCATCATCCAAGATAGCATCCCGTAGGTGCCCGAGCTCACGCTCTCGCCAATTAACTCTCGGCATCCTGTCAACACAACAACGTAACCCATATCATGTCCTTATAAACGATCAAACGATCCCCTCCAGATCACTGCATCAACACTCAGGAAAAGAGGTGCATTCCAAAGCACAAATTTTTGCTCCATAGGTGCGCTCTGGAGAGTGCTTTTCTCCTCGAAAAGTGGGCCCCTCAAGCACATCTATGGGGACCACAACCACGCTCGAAGCGTGCGTTTCCCAAGAAATGGCATCCTTAATATTGCGGTTGTACGGCCCACAGATTTGCTCCAACAGCATGGCTATAAGACCTAGATCCGCATCCGAAACATGTGATTTCTCTCGAAATCCATGCTTGGGCGCTGTGGTGCCCAAGCCATGCTTGGCACGCCTCCCTAGAGGCCGAAAACCAAATAAAAATGCATCCAAAATGTTAAAAATAACTTCAAGACTTACCTACAAGTCGCGGATCTGGATTCCACCAGTCATATTGAGATAAATTTGAATTCCCTCTCTTAGGCCCCTCCACACTCCTCCCAATTTGCAAAGTGACAATGATATGTGGAGGTGGGCTTCCTTACTATTTATATCCATTTTTCCCTAATTCTTGCTTTGACCATTTCAGGCTCATCTGACCTTTGTTTTCCAAACCGTTTGCACTGCCGGATTCATAATCCTGTGCTCATGATGATGCTTGAGATCATTTCTCGCTCTCACTCAAAAAACAATCGGGCATTTTTTCCATGCGCCTTGTCACCTCGACTAGTGTGCCACACAGGCCACAGCCCTTTTTTCCCAATTTTGACCATTTTCTCTATCGCGACCTATTCACAATCCCTCTGCTCCCTCCATACTACAGTTCTTGCATTATTTTTCCACCATTCATCAACCCGCAAGGAGGCCTCATCAGTGTTCCCCCCTCACCTTTAATCTTGGTTATCACATTTGTCCCTTGATTGAACACTTCCTCCTTGCTTGGCTATTATGTTTGTTCAGTATACTTTTATCCATTTTTCGGGCTGAGCAATTCCATTACAAAAAAGGTACTTAGGGAGTCTTTGTTCAGCTCTTTTCTGACTCCTAAAAGAATGAAAAGATCGTCGAGCAATCTTGCTTCCTTTCATGCTTGCTAAAAGTATATGAAAGGGCGTATATCTGGTACAAGTTTAACCCTTTTCCGGAACTGGTATACTAATTAGGAAAAAGGAATACTCTAGCCACATCGGTTAGAAGAGTTCTTCATTACATACTTTTATGCTTTTTCGGGCCTTGGATACTAACACATGAAAAAGAACCTCTTGGAGTCTTCTTATTGCTTTCCAAACTCTCTAAAATTGAAAGCAACCACGAGCATTCACCATCCTGGGCTCGTATAAGTCCACACGATGGTACCTTCCCACCATTTCAGAGTCTTCTTATCGCTTTCATACTCCTTAAAATTGAAATCACCCACGAGCACGCACTGTTCTGGGCTCGTACCAGTCCACACGACAGTACCATTTCGATAACACTTATATCCCTTCTTTGAGCTCCTTAAACCATGAAGAAGGCCCAAATGATGCCTCTTGACACCACGACATATCACATCTAGTCGTACTATTATGGAAGAATCCCCAGTATGGTCTCCTTTATTCAGAGTATTCTGCGATGTGTCACCCTTACAGTCTCCTGATATCAATCATCAGTCCCCCCCCCCCTGAGTCTCCTCCATTGCAGTCACAATCCCTGGTCCCTTAACCTATGATCCCCTTCCCTGAAGTCAGTTTCATATGCTTCCAGGTCAACCTTTCCATCATACTCTTAACAAAGTAAGTTTGAGTCCCCCCCCCCTTGAGACCTCTGGTGTCCCCCCATAGTATGTTCATCTCACATTCAGTATTATAACCTCTTGGTTGTACACCTCGCGCTCCTATCAAGGAAACATCATTGCCTTGGTAGTTGGAGGTCTCCCTCTATCGACGCCAGCACATCTATTCCAGAGGATAGATCCAAAGGTCCATGTACCTTGGATTCATATCCATCAATGGTGAGTGCCTACAGACCATCTGAGAGGAGTCCTTAGTGCCTCTTAGAATGGTTGTTGCTCACGTTCTTGAATTCAACACTTTCACCACACCGTTGAGATTCGTGTAGGGTATTGGTCCCTTCAATTATTGGTCGAAGACCCCAAATGTCCATTGACTCTAGCACATTGGTGAGTCTATTTGGAACCCCCAGTTGTATGTTCCCACGGATATCTGGGCTGCATTGGCGACAGTGTCGGAAGCCCTTCAGCTCTATGCTTCCTAGAGTATCCAGTTCAGATGCAGTTCAGTGTACCTTTGATATTTTGACTCTCATTGATTTATTCCATACAGTTGTTGGACACCTTCAGATCCAGCCGAGCATCAGTTGTTATGGTACCACATTCAGTATGGATGCCATTGTTTCCATGTCTCAGTTCTTTCGATCAGTCATGGTTGGACCATGAGTATGTCCCAGATTTGTGTCCCCTATGGACCATTATGATGTACAACACAGTTCTTTGTATTGATCAAGTCCTCTTTTGGGCCTCATTATTATTTGTATATCTTGATACAAGCATGGGTATGCCTGCCTCGTCCATATATTGAGATTATTCCTCATTCATTGTTGAGGTCATGTATTTTCAGTTTTAGCCTTTACAGTTTGTATGGAGCACGTGTTCTAGTCTCCAACCAGTTTCTGCTCTCCTCCGTCATAATGCTCATACCCCTGGAAAATGACAGAACCTATGATGTCTATCGGCCATACGATGAGATCCTACCCTCACACATTAGGGGGCAATCTGTTAACACCCAAAAATTGTTCACTAACTCATCTCACTAGTCACATAACCTATTTGTCCACTTTTCCTACATTTTTTGCCTCCAAAACCCTAAAAAACCCTCAAATTGTAACCAAAAAGGCAAACAAACATTATTTCCCTCAATTAATGAAATTTCTTCAAAAAATGTCAAAAAACCTCAAAAAAGGGTCCAAAATCCCTAAAAGAAAAGTAAAAGGGGAAAAAGGTCAAAATAAATTCAAAAAAGAGGGAAAATATCAAATACTATAAACCAATACTATTGGTTACCCAAAACCATGGGCCAATAATCCACCACCCAAAATTACTGGAAAAAGGTGATGGAGGCCTCCCATTTGAAAATAATCATTTACTCTTCACACCCTTATATTGCTGAATTTCCTACAGCACTCTAGCTCACCATTTTAAACTTTTGTGCCCATTTTGTTGAAACTTGGCCAACCCATTGAGCATTTGGAGAAGAGCAAGGAACCCTGGAGACTTGGTGCACTACTCAATGTACAGCTGCAAGGGCTCCCACAACCTCACCTTTTGAGGTAACCTCATACTGTAAATCATTCTTTACATATTAATACAGAAAATCAAATTTTCATTCATGAGTTCCTACTTGTCTTATTACTACAGTAGTTAGTTTGTTTAGTTTTTATTTTCATTATTGCACTCAAATATATTAGTCATCATTTGTTTATTTACTAGTTTTTACCCATTTACATGAACTGCTACTAAGGGTTCATGAATCCTTAGTAGGCGCTCTTTAGCACAAGCTAGTGTGAAAACACTAGCGACAATCATCCTATCTCTTATACATTGGAATGGGTAAACAAGGATACATAGATCAAGTTCATGAAACAGTGTAAGATCAAATTTGTTTTAAGGGCATATTTTATCAATGAACTAGAGTAGATGTGGTACCCTTTGACGTGTGAGGTGTAGTGTTTGGAATTCGCTACATGTATATGAGAGATGTGGTATTCCTGAGTAGAGAAAACCAGTACCTCCTGATCAAAGATGGGAACTCATTCATCATTGATGCACATAAAGGTAAATCAATGATCTCATTGGTAAGTTCCAACCAAGCCAAAAATTTGATTAGCTCAAGTAAGAAATATGTTTTTCTTTTATTACGAGAGAATTAATCGAGTGATGAATATGTAAGAGTAAAGAAATCTCTAGATGGATGTACTAGAGAGACAAAACATCATTTGGAGGGGTTTCTATGAGGATTGATCCAGGATCCTAAATGGATACCACCTAAGAGGGAAGTAAAGTATGAGATACAATTGTTTGATGAATCCCCATTACCAAATACTAGGTTGTATAGATAGTATGTTCTAGATCAGATGAAGTGAAGAAGAAATTGCATCAATTGATAGAGCAGGGAGTGATTCAACCATGCACCTCACCTTGTGGGTCACTTATCATCGCCGTACCCAATAAGGACGGGACTTGGTGGATGTGTATCGACTACAGAGCTTTGAACAAGATTACACTTGAGAATCGGTACCCTCCACCCATGATTGATGATTTGTTACACTAGTTGTAGCATACCAAACACTTCTCTAAGTTGGATCTCAAATAAAGATACCACCAAGTACATGTCAAAGAAGAAGATACCTAGAAGAGCACCTTTAGGACAAGGAAAGGTTTGTATGAATGGTTGGTTATGCATTTTGGTTTATGTAATGTACTGGCTACATTTATGGGACTGATGAATGATGTTTTGAATACATATTTAGAATCATTTGTTATAATGTAACAAGATGATTTATTGGTTTATAGCTCTACCTAGGATGAGCACATTTCAAATCTCATGCAGGTGTTAAAGACTCTGAAAAGGAACCAGTTGCTAGCTAATGTCAAGAAATGTGATTTTTCTTAGTTGTCATTGGTGCTTTTGGGGTATATCATTAGTGGAGAGTAACTCAAGATATATCTTGCAAATATGGAGGCCATTATAAAATGGCCAATTCGTACCAATGTCAATGAAGTTAGTAGATTTGTTGGGGCAGCATAGTACCTACAAAAGCTTATTGCTTCCTTTTCAGTGGTGATTGCACCACTCCACGCCATAACAATGAGCAGTAAGAGTTTCTAGTGGGGAAAGAAACATCAGAAATATTTCAATGAGGTAAAACAAAATATTAGTTAAGCACTAATTCTTGCATTACCTAACTTGCAGGATCCTTTCAAACTACATACAAATGCAAGTGGGCATGCTATGGAAGTAGTTTTGATGTAAGGAGGTAATCTAGTATGCTATCATTCTGAAATGGTCCATGGGGGATTCTTAAACTATCCTACCTATGATAAGGAACCCTATTCCTTGGTTCAATCCGTTAAGAAGTGGAAGCAACATTTGATGGGAAAGAAAGTCATTATCCACATAGATCATTAACCATTGCAGTATTTGTAGGCCTAGAGTAAGCTCCAACAAACCAAACATTACAAGTGGATGGGTTTTTGCAACAATTTCATCTAGTCATCAAGTATAAAAAGGGAAGCACTAATAAGTTGGAAAACATGCTTTTAAGGCCACCCACATCCAATATTACATCTTTGGGAACTCTTATGCATATGGAACCTTTTACCCATGATGCATACAAAGAGGGATACACAAAAGATGATGACTTCAAGAAGGTGTTTCAACAACTGCAGGTAGAAATTCATGTAGAATAATATGAAAAGAAGGATAAACTATAATCTCCATAATGGGTTACTCTACAAGCTAAACAAAATTTGTGTTTATAAAGGTGAAAGATTGCGGCTTATCAAAGAGGAACACACCTCCAAAGTTGCAGGTCATTTTGGTGTTGGGAAGGTAGTTGCTAAATTACAAAGGTATATGTATTGGCCCAAAATGAAAGAAGATGTAACATGGTATACTAGAGAATTCATACTTTATTGTACCAACAATCCCAACAATAGAAAGTAAGGTCCATACCATCTCTTACTTGCACCCACTCAACCTTGGCAAAGCATTTCCATTGATTTTGTGGGTGGTTTACCAACCACTGGGAAGGAACATGACTATTTATTTTTGGTAGTTAACAAATTCAACAATATGTGCATTTGTATTCCTTGTAAAATATAATGTACCTCTTACAAAAAGAAGGCACACTAGGCAAAAAATTCAAAGGAAGACTAGCTAGTTTGCTTCAGACTTCTACAAACACAACCAGACTCTCCCTATTCTTCCCAAACCAGGTATTGAGGTTAAATACAGCTTTATAACATCCTATAGGATCCTAATAGAGACTACCAACTTCGACAGCTGCACATTCTCTGGGTGCATCACGCCTGGGATGACCCTTTGGCAAAGCCAAAATATTCTGAGGCATTATCGCCAGGACTTCGCTAGAACCCAATGGATTCTAGTCAGATATGGAAGCGGCTGGCCTGAAAAATAACCCAATCAACTATAACATCACTCATATCAACAATTATGCTCAATAGACAAATTTTGACTACAAAGAGTTCAACTAGGTGCAAGGTTCGAAACTAGGACAAGTGGAGGAGACAATTTCCAGGAAAATTTGAATGCCACAATATGCTTCCTAATTTATATTCTAGGAGTGTGGATGGACTATAATACATCTGATTTATCTATCTGGACCTTCATATCATATTTTATATACACAATAAACAATTCAATGCTTCAAAATAGAAAACTACTCAAAATTACTCTACCATAGCGCAACAGTGAAAACAAAGATCTCCAAATAGTATTCAATGGTCACAAATTCTGCAATAATATTTATAGATGAGTCCAACAACATTCCATTGAACAGCAGCAAGATTTACCATACTTTAATAGATTCCAATAACAGTGTATTGGAGCCCAAACTTACAGAATGCCCATTATCTTTGGGATTGTACAACATAGAAGTAGAAATTGAACATCTGAGAATGAGGTAAGGATATTTCATCATTGGATAAGATCTATGAGAAGGATTACACCATACTATAACTCACTAGAGGTGCATGCACAACATCAATAGCTCATGGGGATCACAACCCTTCAATCTTCACTCTTCACTAGTTAAAACTCATTGCATGGGGACACCACTGCTACTAGTATCATTCCTCATCCAACTAGAGCTTGAGCACATTATTTGAAACTTGTATCAGACTTGCAGATTAATTTAATGGCTTCCTCAGGACTGAGTATCCTCTTCCTCGAACTCCAACAGAAGGATCTCTCAATCTTTCAGTTAGATCAATGAGTGCAAAGGGGCACATCACCCAATGCTGGAAAGGGGCACACCACCCAAGCCTATGAGATGCACATAGCTCTCAAGATGAATTCTCAAAATGAAAAAAAATATGTGAATGGGTGTGTTCATCATTATTTTATTGACCTCTGTTAGATTTTATTCCTTCCTTCTAGGACTTGCCATCTATGAAATTTGAACCATAGGTGCATGGATGTTTGTTTTGGAAAGTTTATTTTTCCTTGGACCTACGTTCCCTCATGAATGCACCCTCATTGGCTAAAATTATCCTATGTAGCTTTCTTGGATCCTTTTGCTAACTTTATGCTTTTAATAAACTTTCCTAAGCTTTATCTTCCAAAATCAGGAAACTTCTGTCCTTTTAGCTTTTCTGTTGTTTTTCCTACATTTCCTGCTTTTGGTTGTTGTTTGTGATTTTGACTTCTTTTTGTTCAGCTTTTTTTTTTCTGATGAGACAACTCATCTCCCTTCTCCACATCCAATGTGCCCTCTTGGGCCACCTAAGCCATGGAAAATTCATAAATCATTATTATAAATATTAAATAAAACAAAATTTAGGCTACCATAAATTATTTATTTACATAAGGTAATTTTTTGGTCAAAATTAACCCCCTTAGCAATTTATTTAATTATTTTCCACTAGGGCCCATGGAAGTTAAATGGGTTAGTGGTGTGCCATGGTTCCCTCACGGAGGGGACATTACAGTCCTCCCCACCCAAAATTGTTTGTCCTCAAGCAATTGTAATTCAAGATGCTAAAATACTTGCTCACCCTCCCATTTTGCATCTTTGTTGGACAAGTATTTCCACAAAACAAGATAGTCTTTGATGGTCCTATTTATCAACTTTCTTTCTATTGGCTGCAAAATCCTCTTATGCACAAGAACCAATTGTCCTTCATCATCAAATGGATGAATCTCCCTTGATACGGTCACCTGTGGTGAAAACGCTTGCACGAGATAAGAAACATGAAATGCATGGTGTACCTTGATCCTTTCTGGAAGCTCCAACTCACAAGCAAATTCTCTTATCATCCTCACAATTTTACATGGACCATGGAACATTGACTTCAACTTTGCATCCCTCTTTCCCTTCAAGGAAAATTCATTGTATGGTTGCCACTTTAAATGTGCCAAATTAATTACTTGGAAGTCTCACTCAATTTGGTTGTTGTCTCCATACCGTATTAGAGAAAATTTGAGCTCTAAAATGGGCCTCCTAAGGAAAATAATAAAATAATAGTTAAAATAATGAAATAAAAGTTAAAATAATAAAATAATATTTATTAATTTTAGAGGAAGAAAGAAAAAAACTACTTTTTTGTTCGTATTTTCAACATATCTCCCTGCGTTTTTACTCAAATTTCGAGTGGGAGCACTCGTTGATGCCATCATCATGTTTTTTCGGGTATTTCTTGTTTTTGGGGAAGCGGGGGCCCATCAAAAGTATGCATTATGGGTACTTGTTGGATGAGGAATTTAATTCCGCATCCAACGAGTACTCCCGCTCGAAATTTGAGTAAAAACGCAGGGAGATATGTTGAAAATACGAACAAAAAAATAGTTTTTTTATGACAAATATCTAAAGTCAACCATTATGTATGAATCATTTTATTGAAATTCTATTGGTTCTTGATCCAACTCAACAAGAAATTATGGTTAGCCTATTTTCTTATAAGGCCCATTTTAGACCCCAAATTTCCTCTAATGGTTCTTTGGATGATTTTGTATTGTCTGCAACTTGTCCTTGATCTTCTCTAAGATGCCTTTATTTGTTTGGATCCAAGTGCTTTCTTATTGCACTCTACAACCTCCAAAATCTGATCCAAATAGTTAGTAACTCCATACCAATACATTCTTTGAAAGGAGACTTTCCAATTGATATGTGGAAAGTAGTATGGAAGTTAAATTCTCCCAACTCAATTAAGTTCTTTGGGATTGGCCAATCAAGAGTGGCCAAAATCTTCCTCATGTGAACTTTGACGTCATCTTTCACAATAATATTACCAAGATAGATGATATGAATCATTCCCAAATCACATTTGGACATCTTATCATACAAAGGTTTCTCTGCCAGAAAGGTTAGTACAATATCCAAATGGTGCAAATACTCTTCCCAAATCTTGCTATAAATCAAAATGTCATCAAGAAAAATTAATACATACTCACAAAGTTGCTTACCAAACACCTTGTACATGCAATACTGGAGTGTAAATGGTGCATTATCCAATTCAATGGCTATGAATAAGGATCCATAATGGCCAACATGACAACATGTAGTGGCCTCCTGTAGAACTTCTCCCTTCAAGCTAAACTGGTGGTGGCCAATGTGGAGATCAAAATTAGGGAAGTGCTTGTCCTCGTGCATTTCATTCCTTTCCTTTTCCAGGATGATTGTGGATTGAATTGGACTCACATGGAGCTTTGTGAATTTCAGTTCAAAGAATTTTTGAATCTTCCTTCCACTTTCTCCTTTGAACCTCTTCATATGTTTACAAGGTTGAGGGATATTTTGTGGAGCTTTTACTCCCTTTTTAAGAGAGTACTCAACTAGGAATGAATCATGGGAATCCCCCATAAATTCCTTCATAAAAATTGATTTTGGCACCTGAGAGATGACCTCATACATGATTTCAAACCATTCCTCTTGGAACCAACAATTCAACATCTCATATACAACTTTTCCTTTGGAATGTTATGCTACTAAATGACTTTCCAATCAAGTGAACCTTCCATTAGGGAGAGAAGTGCATCTACTGCTACATTATTTTCTCCCTTCTTTGATTCATGATCAAAATTATAGATAGGAACTTCACTTACCAATGTTTGTTTCCAGTCATTGGGATTTTTTGTGTCATGAAACACATCCAACTGTTGTGATCAACCTTGAGCACGCATTAGATCTCCACTTAGTGTTGACTAGACTTAGCTATTTCATGCATGATGGTTAGGATGGCTATGTCATAGATGGAATGATGTCTTCCATGTGGTTGCAAGTTTCTTCTTTCCAAATCAATGGAATGATTTGAAGATGGGATCATGTTAGGTGGTGTACCCACCTTTAACTTGGTCTTGTGCTTCACTCCTTTATCAGGTGGTATGCCAGGTGGAAGGTATTCAAGGACCTTCTCATTATTTTGTAGTGACTTCTCAATGTATTCAAGATTATGTAAGTAGTCCATACTTGTGCCTTGAAGGGTGGTGAGGCATTCAGTAGCCCCCACAATGTGTCCATGCTTCAGAACGAATATCATGCCTTGAGATAACACCTCATATGCTATGTATTTTTCCCCCAAGTTATGAATGGATGTGTATGGAAGGAATCATATTGCAGCCATATATGCCTTGGATGCTACTCACAAAAGATAACAATATCAAATGCATCAATAGATCCATCACTAATGCAAAAGTAACTCCTACCACTGTGAGCAAGTCTTGCACACCCTTGGGTCTCCATCTTGGTTATGTGTCTACCCACCCAATCCATGGATGAATAGGCTTCTTTGATTGATGATCCAATTGGGATGTAATCAGCCACCTTCATCTGAGCTAAGTCTTCTTCACATAAAGACATTGCATGGTCCTCTTGAAGAGGAACAAATGCTTGTCCAACATCTTCCAAGACAATTCGTTCCTCAACCTCCCGCAAGTTTCAATGTTCTTCATGTACAATATTCTCTTGCGGTTATTTTCTCAAATCATGGTTGTCACCCACCATACAAATCTGATTTGCAATGGTTTTGGAGGAAACATATGACCCTTTCAACTCCATACGAAGATGCACCACTTCATTGTCACGTCCCCATTATTGACCCCATTACATTCAAATGTAATTGATGTAATATTGTATGAAATCATGGTGAGGATCTCAAGGCCAAGGCCCCGCCATCGATTTATTGATGCATATGCTTTGCGTGCTAGCCAGGCACATTGGAACTTCAACATCATGTAATATGCATTTTAATAAAAATACCCACAGCTAGTTATGCAATGCAACAAAGAGATGGGGGCATGATTTCACAAGGAACTGGGAGGGAAAACATTCAAACCCTTGATCCAATCAGTTTAATCCAAGTGTCAATAGGAGAACCCATCAAACCCTCAACTACCCATGTTGACTTTTGTACCCAACCATTGATTTCTCCCAAGAGTTGGTTGGGGAAGTTAATTCCTTGGGAATGGGGAGGTATGGCTGTCCAAAATCGGGTATGGGCAAGCCACCCTTCATGGAAAATCGTGTTGGTCTCCTTGGGCAAGAATAGAGCCACAAAATTTCTCCCTAAGCCATTATGCAACCATCAGTCTTGCTCCCTCACGCAGCTCTAGCTGCTTGGGCGTTTTCCTCCATGGTTTTCTGGTTTTCCCTTCATCTTTCTACCTGGGAAGGGGCGTTTTTGTATTGATTACCAGTGGGGAAGAAAACAGAACGTTTGTGAGTCTTCCTGGAGGTCGTTTAGGCCATTGGAAAGGATCCTAACCAGTGGAGAGAAATCGGTTTTGCTCCCTGGGGTTGAAATCGAAATTCCACAGTTCGTTTGGGTGAACCACGAGTTGGGAGAGCCAATGTGGACCCTGTTTTGTGAACACCTCTGTTGTAAATGTGTAACCCTATCAATGATCGTTTTGCTGTGAGAAGAAAGAGTATGTTGGGATATGGGTAATGGGTAATCCATTGTTCTGGCTTGAGCTTGAGAATGAGCATCCATTGTTCAAGTGTATCCTGATAAACCCAGTTGAACTGGCTTGGCTGAGATGAAATGGTTAATGGACTGCGTGTGAGCTAGAATGTTCCCTTTCCTTGTGAGAATCATGCCCAGCTCGGGGGTGGCCTTCGGACAGACTCAGTATAATCTGTCGAAGAGCCTATGGTTGGGTGGAATGCAGCGACATAGCTAGTTGCTTGGGGCAGCTGCATAATGAAGATAAGTGTTTTTAAGTCTATGTATTACTTCTACAATGTTTAATTAATGCTTATTTTGATATGTTAGATGAGCATGAAGTATGTGTGGATGTTGTTTTAATTCCGATGTTCATAGCTGATTTGTTTTACATCTGCACATCCATTTTTTAGTTATATGAATCTAACTAATGGGCTAAGATCATGTGAAAGCCCTAAATTCGGCATCATGTACCCTACCTTGCCAGGGTTGAATGGGTGGGTACGTGACATCCATGTCCTTTCCTTTGACAATCTTGAGAGCAAGATCTCTATCCATTAAGAGATGCAAGTAATATGATTTCATTCTTACCATTTCTTCTTGTATGGTGCACAAATCAGTACTAGATATCCTTTCAACCAAGCCTCTATGCCTCTCCTCTAACTCGGGGTCATCCTCATAAGGTCTTTAACAAACTTATGTGTAGCATTGGTTCTTCCCAATACCTACAACATATTTTCTTCTGAGACTAAGAGTTGGCTCTCAAATTCATACAAGGGAATCCTCTCAACATTGTGTGTGCCACCACAGGTGGTTTCACCCACCATATGAGAATCATGCAGAATATCATCCAACATTCCATCTCTCTCACTGCTTACTACTTGAACACCAGAAATTTGAGTCTCAATACTAGAGGACTCAACCATGCCAAACTCTCCCTGAAGTGGCTGCAACCTCATTATGACAGAAAGGAATACATAAATTTGAATTATGATCATACATTTGCATCATATCTTCCTCCTCATGAGGCATAGCTGTGGTGGCCTATTTTTCCACCAAATTCTCTGGTTCACACCCAACTGGTGTGTGCTTTTCTTCTGCTTCACTATGAAGCTCAAGTGGTGACTGGAAATTTGATTAATGTTCTTCTTTTGGATCTGATCCAAAAGATGTATCACCACCATCAACAGGATCAATCTCCTTTGTAGTGATATTGAAATCACCAACAAAGAATCTGGAAGTGAATTCACCTCCCACACTGCCAAAAACCTGATGATGGGTTGTTGGGTCTTCAACTCTGCATGGTGCCTCTTCATATTCTTCTTGAAGTATATTTGTGCAAGCATGCTCTTCCTCATTGGATCCCATAGTAAGACTCACATTTGCAACTTGTGGTTCTCTGTACTTCACCTCTTCATTTGATTGGAGCAAATATAAGTGCATTCCTTTTCCTTTATCTTTGGGTTCTTCTGCTTCATTGCCATCCTCCTCCAGGAAGCTTGAAGCTTCTTCCTTCTTGGTTTCATTAGGATGCATCCTGTTGGAGACTCTGCTTGAATAAGAACCAAATAATCTCATAAAACTCCCATAAAGGGGTGTTTTTGGTGTAGCTTCGCCTCTTGTCTTCTTGTCTTGTTCTTTTCTCTGAGTAGTGTAGCAATTTTCTTCCTTCCTTGATGGTATATTGTTCTTGAGCGAATCCTCATCTACATTCTTAGGCTCAAATCCAAACCTACAATAAAAATAATCTTTGAAAGGGATGGCTTGACAAACCTCTTACCCAAGTCAAGGTAATCCTAGTAGTGGTGGGGCAATTTTTCACATAACTTATATCACATTTTCCAAATATTTCTTAACCATTAGAGGATCATACATTATGCATTCTTTGTACGTAATGTCACATGTAAAATAATCCTCCTCGTGAGAATTGGGAAAACCTCCATCTATGTAAATATCTTCATCCTCTTCATACTGCTCCCAATATTCATCACCTACTGGTATCAGCCTCATAGCTACAAAATTGAATATGTGATCTACAATATTCCTTCAACTGAGATTTTATGGAGCTTAGTATTGCTGTTCACAGGTGTAGAGGACCCTTCTCTGATACCACTGTAATGTACCTCTTCAGAAAATAAGGCACACTAGGAAGACTAGCTAGTTTGTTTCAAACTTATACAAAGACAACAAGGCTCTTCCTATTCTTCCCAAACCATGTTTTGAGGCTAACTATAGTCTTAGTACATCCTATAGGATCCTGAGACAGACTCCCAACTTCAACAGTTGCACATTCTCTGGGTGCATCACGCTTGGGAAGACCCTTTGGAAAAGCCAAAGACTCTGAGGAAATATCCCCATTATGGCTTCTGGTGCAGATATAGAAGTGTCTGGCATGAAAACTACCCCAACCAATTATACCAGCACTCAGATCAACAATTAGGCTCAATAGACAAATTTTGACTACAATGAGTTCAACTAGGTGCAAGGTTCGAAACTAGGACAAGTCAAGGAGACAATTTCCAGGAAAATTCAAATGGAACAACAAGATTCCTAATTTCTATTATAGTAGTGTGGATGGACTCTAATGCATGTGAATTTATCTATCTGTACCTTCATATCATAGTTTAGATACACAATAAACAATTCAGTGCTTCAAAACATAAAACTATTCAAAATTACTCTACTATAGTGCAACAGTGAAAACAAAGGTTACCAAATAGTATTCAATGGTCACAAATTCTACAATAATATTCATAGATGAGGCCAAAAACATGCCATTGAAAAACAGAAATATTTATCGGACTTCAATAGATTCCAATAACAGTGTATTGGATCCCAAACTTACAGAATGCCCATTATCTTTGGGATTGTACAACATAGAAGTGGAAATTGAACATCTATGAATGAGAGAAAGATCTTTCATTACTAGATCAGATCTATGAGAAGTATTGCACCATATTATAACTCATTGGAGGCACATGGACATCATCAATAGATCATGGTGATCGCAACCCTTCAATCGTCACTCTTCACTAGTTAAAACTCATTGCATGGGGACACTACTGCTACTAGTATCATTCCTCATCCAACTGGAGCTTGATCACATTCTTTGAAACTCATATCGGACCTGTAGATTACCTTAATGGATTCTTTGAATATCCATGAAAAGGACTGAGTATCCTCTTCCTCAAACTCCAACATAAGGATCTATCAATATTTCAATTGAATCAATGAGTGCAAAGGAGCACATCACCCAATGTTGGCAAGGGGCACATGACCCAGGCCCCTGAGATGCACAGAGCTCTCAAGATGAATTCTCAAAATTAAAAAAATATGTGAATGGGCGTGTTCGTCATTCTTTTATTGACCTATGTTAGTTTTTTTTCCTACCTTCCAGGACTTTCCATCTATGAAATTTGAACCATAGGGATGTTTGTTTTGGTAAGTTGATTTTTCCTTGGACCTACTTTCCCTCATGAATGCACCCTCACTGGATAAAATTAGCCTCTGTAGATTTCTTGGAGCCTTTTGCTGAATTTCTACTTTTACTAAACTTTCCTAAGTTTTATCTTCCAAAATCAGAAAACTTATGTCCTTTTAGCTTTTATGTTGCTTTTCCTGCTTTTGGCTATTGTTTCTACATTTTGCTTCTTTCTATCTATCTTTTTTTCTAAGGAGACAACTCATCTCCCTTCTACTCATCCAATGCTCCCTCTTGGGCCACCTAAGCCATGGAAAACTTATAAATAATTATTAGAAATATTAAATAAAGGCCCACCATAAATTATTTATTTACATAAGGTAAATTTTTGGTCAATATTTACCCCCTTAGCAATTTATTTAAATATTTTCCACTAGGACCCATGGAAGTTTAATGGGTTAGTGGTGGACCATGGTGCCCTCAGGGAGGGGACATTACATAAAATGACCATCAAAGGGAAAGAAGTAGAAAACATGTTCTTTGAGTAGGTGTGAGTGCACTTTGGGATATCAAGGAGCATCATCTCAGATAGGGATAACAGATTTCCAGTGCCTTTTGGAGTACACTTTGGAAGAATATGGACACTAAGTTGAAGAGATATACAACATTGCATCCGCGGACATATTGGAAAAATATAGTCAACATGACTTTGGTGCAACTTTTGAGGGGTTACAATCAGAAGCATCCAAGGACTTGGAATGAAAATCTGATGTATATTTAGGACTCTTATAATAGAGTAATCGACACTTCTACTGGTAAGTTTCCTTTTGAAATTTTCTTTGGGTATTTGCTACCTTTTCCCTTAGATGTTGTATATGGAAAAAAAGGAGAAATGAGAGAAGACATCATAGGAGAATCATTGAAAGCGGATATTTTTTTGAAAATACTATAAAGATCCATTTGTATGTACACAAGTCAATGAAGAAGTCACAAGAAAATATAAGGTTAGACATGATCAACACAAAACCGATAAATCATTCAAAGTGTGGGATAGATTTTGGTTACAGCTGAACAAGGAAAGACTATGGGGTCCTCATAAGAATATCAAGGATCTATAGCATGGCCCTTTTTATGTATTGGAGAAGGTGGGAGATAATGCCTACAAGATCAATCTATCCCCATACATGTGCATTTACTTAGTAGTGAATGTGGAAAATTTGAAACTCTATGAGCCTTCCATGTTATATTAAGAGGAGTAGGCCCTACCTACCATAGAGTACTTTGAACCCGATGCTCAATTAGAGTTTGCAGAAGACACAATTTTGTAGAAGAAGTCCATAACTACCAGACAGGGGCAACATGGCCTTTGGTAGATTTGGTTGAAAGGGAAACTTCGAGGAAAATCAAAATGGTACTCCAAGGAGAATGTAGAGGAAAATTTTCCTCACCTCATTAAGTAAATATTTTGGGGACCAAAATCCTCCCTAAATGGGGAGGTATGATCCAATTCGGATCACAATATAATTTCTCATGATTCTATTTCGGTACTTTTTGGGTGAAAATTGGGGTAAAAAACTGTCAGAAACCTTGTGGAGCCATTTTGAGGCATTAATTGGTATTTTTTGTCTAAAATTATATAGGAGAATGATTCCATATTATACACACTGAGACCTTTCCAACGATGCAAGAATCTCCTCAATTGGATCTCATATGCAAAAGTTATGCTTCCTGAAAGTTGAACAACCCTGTTGACCACCCTTGTACAAGTGGATGCCTCGTCAACCCCATTATTCCAACAAGTGGGGCTAGTCACGTGTGGAATTTCATGAATATTCTAGAAGGTCCAAACCTTATTAATATTTGAGGGTTGAGGAAGTTAAAAGAAAAACAAAACCTTAACCCTAGACGACTATCAAACTAAGTTATATATGTTGAAGAATGTAACTTCAAAAGATATTCTTATTGTATTTTTATTGGACTTCCTTCGGGAAATATTCATATTGTAATTGATCATGTAAAACCCTAAAATAAATCAAGTAAAATAGACAATTCAGCTCCACATAAATCAGTGGGTAAACTACCCCAAACAATGGGTAGTCTTCCCCAAACAATGGGAAAAACTGCCCCAGTCAAGTCGGCCCAGTTAGAGAAGATAAGTTGGCCCAATTAGGTAAAAAGGTCAATTTGTGACTACTATAAATAGAGTGGCGCCTATCTAATTTGGTACATCACTCACTCAAGCAAATTTGCATGAGTAGAGAGAGGAAGACAAGTTCGCTTGGGAGAAAGAGTAACTGCATTGAAGACATCTTACCTTTGGTTTTCTATATTATCTTATTCTCGGGATATTTATGTGAAAGAGATTTTCCTCTTGATTGACAGTGTACTTGTGACGAATCAATACTAAAGAATTTTTGTTGGGTTTTTCCTGTGAGGGGGTTTTCCCAGGATAAATATTTGTGTACTCTTGTTTATGTTATTCTTGTCTATCTTTCAATGATCCTATTGCATATGGTTATTGTGATAATATATAAATTGTTTGAAGATCTAACATAACCATCCTTGAAGTATAAAATACTAACATGGTTTTAGAGCTAGCCTAAAAGAAGACTTTGTGCAGCTGAAACTGCCGGAAGTGAAAACTAGGGTTTTATGTTCTTGAATCTTTTCACCGCAAATTGGCCTGAAAAGGAGGTCAATCTAATTTTCCCTAGGAGGGAAAATCTTCTTGTCGAGGCAGATTACATATCCGAGAATTTTCAATTTTTAACCTAATTCTACAAAAAATGCAGCAACTGCAGAAATTAGGGTTTCTAATTTTGGGCAATTCTTCCCATGGTTTCGGAAGAAGAATACCCTTGCTCAACTCACCTTAGGAAGGCACATCTCTCTCAATTCATATTTGCAAGATTCCAAAGTTAGAAAATTAGGGCTTCTCTAACAAACCCTAGGTCAACCAAGAAGCAGATTTCATAAGGCATTAAAGAAAGCACTTGGTTAGAGCATCTCTATTGGTAAGCACTATTATCTTTATTTCCATTTAAGGTTCTCGTGATAAACAACACCAAGCTTTAGGATGAGCTTGAAGGAGATGATAAATTCCGAGCTTGGAATTATAAAGTACTGCTCATTCTAGAAGAGAATGATTTGGAAAACTATGTTAAGGAGGAAGTTGTGGAGCTAGAGAGAGATGAATACAAGGCTAAACACATGAAGAATTTGGTTAGGACCAAAAGGATCATTGCTAAATCCATCAAGGATCACTTGATCCCCCATATTTAAACATTGAAAACTCCCAAGGAAATGTTTGATGCATTAAAGAGACTATATGAAGGAGATAACATTAATATAAAGATGACCTTGACAACTCAACTCAAGGGTGTGAAGATGCAGAACTCAGAAAGTATCCAATCACATTTCACGAGGGTCTCCCAAATTAGAAAAAAAAAATTAGAAGCTATTGGAGACCATGTTGAAGAAGCATAATTGGTGATGACTACATTGAATGGTCTCCTAAGATCATGGGAATCATTCATCCAAGGGATATGTTCTAGAAGGAATCTCACCACATTCAGTAGGTTGTGGGGAGATTGTACTCAAGAGGAAGCCAGAATTGAATCCAGAGAAGAGAAGACGGGTGAAGATGATAATCAAGCCTTAGAAGCTCATGCAAAGAAGAGAAAGAAATAAGATCACTCTCACAAGAAGCCTAGAAGATTCCAAAAGAATCATAGATATCATAAGGACTACTCAAACTACATATGTTACACTTGTGATGAAAATGGACACCTTGCAAGAGATTTCCCAAAAAACAAAGGCAACAACAAGAAAGGAAAGAAGAAGAGGCATCATGCTCATGCTGCAGAAGATGATGAACTAGTTAAGAAGAGAGCAAGGGAATATTTCTCAAGTGATGAAGAATATGTCTTGAAATTTTCATGATACAGTAGTAGCTAGAGAGCAAGAGGGAGGCTTGTACAAATTAAAAGGCCAACCAGATCAAGCATTGGTTCATAACACTATGGAACCAAGTGAACTATTGCAAAGAAGGATTGCATATATATACACTACAAGGATTTACTGATCGTAAGAAAAATGGTGACTGGTCTACCTAAGATCCAGAAAAAAATAAAAAAATAAAAAAAATAAAAAATAAAATAAAATAAAATAAAAAAATAAAAATAAAAATAAAAAATAAAAATAAAAATAAAAAATAAAAATAAAAATAAATAAATAAATAAAATAAAATAAAATAAAATAAAATAAAAAATAAAATAAAAAATAAAATAAAATAAAAAATAAAAAATAAAAAATAAAAAATAAAAATAAAATAAAATAAAAAAATAAAAATAAAATTAAATAAAAAAATAAAATTAAATTTAAAATTTAAAATTTAAAAAAAAATAAAAAAATGATGGTGTATGTAAGGGATGTGAAGAATCTGTTTCCAAGCAAAAAGAGATCTTGAATACAATACATGAGGACCAAGGATGAAGACTTCAGAAATTTCTAGACTAAATGAAGAATAAGATCAAGGTATTCAGAATCAAATGATGGAGCAGAGTATGCTTCCAGAAACTCCAGTAACTTTTGCAAGGAGGAAAAAACTAAAGGGATCCTACAAAACACATGAAAGATAAGTACTTACTGTCATTTGAATACCTGAGTATTTTGAAGGATATTGATCGTAACAATTACATGTAGATCTGCGATACAGTTTTATTTTATGCATTTATATATGACTAATATTTACTAGCAATAGGATCAAGTAGTGCATGTTATGAGTAAGTGGCCTATAGTGTTGCACAACATTCCTTGAGCCATTGTTGTTTGTCTAGAATGAAACCTCTTTGCTGACATGTTGAGAGCAATGCACGCTCTTAATAGTATGTTTTGGTAGAGATGGAAGGCATCTAGATAGTTACCATGTGTATACAAGATATGGATGAGTGTTGTGTTGAGGCATTGGCTAAAATGCATTGTTACATAATTGTGTGAATTATGAATTTGTCATTAAAATGTCAATATGATTTGATGATTATGAAATGTTACTAATCATACCACTAAGTTTGACTTGTAGGAAATATCATGTGCTTTGACCTACAAGAGAAGGATGATAAGACTTGTTCTGAAGAACAAGTGATGACTGGTCAGTCATGACCTTCAAGAAGAAGATTTACAAATTCAAGCATACTACAGAACTACAAGGAAAGGTTCATGGTTTCTCTCCGAAAGAGGGAGTCGATTATGACGAGATGTGCGCTCTTGTAGCAAGATACACTTCTATGAGAGCTATACTTGCGATAGCTGCAATGATGAAGTGGAAGGTACACTAGATGGATGTGAAGACAAATTTCCTAAATGGTGTAGTAGAAGAAGAAGTGTATGTGGAGTAGCCACAGGGATTTGAGACACATGACAGGAAGACACATGTGTGCAAGTTAAAGAAGGCCTTGTACGGTTTGAAACAGGAACCGAGGACGTGGTACGGCAATATCGATGGATTTGTGATGATCTTGGGCTTTACCAAGAGTAAAGAAAATTCCAACCTTTACTTCAAGGTTGAGGATGGAAAACCAGTGATACTACTTTTGTATGTAGATGACATGTTCCTGACAAGTGACGAGAAGTTAATTATAGAAATGAAGAAGAAACTTGCCGCAGAATTCAAGATGAAAGACCTGGGTATGATGCACTACTTCTTAGGTCTTGAGGTGTGGCATAATCCAGAAAATATTTTCCTTAGCCAAGGAAAATATGCAGTAGAAATCCTAAAGAGATTCAGAATGATGGATTGTAAGGCCATGGCCACACCAATGGCATCGAACTTGATGTTGTTGTGTTGTGTGATACTTCTTCAGAGACAGTGGATGCCATAATATACTGACAGATGATTGGTTCATTGATGTACTTGATGAACATGAGGCAAGATATATGCATTGTGGTTAATACATTGAGTCATTACATAGAGTCAAGACATGTTCACTTGATTGCAGAAAAGCATGTGTTGATATTGATCTGGTAGTGTCACAGATAGGAAGAGCACTTCAGGATGTTGCTTCAGTTTGGGAATAGGCATGGTCTCCTAGTTCAGTAGGAAGCAGATGAGTGTGGAACTCAGTACAACTGAAGCAGAGTACATGGTAGCTTGTCCAGCTAGCAATGAAGAAGTGTAGCTTCAGAAGTTACTTGTAGGATTGTTTGGTCTCGAGTTAGAGGTGACTTGTATTTTCTACGACAACCAGAGTTGTGTGAAGTTGTCCGAGAACCCAGTGTTTCATGACAAGTCGAATCACATCGAGATCAAGTGCCACTATATAAGGGATATTTTGCAAAGAAGAGTAGTGAGGCTCCAGTATGTGGCAAAATATGAGCAAATAGCTGATGATTTGACCAAGCCTTTGTCGAAACTCAAGTCTGAGTACTTTAGGGACAAGCTTGGAGTTGTCTAGATCGATTTTCCTCGAAAGAGGGAGTGTTGAGAGACATAGCATGTGTGAGACGTAGGTAGTCACGAGGTGACATAATTTTTGTTCCTAGGTGAGTCTCCACTTGAGGTGATGTGGTGGTGGGTGGTCACTTCGGTGACGTATTGAGGGCTCCCGGACTACACTCACGAGGATGTAGAAGGTAGTCACATTGGTGACTTAATTGAGTCTCCTGACTGTTGGTGCTATTTTGGGCATACACGACATGTGTGAAGATGCAGATGGTCACTAGGTGACATAATCCATGGTCTTGGGATGTTCTCCACATGATGTGACGTGATAACAGGTAGTCACTTGGTGACGTAATTTGTGCTCCTAGGATATATTCATGAGGTTCGTGTTGCCAATATGTGCAAAGACATAGGTGGTCACTGGGTGACGTAATTCGTGGCCCTGAGTTGGTATCCACATGATGAGATATGACGTACTGGCGAGTAGTCACTTTGGTGACTTAATTTGGGCTCCTAGGCTACACTCACAAGATGATATGGACACATAGTGTCATGGTAACGTAAGTGGTTTCTTTGGAAATGTAATGAGGGCTCTTGGGATGGACCCACTTGATGGCTTGCTCATACAGAAATTATAGTGATGTATAGATTCGAGAGAGATGTCACAAGTCAATGGTCAGAGTACAAAGTTGTAGCAGCAGTGATAATGATGATGATGATGATGATGATGACTGTGCTAGAAGAATACCTTCCTTGTTAAGAGGGAGTGCTGAAGAATATAACTTCGAAAGATATTCTTATTGTATTTTTATTGTACTTCCTTAAGGAAATATTCATATTGTAATTGATCATGTAAAACCCTAAAATAAATCAAGTAAAATAGATAAGTTTGTTCCACAAAAATCAATGGGTAAACTACCCCAAACAATGGGAAAAACTGCTCCAGTCAATTCAATCCAGTTAGAGAAGACAAGTCGGCCTAATTAGCTAAAAAGGTCAGTTTGTAACTAGTATAAATATAGTGGCGCCTAGCTCATTTGGTGCATCACTCACTCAAGCAAGTTCTCATGAGTAGAGAGAGAAAGACAAGTTCGCTTGGGAGAAAGAGTAGCGGCATTGAAGACATATTATCTTGGGTTTTCTATCTTATTTTATTCTTGGTATCTTTGTGTGAAAGAGCTTTTTCTCTTGATTGAAATTGTACTTGTGACGAATCTAGACTGAAGACGTTTTGCTGCATTTTTTCCATGAGAGTGTTTTCCTAGAATAAATCTTTGTGTACCCTTGTTTATGTTGTGCTTGTCTATCTTTCAGTGATCCTATTGCATATGGTTATTGTGATGTTATATAAATTGTTTGAAGATCTAACATAAACATCCTTGAAGTATAAAATACTAACAATATACAAGGCCGTTAGGAGGAGAAGGGGTTCCATTCTTCAGCATTGTACTAGTTCCATAGTTGAGAAAAACATCTAGGAGGGTATTATGCTTGTCTGGTAGAAGTCGTTCATGCCACAGTTTCTAAAGGTAAATCCATAGTGAGTTCCCATTCCTTTTTATGTTCATTTTGATAACTACAGCAAAAAGAGAGAAAAACATAGATCTCACCTTCTAGGTGGATTTTCTCCCATATTAGGTTTCCCAGGATAAATTTTGAGTTAACTGTGTGGATGGTGTGTTTATGTGCATGTTCTTTCATTTAAGTTAGTTTGAAAAATCTAAGATTTATTCTTCAAAATGTTATAAGATTTGTTGTTACTAGTTGTTTTAGTGGAATATTGATGATAATTTAAAAATCAAAGGTTGACATACAAACTCTAGTGATTGGCACTTTGTTAAAGGTCTACCTCATATGACCGAACAATGGAATAAAAATAGTTATTACTTAAATGACAATAATAAGATAATTAAGAGCATAAAATAATATTTTTTCCCGATATGTTCTAAGTCATACGAAGTCATTGGTAGGGATTTATAAACATACTCCATAACCACCTAAGTTCTAACCAAGGCCCTAGCTCCATTGACTACTTTGTGCCTCCATAAACACCACAACATGGGTCGGCACTTCTATAGTGTATGTAGTATCTCCATCCATTTTAGACTTATTTTTTAATATCATTTTCAAATTCTATCAGTCTTGTAGTAGATATTTTCAAATACCTCTTCTTCAAGATATGGACGAGAAGATTTTGTGCACGGGCATATGCACACACTTGTGTGGTGGTAATAAAAATTGTTGTAAGGTTGACTCTTCTCCAAAATCGTAGATTACTAGCTCAAATACTATCATTATTTGATTTTTTTTAATTTTTTTAATAAACAATAAGCCTTTAGCATAGAAATTAATGAGATAGTTTTTGGTTCAAGGTTTTCCTATTGATTGACCAAACTCTTTCTATTATCTCTCTAAATAAAAATGTTATCCTTGAGAATATTCCTTTGTTTACCTTATTATTATTATTGTGGTATCACTTAATCAATATTCATTTAATCTATATATAAGGATGTTATCAATCTAATAATAGGGATGTTATCAATATCAATGTTTATATCCTTTCATTGTGTCTATGTAAGAGATAGAAAGGAGTATGTTGCTTGGCAATGAATTTCATACTTCTCCATTTTTGGAACATAACAAGGTGAAGTGCCACCCTATGAGGAGTGATTACTCTTTTAATATGTAGATTGTGTAGAACTTTGGGACAAGGGAATTCCTATATAACATGGGGTGCTCATTCTATGACATTGATTTTGTAAATCTTAACAATGTGCTCACCACTAGTGACTAGTGTAAGAAGAGGGATTGTTCCTTTTTTAGTTATTATAATAGTGATAATTTAATTTGAATATTAAGTGTTGGATTAACATTTCCACGGGGTTGGTCTTTATCCCAAGTCAAGTTTGAAGGTGGAATGTTAGGTTAATATTAATATTCACTGGATTAAAGGGTCAAATATGGGTTTACTGTTGGTGGTTTACGAGGCCATGGTACTGCATGTGATGAAACCTATTTAAAGACTTGAATAACTCAAATATAAAGTGACTAAAGTGACAATAGATCTATTGTTGTTGGTCTTTAGATTTGAGTTTTTAGAATAACATATTTTTCATTATGTGTGTTTTCCTCTTATAAATACTTATTATGTGTTTTTATCATTTCATTAAAAAGGTAAGATAGAGCAAAGAATTTTGCTTTCATCATCTTACTCACCATGGCGATCACCTTAAAAATTAACATTGTAACTTTTGATTCATAAATAATATGTTGCACGTATTTTTATTCATTTATCACATTTTTTATGGATATCAAAAGAGTTACATTATAGTATATCATGGAACTCTAAAGTAATTTATAATCTATAAATAGAACAATATAAATTGTATTATTTTTATTAAAATTGTAAATTTATATGGGAGGGACACCAGTAGTGGTGTTCCCTCCCCGTAGCCATTGTGGAGGCCAACCACGCGTACAAAAAATGCTAGTTGGAGAGCTCGGCACGTGCTAGTGGTGGGCCTATTAGTTGGGCACGTTTCGGCATTGACTTTTAGGGTTTATGCTAGGGTTTCTAGAGATCATTTCACGTAGTGTTATTTTAGTCGGGCCTAATGGGTGATGGCCTCCCCCCCCCCCGCAAGGTAGTGGTGCGGCCTGGTCTACTTGCTGGTTCACCTTGTCAGGAAACCATGTCCACCGTTAACTGGGAATGATGTTTACCTGGTGCATGTAGTTGGTCGGCTGGTTCAATATCCGGTTTGTCGTGGTTCTTATGGGTGATTGCTTGGATTTCAGCATTGTCGTTGTGTGTTTTTCTTCATGCTAGACCTTTTTCCTGCATTGGACCAGCCCTCGACCATGTAAGAAGCACCACCATTTGGTTTTCAACTGTGTGGTTTCATTTTACCTAGTCCATTTACTGCCTTTTTCGCCATTCTTTGTAGGTGGAGCTCAGTTATGGAGCTCGGTCGTGGTGCTTGGAGGTTCAATGCACGATGGAGCACGTGCATGAATACCTTACGTGTGGCTTGTCTAGCGTGATTGTTCTTCTTTTCCTGGTAGTTTTCAAACCATACCAGTCGATGTCCCTCTATGTTTATCAACACTTCCACTGCTGTTTGGACATTTGTGTTCTCTTGTGACAAATGTCGGGTCGCTTTCCCTCTGTGTTTTTAAACACATCTAATATTGTTGGAAATTTGTATGGGTTTCACCCTTGTTGTGTTTGTAAACACTTTGTAATTCATATTTTCAAGGCCTTGCTAGGGTTTGATGTTCGAATTGTTTATACTAGCTTGTAATTTGGTTGTGGTTTGGCTAAATTGAATTGTTGTGGCACAGTTGTGGTATTGGTTTTGTTATGGCCGTGGTGTGGTGTATGGTTGTAACTAAATAGCTTGTAGTTTGGAATTCGAACGCCACCTTTGTGCATGGTTGTGCTATGCGAGGGTTAACCTCCATTTTTGGTAGTAATCCTAACTATTTTGCTTTGATGGTCTATGTGAATTCAAATGCCATATTTGGGGCCCAAACATAAAAACACTATGCAAAACGACCTGCCAAAACCCTAACGTAAACTTGCCAAAACCCTAGCGTAAACCTTGGTTGATGGGTTTGTGTGCTTGCATGTGACTATTTGGGATTTTCTTGTGGGATTCCATGTGTGTATTTGGGAATTGTTTGTGGGTGTTCATGCTTTGTTTGCAGGCACGATGGCATAAGGCCTTCAATAGAAACCTTCTTCACCTCAAATCACATGGAGTATCCTTAAGAATTGGCTTAGAATGGGACATAGCAGATCATGAGGGATTATCTCTTTGATTGGGATGCATATTTAGATGGTTTGACCTTTGTTATGGATGATAGGTCCTTTTGTACCAAATTCGGTGTGTTGTTGTGCATAACCTCTCAAATACCTCTATATTTTGGTAATTGTAATTTGTAATGGTTTTGGTAATTGAAATTGTAATTGTAATTTGTAATGGTTTTGGTAATGGTAATTTGTAATTGTAAATTGCAATGGTTTTTGTAAAGAACTATGTTCTATTACTCATTTTGGAAAATGTAAAGGGAATGGATTTGTGATGAATTTTGTCTATTGGTAAATGTAAATTGCAATGGTTTTTGTAATGAACTTTGTTATGTTACTCGTTTTGGAAAATGTAAAGGGAATTGATTTGTGATGAATTCTGCTTGTTGGTAAATGTAAATTGCAATGGTTTTTGTAATGAACTCTGTTCCGTTACTCGTTTTGGAAAATGTAAAGGGAATGGATTTGTGATTAGTTATGTCCGTTGGTAAATGTAATTTGCAATGGTTATTGCAATCAATTAGGTAATAGGGTATTTTTAATTTGTAATGGTTTCTATAATGAATTATTTTATGTTACCAGTTTTGTTAATTGACAAAGAAATGGTTTTGTAATGCATCTAGTTCTTCTATGCAATTTGGTAATTGCAATGAAATATGTAAATTGATTTAATGGTAATTTAATTGTTATTGTATTGAATTATGAAATGTAGTTGTAGTAGTAGTTGTATTTGTGGTTGCAGTTGGTATGGTGGTTGTTTTGGTGCATATGCTCTGCCTCTTTGGTTTCTCTAATATATTACTTAGGACTTCAATTGTAAATTTAAATTGTCATTTGTATCTATAGTTGTAAACTTGATAACAAGTAAACGACTGTATAATTCATTGGAAAGATTGAATCCAAAATTGTAAACAAGTTCAGTTACCTATTTTCCTCTTAGATAACAAACAAAAATACATTCTTATAAGCCTAAAAACAAATAAGGCTTGACCTCTATGTAGCCTGGCCAGTTGAGTTCATAACCATAATCAATGTGTAATGTGGCTTGCACTACCTATTTTATAACAAATTCAAGGTAAGTAAGCTTTCTTTTATATCAATAGTATCGAAAAAATTGGCCTTGATATTAAGTTAAGACTAGGATATGGATTATATAGGTGCCAAAGCCCTTATGGCCTCGTATTGATTACAACAAAACATGTCATATATAACAAAACATTCCCCAGTTGAAAAAATCCACTTGGAAGTGGTTGGGCATAAGCACAAAATAGATTCACTTCTTTGTAGGCAGGCTATGTTCATTGCCCAATATTGATGGGTTCCCCGCATTTGTATTGGCCAAGTATGTTGAAATGCCTACATTTGCATGATTCAGATGGGTTGGGTTGCTTTCACTTGCATGAGCTGGAATGGTTGAGATGCCTATATTTTCCCGAGGCCAGTTTGGTCCTTGAAACCATTGAGAGATTAAAAATGAAAATTTAGGACTTGACCCCATCATCCCTATATTACCTAGAGGAGTTGGGAAAGCACATGTGGGATTGGGCCTCCCATTATCGTCAAGGAATTCGGGGGCAGGAGCAGCTGGGAGATATTGGGGGATTTGTATATTTATAAGGTCTTGGAATAAACATGTATTATCCGCAATGTGATTGACTAAGTTGTACATTGTATGCTCCTCCATACTAAGTTGATTCTCTTGTACCTTTCTTAGTGCTTTTTCATGCCTGGCCAATTGTTTATTGTGCTCTTTTTCTTGCTTCTCTTTCTCTCTTTGAAGCCTTGCAAGCTTTCATGACTCGTCCTGAACAATATTTGCAGGCTCCTTCCTCTCATTTGCAAGTTGCCTCTTATGTTCTCTTTGTTATTGCATCTCCTTTTTATTTTGTTCTTCCTCAGTCAATAGTTTTATGTAGTCATCTGAAGTAAGTAATTGTGAACTCCTGCTCAAGCGAAGAACATTTGATGGTCCTCTCATCATTTTTTCTAGCACTCTTTCCATGGGAAACCTTAGGAATGACTTGAGTGTTGAACCACTGGGTGGGGTATGAGTATCATCCAGGAGTTGTGTAACATCTTCATTGTCTGTTGCATATGGTTATTCAATGCCTACATCACCTTCTTCTAAACCCCCAGCATCCACAAAATAATGGGTAGCTTCGTTGTTCAATAATGTTGGTTGTCAAGGAATGTCCATGCTTTCTTTGTTGGTGTTAGTAACAATATGTTTGTTCATATTCATCATAACTTCCACTAACCATTTTGGTTGCTCCACCTGGCTTGGTAAGGTCAACTGCTCTTCATGTCTTTGCAATTCTTGGAAACCTTCGACCACATGAGGATCAACAATGCCTCCATGGTATTCATTTGTCGAATCTGTACATGTTTCATGTGCATATTGAACAATTTCCATGACATCTTCACCATCTTTATTTTCATATTGAGTAGCGTTGACATGTTCATTGTTGTCATCCAATGGTGGGCGATGTCCTTGAGAGAGGGATAACATGTTGTCTGCAGCATCTGCATATTCTACTGCAGCATCTTTATCATCTGCATGTACCTCAAAATCTTGGTTGCAAGCCATATCATTCAGAAGGGCATCATAGTCTACTGTCCATATTCCTATATGCCTAAACCCAACCTTGATATTTGAGGGAGTGAGAGCCCTTCTCAATGCATTACTAGCAAGTTCGACTAATTCAAACCTTTTTACATCCACCCCAGGGTTATTTTCCATCCACGAAGATCTATCAGACCTGAAAAGGGATTTAAATGGTGAAAACACACTCACATCAATTGGTTGCAACCTGTGGGTGGTATGAGCAGGAAAGGTTAGCAAATCAAGGCCCATAGTGTTTGTTACTTCAACTATTTGTAGGGATATGTAGTTGTTGCAACGTACCTGAACTCGAAACAAAGGTCACGGGAACATGTAAACCCAAAGGAAGGCTAAATAAAGGTATATCACAGTGGATTAAGGTTAACCAAAGGCTAGGCCATCATGCAATCAAGCCAAATAAACAAAACAATCGTCCCTTTGAAAATACAATGCATATATTTCCTCGATACACATACTATGCAAGGTAAATGCATGAATTAGATGCAAGCAAATCTTAGCAAGCTATTAACATGATTACAAACATGATATATCAAATCTATTTCAGCCATATAATCACTAATAAAAGCATATATACAAGCTACCATAAACAAGGCAAATAATTAGATCTACAGGATGCCACAATCAACCATATTAACAATGTTAAAAACCAAATCTATTGATTTCCACCTACAACCATATTAACATAAACAAAAGTAGATATGTTGGATGAAATCTCCAGCCATATAAATGATAAATAGGTCAGATCCCATGGCTTCCACCTACATCTATACAAACCATAAGCAAAACCGGATCCAAGAGCACATACACATTAAAGTACTACAAATAAGCACATAATGAGATAATCATCACAGACTACCAACCATAGCCATATCAACATGAAGAAATATAAGTATGAAAAATATCATCTATAGCTATATAAAAATATATCTCAAGCTATCACCTAAATCCATATAGATCATAAGAAAATTAGATCCATGAGTACATATAATTCCAAGGATGCAGTAAATACCATATAATAAAATACTTATCTAATTGAGGGGAAACTAGCTTCAACCAGACAACTTTCCACCCATCCATGGACACAGTCAATTCAAGCCATACTTGAACAAGTCACCCCCAAGTTGAGGCCATAGATCCACATGAGAGTTACTCTTAAACCAATAGGTATGGTGCGCTCATCTCAATACCAGAAAACACTGCCACTCAAAAATAACTGTATCTCATCCATACAGAAAGCTTTTCCAATGAAACAAAAGGTATTCCTTACTGTAAATGTTGCTCTAGATGCAATGGAATAGGTCTCACAACCCAAAAATGCTCAGAAACATCTCAACCAGAGGACGTGGCTGCACCCTTCTCAAGAACATTGCCACATAAAAATGGCCAGATCTAACTCATACATGAACCATTTTCAGTGAAATAAAAGGTGTTCCTTACTAGAAACATCGCTCCGGATGCAATGTAACAAGTCTCACAAACCAGAAATGCTCATAAGTGTTTGAACCATAATATATATTTGTGCCCTCCTTCGCTTAACCAGATAAAATACAATATATTTCCATCATAGGAAACTCAGGCAATACAACCTGAGAAAGCACAAAACATTTGTTGATGTATTTGTAACTTCGGAAGATATTCACTTGTATATTACATTTGTACTTTATTGTATATCCAACAGAGATGTATTATTCCTGTGATTGGAAGTGTCCTCTTTTGTATTTGCAAGTGTCGCAAGTTACATTGTAAGTGTCGTCATTTGTATTGATGGGTTATTATACCACCAGTGTGGGGTCGGCCCTAGTTAGGTCATGTGGTTGGGTTATTAGGCTTCCTTAGGAAGTCAGCCTTGTTGGTTTATTGGCAGGTCAAGTCAATGTATAAATAGAGGGTGTGCCTCTCTCATTCTATTCATTCACTCACTTCTCAAGCTCGCATAGCTAAGAGAGAAAGTGGTGCACTAGTGGAGGAGGAGTATCTGCTAGAGACATGTCTATGGGTTTGATCATTGTGATCTTGGTTTGTGGCTTATCTTATCTCTTGTGTGCTTGCTATTGTGTCTATGATTGATATGTTGTACATGTTATTCTCTTAGTGAGCCTGAATGATAATGGAATGAAATTATCAAAAAATTAACATGGTATCAGAGCTGACCTAAGAAGAAGGCACTGTGCAGCTGCGGAAGCTAGGGATTCTTAATTTTTGGGTTTCTATCCACATATCATCAAAGGTAGGAGTATAGATTGACTCTCCTTGGAAGGGCGCATCTTTCTATCGAGACAGAATTCAATTTTGAGCATTTTTAGTTTTGACCTAATCTCTGCTGCGGGAAATTAGGGTTTCAGAGAAAGTTGGAAGTTCTTAAATCTGAGACCACGGCTGGAAGCTCCTTAAGAAAATCGAATTTTAGAGCATTGGATCGAACTTTTTGGTTGGGAAGAAGGGAGGCTTTATCAAACCCTAGTTCGGGGTCCTGTCCAGTGAATCCAGAAGTTTCAAAGGTAATTTTGAGTTGTCAAATTTTGAAGATCTCAAAATCTGAGTATACTGGCTTGACCAGCTCAGCAAGGTGCTTCTTTCTATCCTTTCGAAAGTTTGAAATTCAAAGTTTGAATTTTTAGGTTTTCTCTAACCAACCCTAATACAGCTCCAGATCCAGTTTTCAGCAAATCAAGTGGTAAGACCTAATAACTTTTCTATTTCCATTTGAAGTACTCTTTAAGATGTCTCACCACACCAAGTTTGAGGATAAGCTTGAAGGGGCTGATAACTTCCGAGCCTGGAAGTATAGGATTGGGTTAATCCTAGAAGAAAATGAGTTGGACAACTTCATAAAGGAAGAGGTTCCAGTTCCAGAGGGAGATGAGGCTAAGGCCTTACACAAGAAGAACTTGGTTAAAGCCAAGAGAATCATTGCTGATTCTATCAAGGACCATATCATTCCTCATGTTTCTTCCCTAAAGACACCTAAAGAGATTTTTGAATCTCTAACCAATTTGTTTGAAGGAAAGAACATAAATCAAAAGATGACTCTGCGGAACCAATTGAAAGGGGTAAAAATCCAGAATGGAGAGACCATCCAATCCTACTTTACTAAGGTCTCTCAAATCAAGGAACAACTTGAAGCTATGGATGAAGTAGTGGAGAATGGAGAAATTGTCATGACCACATTGAATGGCCTACCTAGGTCATGGGAATTCTTCATCCAAGGAATCTGTGCAAGAAGGAAATTGATCTCCTTCAGTAGACTTTGGGAAGAATGTTCACAAGAAGAAGCTAGACTTGTGGCCCGAGAAGAAAAGATGGGAAGTGAAGATCAAGCCCTCACAGCACACTTAAATGAAGTAAGTTTAAGAGGGAGAAATATCACAACAAGAAACATCCTCACTTTCATCATAAGAAGAGAGATCTCTCTCATGTTCGATGCTTCACTTGTGATGCGATTGGACACTTTGCTTCAAGTTGTCCCAAGAACAAAAGGGACAACAACAACAACAACAACAACTTCAACAACAAGAAGAAGAAGAACAAGAAAATATATCATGCTCATGCTATTGAGGATGATGAACCTCCCAAGAAGAAGAAAAGGGCAGAAAGTGAAGATTCTTCAAGTGAGGAAGAATATGTATTCATCTCTGCTCTCACAGGTACTATCTCACATGGATGTGATGATTGGATTATTGATAGTGGGGCTTCCAAACACATGACGGGATTTAAAGAATCCTTTGTAGACCTATCTGAACATGAGTCACCTCATAAGGTGAAACTTAGGGATGACTATCAATATCCCATAAAAGGAAGTGGTGAAGCCTCCTACAAGTTAGACTCTGGGAAGTCTTTGAAGATGCAAGATGTCCTATATGTACCTAGACTAAAAAAGAACCTGCTCTCCATGTCATCTTTGGATGCAAAAGGAATGAGAGTTGCATTCATAGATGTCCAAGTACTCATGTGGCCAATGGGTAAGACAATAGATGATGCAGTAGTTATTGGAGAGCAAGAGGGAGGATTGTACAAATTGAAGGGGCAACCTGAACATGCCATGGTACATGAATCCATGGAGGGCATAGAAGGCTTGCTCATGTGCACTATAGAGCACTTCCAATTGCAAGCAAAGTAGTAGAGGGTCTTCCTGAAATCCAGTCAAAGCATGAGGGTATTTGCAAAGGGTGTGCAAAAGGAAAGAACACAAAGAAAGCATTTCCAAGCAGTGAAAGCAAAGCAAAAGGAATTTTTGAGATTATCCACTCCGATGTATGCGGTCCAATGTCATCCAGTTCTCTGAGTGGGTATGTATACTATGTTTCCTTCATTGATGATTTCTCGAGGAAGACTTGGGTTTATTTCTTGAAGAATAAAGATGAAGTGTTTGATAAGTTCAAGGAATTCAAAGCCTTGATAGAAAATAAAACTGATAAGAAGATCAAGACCTTCAAATCTGAAAATGGCGAAGAATTCACTTCAAGTGACTTCAAGAAGTTATGCAGTGATTCAGGGATTAAGAGGGAGTTAACTACTCCTTACAATCCACAACAAAATGGAGTTGCACAAAGGAAGAATAGAACTATCATGGAAGTAGAATGGGAAATGCTTCATGATCAAGATCTTCCTATGCATATTTGGGCAGAAGTAGCAAGGACAACTGTATATGTGCATAATAGAACAGCTCAAAAAGTACTTGACAATAAGACACCAGAAGAAGTGTTCTCTGGTAAGAAACCTAAAGTTAGCCATCTCAAGATATTTGGCTGACCAGTATACACACACATTCCAAAGGAAAAGAGAACAAAGCTAGATCCTTCAGGAAAGAAGGGCATCTTTTTGGGTTACAGTGAAAGCTCGAAGGCTTACAGAATATACTTTCTAGGGTTCAAGAAGATTGACATCAGCAGGGATGTAACATTTGATGAAAACTCAGCATACATCAAATCAAGGAAGACACCTACTGAAGACAATGAAGAACCAAGGGTAACCAGAATTCAAGACACCACTATGAATGAAGAAATTCGTGAAATTGAAGATCCACAATAACCTGTAGATCCACCCCGTGAGAAGATCTCTCACAAGAGGAAACCTGCATGGGATAGAGAGCTCATCCATGATGCAGAAAGGTATGGTATTCCAGAAGAGGAACACAGAGAAAGGAAAAGGACAAGATCACACACAAGCTATGTTGCCTTGCTCTGTGACATTATGAACAAAGAACCTTCTAGTTATGAAGAGGCAGCGGAAAAGAAAGAATGGAAGGATGCCATGGTCAAGGAATACCAATCGATCATGAAGAATGATGTTTGGAATGTGGTCCTAAGACCAAAAGGGAAGTCTGTTGTGACTTCCAAGTGGATCTATAAGATCAAGCATGCTGCAAATGGTAGCATAGAGAAATACAAGGCGAGATTTGTAGCTTGTGGCTTCTCCCAGAAAGAGGGAATAGATTATGATGAGACTTTTGCACCTATAGCCAGATACACTTCCATCAGAACAGTACTTGATCTGGTTGCAGTGATGAAATGGAAGATACACCAGATGGATGTCAAGACAGCTTTCTCGAATGGTGTAGTCGAAGAGGAAGTGTATGTGGAGCAGCCACTTGGTTTTGAGACACATGACAGGGACTCATATGTGTGCAGGTTGAAGAAAGCCTTGTATGGATTGAAGCAAACTCCTAGGACTTGGTATGGTAGGATAGACAGCTTTCTATCTAGTTTGGGCTTTACTAAGAGTAAAGCAGATTCCAACCTTTACTACAAGGTTGAGGAAGGCAATCCAGTGATACTACTACTGATGTGGATGACCTGTTTGTTACAGGTGAGGATGGGTTGATTGCCGACACCAAGAGGAAGCTTGCTGCCGAGTTCAAGATGAAGGACTTGGGGATGATGCATTACTTTCTAGGCATGGAGGTGTGGTAGAGTGCAGATGGAATCTTCCTTGGACAAGGGAAGTATGCAGTAGAGATCCTGAAGCGGTTCGGGATGATGGACTGCAAGGCCATGGCCACACCTATGGCATCAAACCTGAAGCTTCTGTGTGATGCTTCATCTGATCTAGTTGATGTCACGGTGTATCGTCAGATGATTGGGTCCTTGATGTACCTGACAAACACAAGACCAAATATTTGCTTTGCGGTGAGCACATTGAGCCAATTCTTGACGGATCCCAGAAGTGTTCACCTGGTTGCTGTAAATCATATTCTGAGGTACCTGAAGGGTACAGTTGATTATGGGCTCAAGTATGATGCGAATCAAAAGTTTAACCTGGAGGGTTATGTTGATTCATATTGGGCAGGCAGTGCTGCAGATAGGAAGAGCACTTCTGGGTGCTACTTCAGTATGGGATCAGGTGTGATCTCTTGGTTTAGCAAGAAGCAATCCTATGTAGCACTGAGTAAAACCGAAGCAGAGTATGTCACAGCTTGTTCGGCCAGTTGTGAGGAAGTATGGCTTAGGAAGCTACTGTTTGAGTTATTTAATCTCCCATTGGATGCTACCTGTATCTATTGTGACAACCAGAGTTGTGTGAAGTTGTCAAAGAACTCGGTGTTCCATGACAGGCTGAAGCACATCGAGATCAAATATCACTATATCAGGGATATGGTGTAGAGAGGAGCAGTGAAGCTCCTGTATGTTGCAATGGATAAGCAGGTTGCAGATGTGTTGACGAAACCACTAGCCAGAGTGAAGTTTGAGTACTTCAGAGAGAGGCTTGGTGTTCTTCAGATTGAAGATACTTCGAGGAAGAAGTGAGGGGACACATTTGCAGGAGCCATTCCAAGCATGGTGATAGGAGGATCCTTCCCATGGCTATGGATGTTAGCGCTATGTAATGAGCATCAGGACGATGTTCCAGTTACTGCTATGATGATGATCAGGATGATCATATGTGATGAGTCTCAGAACGATACTTCCGATGATATGCATCAGGTGGATGCTTTACATGATCAGGTGTATCATTTGTGATGATATGCATCAGGTGGATGCTTCATATGATCAGGTGGATCATGTGTGATGATATGCATTAGGAGGATGCTTTTTATGATCAAGTTGATCATACGATAATGACGAGTATCAAGATGATTCTCCAGATGACATGCATCGAGATGATGCTATAATGATGTGCATTAGGATGATGCACTATATGATGATGATCGGTATGATCATGAGTATCAGGTTGATACTCTGTGGCCATGGACAGGTTGTCCATGTAGGATAGAAAAGATCCGAGAGATCTGATAGGTTGAGCGGTAAGCTTGTAAATCATTCTTGGGAAGCTCTTTCGAGGTTTTGCTACTAGAGGCATGTAATCTGTCTTAGAGATCCGATAGGTTGAGCAGTAAGCTCGTAATCAGTCCTGGGATGCTCTTTAGAGTTCTTGTGGGAAGCAAGACACTCTTTAAAGGTTTTTCCTAACCACATGTAATCAGTCCTGGAGATCTGATAGGTTGAGCGGTAAGCTCGTAAATCAATCCTGGGATTCTCTTTAGAGTTCTTGCGGGAAGCAAGACACTCTTTTAAGGTTTTGTGGTGGTGGTCACATGTAATCAGTCCTGGAGATCCGATAGGTTGAGCGGTAAGCTCGTAAATTAGTCCTGGGATGCTCTTTAGAGTTCTTGCGGGAAGCAAGACACTCTTTTAAGGTTTTGTGACAATCAACATGTAAAAGATCCTGGGAGATCCGATAGGTTGAGCGATAAGCTCGTAAATCAGTCATGGGATGCTCTTTTGAGGTTTTGTTGACACACATAATAAGTCCTGAGGATTCCACAGTATGGCCAGTGATGATGAAGACCTGCAGGAGGCTAGGCCTACAACCAACATGAAAAAGGGTTGGCTCTATAGAACTTCCTATGACGAGAAGAATTCAAGATAGCCTAGTGATCGAGATGTTGAGTACAACAGCAGTGATGATGATGATGCTCCGTGATCCAGTGATGATGATCCAGATCCATAGTTGAAGACTTGCGCCAATATGTATTGATGACCTGTGTCTAGAGAATACCTTCCTAGTTAAGAGGGAGTGTTGATGTATTTGTAACTTCGAAAGATATTCACTTGTATATTACATTTGTACTTTATTGTATATCGAATAGAGATGTATTATTCCTCTGATTGGAAGTGTCATCTTTTGTATTTGCAAGTGTCGCAAGTTACATTGTAAGTGTCGTCATTTGTATTGATGGGTTATTAGACCACCAGTGTGGGGTCGGCCCTAGTTAGGTCATGTGGTTGGGTTATTAGGCTTCCTTAGGAAGTCGTCCCTGTTGGTTTATTGGCAGGTCAAGTCAATGTATAAATAGAGGGTGTGCCTCTCTCATTCTATTAATTCACTCACTTCTCAAGCTCGCATAGCTAAGAGATAAAGTGGTGCACTAGGGGAGGAGGAGGAGTATCTGCTAGAGACATCTCTTTGGGTTTGATCATTGTGATCTTGGTTTGTGGCTTATCTTATCTCTGAGGAAGTTGCGGGGTTTTTCACCTTCTTGGTTTTTCCCGAGGAAACTCTGTGTCTCTTGTGTGCTTGCTATTGTGTCTATGATTGATATGCTGTACATGTTATTCTCTTAGTGATCATGAATGATAATGGAATGAAATTATCGAAAAATTAACAACATTTCCATCACAAGAAACTCAGGCCATACATCCTAAGAAAGCACGATAGATTTCCATCACAGGAAACTCAGGACACACTTCCTGAGAAAGCACACCATATTTCCATCACAGAAAACTCGGGCCATACATCCTGAGAAAGCACAATAGATTTCCATCACATGAAACTCAAGACACACATCCTAAGAAAGCACACCATATTTCCATCATAGGAAACTCAGGCCATACACCCTGAGAAAGAACAATATATTTCCATCACATGAAACTCAAGATACACATCCTGAGAAAGCACAACATATTAACATCACAAAAAAATCAGGCCATACATCCTGAGAAAGCACAATAGATTTCCATCACAGGAAACTCAAGACATAAATCCTGAGAAAGCACATAAAAATCTATCCAGGAAACACTCTAGCATAGAGTAGTCTTCAAACCTCATTACAAGGCCTTCAATAAATGAAATATATCTAGGAAACACTCTGGCATAGAGCAGTCCTCCAATGATATCTATCCAGGAAACACTCTGGCATAGACCAACATTCCAATTCACTAGAGGCGTAAGAAGAGATCATCGAAGAGCCCCCATGAAGCCAATATGAGTCCTCTTATAGCCATTCAAATTCCTTGGGTAGAAACTAACTCAAGTTAATTGGAGAGTAACCATACTAGTTATTGGAATCTTCTCTAACTTCACTATGACCATTCCAATTCCCATGAGAGTAATTCAAATTTCCAAGAGAGAGAGTCTAAACCTCCCAATCCAACTCAAATTCAAGTGGGGACCATTCAATTATGAAGGAAAATTCAAATTAGGTGGGGAGAAAGTTACACAACCAAAGGATTTTTTTCCTGGAATAGTAAAGGAGGAGTTACACAACTTTTGAGGTGTCAAGGCTAAAATTAGCCAGTAAGGGTGAACTTGTGCAAGTGGGGGTTACAAAACCAAGTGTAACCTCCACAAAGGAGTTACAAAACCACCAAAGGGGCACATTTAACAAGTGGAATCAATCCAAGCACTAAGGAAGGCCCACTAAATCATTAATTAGGCTCAATAATACCAACATAGGCTAAAATAACAAAAAAATAAGAAACACAGAGTGTTGTTAGGGAGAGCCACAACTCCTAGTCTCCAACCCCCTCACATGTGGAATCCATGGCCCCCCAGCCACATTAGTTGTCCAGGTTGAGATATTTATTTAATTAATAATAATAATAATAATGTCCATAGTCCATAGTCCAGGCACCTAGTGCCACATCACAACACAAATAATAACCACAACATATGTCCAGGGGCTTAACACACGGGGTATTACAGCTTCCATGGCCATCGAATATCAGCAAGTGTATGTTTTCACGTGATACACCACCCGGTATAGATGCAGCAAAATGGCACAACCAATTCAAAAATAGTTATTTTGTCATCCATGCATTTGGATGTGCAGCCATGCATGCTCCCACCTCACAGTTCTTGATATAATTTATCAACCAACTCTTTCCCTTGAACAGATAGAACCCGGGGATTAATGAATCGGCTACATTTACACAACACAAAATGGTTATCCACTCCCTACTCTTGGGAAGAATTTTGGGCACATTCCTGCTACTCCTCACGATTACCTGCATGCCACAATTGCTTCCAGCTTGTAACCCAATTTCATTGCAGTTCCATATATGATATGCACTATATGAATGTCTCTGATAGGCATTGGAAAGTGTTTCATAGAACCTTGAATGGATTTGTCTCTATCTAGGTCTTGTGGTTCATAAGACAAGTTCTAGATGTCTTTTCTTGAACCCTTCCCACCATGACTTCCCTGGAAATCCATCTCTAAAAGGATTAGGCCTTGATTGACATATATGTGCAATATTTGACTTCAGTTGTATCAACTCCATCCCATGGCCCATATTAGCCATATCCTTACACCAACTGACAACTTCTTCCTTCTCCTGTTCAGTTAGCATAGTGAGAAGCCCTTTTGTCTTGGTATGAGTTAGATCGTTTAGCCAATAATGCATTGAGGTAGGTGCAATCCCATACTTCTTTGCAATTGCTCTCATAGAATACTCGTTGTATTCAACATCGCCAATTGCCTTCATCATGTCCTCGTATGTCCAACCTCTAATAGCACTGATCTTCTTGCTTGAACTAGTTACTTGCACTGCAGGTGCAAGTGGAGCAGCACCATCAGGCTTTGGCATGCATTAGTCTTCACCATTTGCATCTTCATTCTACCCTGCAACATTCTATTGTGTATGCTCATCCGATGAATCATGTTGCAGATGTGCACCTCTAGGGACTAGATTTTGTGTCCTTCTTGTTCAAGCAACATAATTCCCTCTTTCCATGGTGGCCACAACCTGTGCGAGAACAAGACAGAACTGTGATAACACAAGTGAGTTCATATCCTCATAAGGGACAGGTAATATAAAACACTAGCATAATGGAGAGTTTTCTTAATGCTAATGATCAAATAGATGCTAAGTAGCTGACATTATATCTACAGTTCATTCCCTTCACTGCCTTAGTCTCTAAGTCCAATCATTAATTGTTTTCTTTTATTGCATACAATTAAATGAATATAATGTGAGCCTATTAAGGAAGAATTAAAGTACACCTTAAATAATGCTTATGAAAGAATGGTTGAATGGTGTTGTCTTGGCAATTTACTTAAACTACAAAAGAAAACTATGTTGAATTGTGGTTTTGGTGTGACCAAGAATTCAAACAACAATGAGATTTAACCTCTTTCGACTATAGGAAATATCTTTTGAACCATGGGCATCATAATCTAGTTATGCTTGTCAAATAACTCAAAGAAAATAAACAAATATGAATTGAGGAGGTTGGACTACTTTTCTAACATGTATCCATTAGATAGAACACCAAATGGCTAAGGTAAGAATAGGTTCATTGGTTTATTCAGCACCATCGAAGGCAAAAAATGAAAGGGAAACCAATACAAATTTATATGGGCAACCAAGTAGGTTAGCTGTTTCAGATGGCATATAAACAATGGCATATAAATTAATATTTTATACAATATTGACTGTAAAAATACCTAAGCCGAATGTCTTATGTGAGGGACTGCTCTGCTGAGCGGTTCCACTTGTGAATTGCAAAATGGTAAAATGTCGGCGATTGCTATTGATTTATAGTTTTCAACTGTTAATTATGGATGTTGGATGTAATTGGCATGGTGAAAATTGTTTTTCTGGATGTGTGGTTGTGATTGGTTTTAGTATGATCCAATGGCTCCGATGGTTGATCCTTGTGCCTTTGATCAGTTTAATGGATCCTTGTGCTTTTTATGAGTTTAATGGTTGATTATATAAGTTGTAAGGTTTGGTTGGCATTGAATTTACTGTAGATTGCAGTTTACGCTCTTTGATCTTCTTGTCGGTAATTTAATTAATGGTTGATTTGCTGAACGAGGAGTCTTGATGACAATTTATTGCATTGCTAGGGTTGGGACGTGGATGGATTCAGCAGGTGAGGCTGAACACTTTGTTTGGTTTGCTTGTGAAAGTAGGGACGGGTACTGGATCAATGATGAGCATGATGGTTGGCAGAGATGTTCTATTTGTCATTAGGTGGCATATATTTGATAGCACATGAGTGCTTTCTGGGTTGGACTTTTTAGGACCGGTGTGGAGTTGTCTTTTGCATAGAACTTGCAGCTAGTGATAGTGACATGATGTTTTGTAAAGTTGGCATGCCAGGCATTAACAACTGGGTATGAAGGCTCACTTTTTGGACAATTGTAGGCCCAGTCAATTTAGTAATTTATATATTTAAGTGGGTATTTTGTTGTTTGGTTTGTGGAGTGTTGATGTGACCTCTTCTATGACCACTTCTAGTCCTTGCACCACTACTACTCCACTATTGGTGTCTTGGTGTCTCTCCCCTTAAATTTTTTATAGTTACTAGATTTTATCATAAATTATTAAAATGTTAATATTTCATTTAATTCAAAAAGACATATTTAATTAAATTTTATATTATTTAAAAATTTTAAAAAATCATTTCTTTATAATTAATAAATTTTAAATTAAAAAAAAATTAATTATAAAAAAAAAAAAAAAAATAGCATTTATCATTATTTTTTATTTATAATATTTTCTTACCATTATAGACAGCTACAAGTCACTTCCATTTTAATTTATAATATTTTTATACAATTATAAGCACATACATGTCACTGCTTAGTAATGAATGTAATAAAATTTCCAATTAATTTATAAGTTAGGAAGGATAATGGAAAGCAGCTAACACTGATGGAGAGAGGTGGCACTACCAATGTACACCATATATAATAATACTAATTAATATGTGGAATCCAATCATACATAAACCCATCATAGTTGCCATGAAAGGCTGCTTGAGTAGTTCTCCTAAGAAGGTACAATATCCCTAATGACAGCGTGAATCAAGGGGAATAAGATTTGGAGTTGTAAGCTCTGATCCTCTTGCTTCTCACATTTCCCTGTCCATCTGTAATACGATCTCGGATATCATGGTTACTAACCAGAGGAAAACCTTTGACTTTATTCCCAAGTCGTTGGCAAGGATCGCTGCACGAGGCATACAATGCCATATTTCTATGTAGCTATTCAATTCAGCAGCATAGTTATTAGATCCGGTACAATAATATATTTAATATATTTTATTTAATATATTTTAGTAGTAGTGTATTTAATGTTGTTGTTGTTGAGATATATGTTTAAGTTGTTGGCATGGATTTTTGCATGAAGCATATATTTTTATGAACGAAGCTTAAATATTGGACAGACTTCCTTTCTGAGAGGGAGCCTGTGAAATTCCAACAGTTGGATGAGAGATCCAAATGTATTTAATGTTGTTGTTGTTGAGACATAGATTGTTCATTCTGAATGTATTTAATGTTGTTGCTGTCGAGATATAGATTGTTAGATTTAAAGTAATTTAACTCTGAATAATAGTATTAAATACACTACTGTTGAGTGCATATAGCATCCCTCCAACCTCAGTAGTGTAGCTATTCGATTGATTTAGCATAATAGCATATTTTAGCAGTAGTGTATTTAATGTTATTGTGGAGAATCGAGATATATGTATAGTAGTTAGCATGGATTCCTGCCTAAGGCATTTAATGCCATATTTAAAATATGGGCTAAACTTAAGCACCAGATGGACTCTCCATCAAAGAGGGAGCCTGTGAAATTTAAACAGTTGGATGGGAGATCAGTATATTTAATGTTGTTGTTGTTGAGATATAGATTATTCATTCTGAGTGTATTTAATGTTATTGCTGTCGAGATATAAATTGTTAGATTTGAAGTAATTCAACTCTAAATAATATTAAATACACTACTGTTAAGTGCATATAACATCCCTCTAACCTCAACCTCTACAGAGAGATGCTCAATTTACACTGAATTGTGGGAAAGCTGAGTGTTAAGTAATCATGGCTCATGCCCTCACTATAGCTTTGGAGGTCTCCACTGGCAACGTACAAAAGCACTTTCCATCCATCATATGAGTTGGGACTTGCTTCTGACAGTAAATTTTGGCTCTGAAGGAATCTGACAGTATATGCATAAAGAATTTGTCCTCTTACTTCACCAACTAGAAATTGACTTTCGTGACCACTTCCAGCTTCCTGAGTCCTATGTACCTTTACCTCCAGTATTTACTGGCATTTTGTGACAGTTTCTTGAGTTTAAAAATGTTCCTTTAGGTGCCGCGTGCCAATGACAACATACAGAGTACTATCTGAAAACAACAAACGCTTTTCCCGGAATTTACTTTGATATCAGGGCAGATGACTTTTTGGACGGTACTAGTTTTAGAAATTTCGACGGTAGTTGATGGCGCAGTATAAGGTCACTCATCGTTCCGTTTACTTCAAGATATCACAAAATTTGTTATTCAAAAGTGTAATTTCAATAATCTGAACAGATTCAAAGGCTCCATAATTTTGTTGAGATTATAATTTCTGGTTATTAAGATTGTAACCTGTTGATTTTCATGGTCTTTCCAAAATCCATAACAAAATAAGCATCAGAAAGATGTACCCTTTTTCCCACACCGTGGTGTATAATGCGGATCAAGTGAAAAGTACCCTCTCCACAAACAGAAGATCCTGTTCTATCGCAGTACTTTTTTCTTCTGCACAGCCTGCCTTAATAATTTTTTGTAGTTCATTATTGACAACCTTGTTATCGCGTAGGATAAGAGACAACCAAAATGCCTTGCTTTTTCTGTGATTTTGGGTATAAAACTGGTTGAAATTCATGCTGTAAATTGTTATTTTCACATTTTTGTAATTTCAGTAATGGGGATTGCTGTTCTAGACTAGACTAATTGTCCAATTTTAAAACTACCCAGATCACCTGGGTTGAAATTCATGCTCGAAATTGCTATTTTCATATTTTTGTAATTTCAGCAATGGGGATTGTCTATTCTAGACTAATTGTCCAATTTTGCCCGATTCTGGATTTTAGTTAACCCTTATACAGCTCCCGTTGTTATCAGCAAAACACATCTTCATCTTGAAACTGCATCAGTCCAATAAAGTTCTCAATTTAAACATAATTTTAGAGTGTGGAAATAATTAATAATTTCAGACTATAGATTAACTTTTAAGCTATGTAATTTATTAAAGTTTTTATGTTAATATGTAATTTATTAATTTTTTTTAATGGTAGATATGTAATTTATTAAAATTTTATGATAGATAAATTCGTAGTAATTTATTAATGTTTTTATGGTAGATATGTAATTTATTAATTTTTTATGGTAGATAAATTCGTAGTGGTTTAAACATGTTTTGATTTGAATTTTTTTTTATGTTTTTTAATTTTATTTATTTATTTTTATTTAAGATTTGATCAAATATTCAAAAGAGTTGTTGTAATTATAAATTAGTTGTTTAAATAACACGCTTTAAATATAATAGGGAAATTTGAAGGGATTAAATTTATTTATACATTCAAAATAAACAATTTTTAAATCATAAAAAAATCACATTTTAACTAAAAATTATATAATTAAAAAAAATCCTCTATAAAATATGGATTATTTTGATAACTTTTTGTAAGTCAAAATGTACAATATTTTGTACTAGTATTTATTATCATTTTCAACCATTTTTTAGATTATTTTGATAACTTTTTATAAATCCAATTGTACAATCACTTTGTACTAGTATTTATTGTTATTTTCAACCATTTAATGAAATCCGTTACACGAATGCAGCTTGGGAAATATTATCCACCATGCATCTGTAATGAATGTAGCATGGTAAACATTATGTACTATTTAGATCTGTAATGATTGCTGCCTTCAAATGGGTGGAACTATGCACAATCCAGGTTGAAAAAACAATAACAATTCCACTGCCCATGCGGCCAGGTTGAAAATATGAATGAGTAACAATTCCACTGCCCATGCGGACCATTTCTGGGCAGGAATCCTTACCATTATCCATGGTGCTTAAAGTTTGCGATGCAGCATGATTGATGGATCATAAGAATCAGAATATGCAACTTATACAGAATACTTTGAAAATATATCATTTAATGATTGCTCATAGAATTTTTTACTTTGAAAGCACCTTGCAAGCCGTGTATTCAAGAACTTAATGTTTTCAGTGGTCTCCTTTTCCTAAAAACTGGCTAGCTGATTAGGTAAATATATTAGGGGAGGAGTGGGGAATACTTGGTATTATTTGTTGCTTATAAAAGTACTTTGTATATAAGTAAATGTTAATATTTTCATGTTTTTTAAATTATTTGAATGGGGAATACTTGGTATCATTTGTTGTTCATCAAAATATTTTATATATAAGTAAATGTCAATATTTTCATGTTTTTTAAATTATTGAAGAAAAAAATTTCTTCTACATTTTGAATTAAAATGAATATTTGAAATCAAAAATTTTATTTTAAGTCGCATCTATTTGGATTCGTCACACCTCAAGATCAATATAGTTAGATAGAAAACATGTCAAAGTATATATCATAAAAATTTGAAAAAAAACAAGCTCAAAAAAAGTAATTAAATTACATAAAAACTATTAAAAAAAATGCTCACTTATTGGTGTGCCTGTCCCTCCCCTAATGAGTCTTAATCTCGTGATTAGAATTGCTGGCAGATCACAGTACAATAACATAACGAGAAACGGGGCTGAAGGGTTTCAAGGGATAAGATACGTACCCCTTCCCAGTGTATGTATTATGTAAAATTGATTAGTAATGTACTGATGTAGTGTCAAGACAAGAATGGGAACAAGAACCAAATCTAGAATGAGAAATGGGTCTCCTTCTGGTGATATAGTGTTAATCTTTGTGATTACAATTTACTATTTTCCCAACTATAGCAGATCACAGAACAATGTTAATAGAGTGTAGGGCCTGGATAATGGCTTTAAACAAAAAGTGGCATACTCTATCCTCTCGAAAATAGTACAACAAAGTTCACCCAACTGAACTTGTCCAGTAAATTCTATCCAGATAAAGATTTCAGATTTTTTGCAGCTTCAGCTGGAAAGGGAGTGAGGTAGGGGGCACGCTCTTCTGCTTACTTCAAGGATTAGAAAGAATGTAGGCTGTTTGCAGGGGTGGCATTAGTTTATCTCAAAGTCACCCTAACTAAACACTGCACTCTGTACCATCTCTCTATCTCTGTCTAAAATGGGGAGCCTTGGATTCTATGATGATAATAGATGGAAAATACAATAGCCCTTCCTTTTAGCTTGTCTTTAGAAAAACATGAAAACTTCATAAAAATATCTTATGACATACAATTTGTCAGTGTATATACTAAATATGGATGAACTTGTTCAATGTCAACCAAAGAAGCATGTTAACAGAACATAGAAACAACAATTATTGAGGAAACTCAGCTACATCAACCATTTTGAACTGCTAATTCATAACATTGTCGTCAAGGTTTATCTTAGTTAAGGCCTTTCACTTTGTACCACTTTTGTGTCACTACGACTGAGTATTCTACATGAACCCTTCATCACTGAGTATTCTAAATGAACCCAAATGCCACAGGAACACTATAACCAGAACAGTGACCCCCTCATCTGCATCACTGTCAGAAGCTAATCCCATTTCATGCTTCTTACAAGTGAAAGCACAATGAACTCAATTACTTTAAGTAAATTGAAAGCAGCTTATCCCTACGGTAAATCTTATAAAGTAATGAACCTGAAGGTGGCAGATGACTAGTTATGTTTTTAACATTTTTTCAAACATGGATTTCCAATGGAGAAGTGAAACCATCCCTCGGGAATATATCTGGCACACCATATCACCGGGAAAACAATCAGAATTTCATGATTCAGAGTATAGGCTTATAGTTAATCGTTTTGGAGATTTGCAATTCATAATCTGGACAAAAGATCCGAGTGGACGTTTCCTGCAAGGATGGCTAATATTTTCTTCTTAATTAGTTTAAGGGAAAAAAAACGCTGCAAATGTAGTTGATCCCTGCAACCATAGTTAATTTAATTCATTGAATTAATGACACTCTTATGTGGTTATTAAAAGTTAAAATCTCTCAACTATTTTGGTGCAATTTGTAATGACAAAATAAATTTCAGAGAACACATCGATGCAATTCTATATATACAGGTAAAATTCCAGAGCAGTTATCCATGTAACAGTACATACTAATGAAGTCAGTTCTTGTTTTGCCATCTTATCTGATCCTTCGCTACTCCATGTAAACTATGAAAGCATGCAATTGTGATGTGTTTAATGTTTCCAATTAGGTAACATAATCCTCCAAAAAGTTTACTACTGCAAGAGGCATATTCATTTGCAGGCTTGCAGCCCTATATTCCCATCATACTCGACTTCCAGTGTAGATATTACATAAGCAGTAATGGCATCCTGAAAATTTGATGCTCATCAGTTTCATGAACATTGGCAGAAAAAAGACTCTGCAAATTTAAGATTTCTCAGAAAATATATTCATTTTCGTCATGGGTAATTTGCCAGTGGAAAAGGAAGCTGTTGAATCATTTTAAAGGGGTGTTATTCTCCATGTAGTATCCATGGAAGAAAGAAACAAGCTATCAACAGCAACATTGCAAAATAAGGGCAAAATTTCAGAGACAAATACTTGCAGCTTTTCATTTCCATCAGATACAACGGGCGGCCTATCCAAGCTGTAATTTCTTCTCCAAGCTGTAATCTCTGCTTTGAAATATGGTACACAGGGAAAATTGAAAAGAGACGAAAGAATCAACTCTTATGTGGGAGTACCTAATTCTCTTGTGCTCCGAGATTATTTACACTGAGGATCTCCATATTCTTCCTTCCAAAGAAACAACCATCACAGAAACATCGTCATGATATTTGCGGCGATCCCCTTGAGGTATATCCAAAAGCTCATGGAAGTCCATCCCTGCATCCATAGGCCAGTTGAGTACTTTCAGAGAAACAAGTATACCATATAGCACTATTTAATGAATTTTATTTGAAGCCAATGGCAATTGATATTATTTTTTCAGCATTGAAGTCTCCTTACCAGCTTTCTTTGCTGCACGAAAGAGGACCTCTTCAACCAGGTGTTGGGCAGGATCTCCATCCGGAAAAGATGACATAAACCATTCTACATGGTTAACCACCTCTTCGTTGGTAAAATATTGATAAAGACCATCTGATGAAAGTATCAAAAAATGGTCTTCAGGACCCAGTCTATGGTGATTAAGAGCAGGCGTGCAGGTGATGTATGGAGCGGTACCAACAAAGTCAATTCTGAACATCTCAAGAAGAGCATCATTCCATTTTGGCTGCAATCACAAGATGATAAGCATCCATCAGACCAAGAGCATTACCTGATCAATCTATTTCACTGGATATAACATACCATTCTAAGAGTTGGTTAAAGTTTAAACTGAACGCAATAGTGTCATAAACACAGCCCTACGAAACTGAAACAAATCTAACTTTACTTGATAATGTTCGAAATTATGAACAAAATAAGCAGTTTATACAAATTCCAGTGTGTGTTTACCTATAGTGCTTTAAAATCTTGATGATATTTTAGCTCATCTAACATTCCATGTAGTTGATACAAATTGAAACCGAAGTATACCCTAGATGATGCGTTGGGTAAATTCCTGAATGGATAATCTCTAACCTGCTTAAGGAAACCTGCACCAAATGCACGCGTGACCTTCAGCGTTCCCTTGACACGGTCATTCATGATAGACAATACATCATCTACATGCTCTGCCTTGATCCTCTGAACCTCCTGAAGACACACCACTGAAACAAGTCAATCCTAAAATGCATACAGCTTGACAGTAAGATGCCTCAGACGGCCAATTTGAAGAGGTGGATACTTGGAAAATTGAAACAAAATATAAATCAAAGAAGATCAATTAAAACGAATTTATGATGTTGATTGCAATAAAAAGAACTATGATCTTGCCTCTTCAACACCAGTACTGTGATCCAAGGATAACTGCACAGCACCTAAGGTTGGCATCTTTCCTGGCTGATCGATATCATGCGAACAATCATCAAAGGCCTCCAAATCATGTGAGGTTTCCTCACTGATTCGTTCCAAGTCCCTGCAGGGTCGAGATTCTCCCACTGCCTGAGATTTAGGAGCGATTTCACCCAGATCAGGCTTTTGTTTCTTGGCCAGGATTGCCCGACTGTCCCCAACATTCATCACATATACATCTTCTCCCTTCATCAACATTACGAGTACACAAGATCCCATCAGAGCCAGCTCTGGATTTACCGCGACAGCCTTATCGGCCATTTCCAAGTAAGCTTCCTCCGTTTTACTTAAAGCCCGAGCCAATGCCTTCAGAACCTCGAAATGATCCAAGCCCCTCTCTTGGTCCTCAGCCTGCCGATCTTTATCAAGATCCCTTTTCAGAATCCTGTCAAGCTCCAACCTTTCTTCATTCCATTCATGTTTCCATTTCCTCTGGCTTTCCTTCCATTTTCTGGACATTCCTTTTAGCCTGCCCTTGTCCTGCTTTGTCTTGATCTTGCTTGTGGTTTTATCATAGCCTTGGAAAGCCCTCTCTGTTGGAGGTTTTGAGCTACCATTTTCTGTACGGGATCCTTGCATATGTTGCCTCAGACGCGAATTGTTGTTATCCACTAAATTGTCTATTGCATGGGAATAGGAAGTGCAGCATTGATCACCATTGCCAATCTCCTCTACCCTTACAGATCTTACAGAATCCTGATCACAGTTCTGGCAGTGCAATTCTTCCGATTCCCTCTCCTGTTTACTCTCAGTTTCTGTATTAGGCTTATCAAAGCCGGAACAATCCCAGATCAATCCTCTCAATTCTCGATAAATCGAAGTATAGAGGTTGCTGAGAAGGTAATCAGGGGCATCAGGGCCATTAAAACCATCATAAATACCCACAAAGAGCCAACCATGCTCCTCAGATATCACAACATGAACTCTATCTTCACCAGCCTTACCTTGAGCCCACTGAACATTCTCGCTGCCGAACGAATCCGATGATGTGTCATCCAAGCTGAGATCTCCGCTGGAACTCGTACTGGTAACATCCCCACCCACCCATTCTCTTCCTTCCACCGAAGAGGTTCTGACCAAGGAACCCCTGAGGCTCCGAGAAACGGACAACATTACAGACTTCGACATCGTTCTTGACATGACTTTCTTCAAGGGTCCGCTCACAGATTTCAACGCTCTAGACACCGAATGGTTTCTTCTCAATTTCCTCCTGCCTCCAATCGGTCCAGACCGCTCTGTTGACTCCATAGGACCCGATTTGTAGCCCCTATCCAGAGGCCCAGATGCAAATCCCCTCTCCAAGGGCCCCGATAGAAAGCCCCTCTCCAAGGGTCCCGATAGAAATCCTCTCTCCAGAGGCCCAGAAACGAATCCCCCGCTGCTCACCAGGGGGCCCGAATTCGACAGCCCCCTCGGCACCGGCTGCAAGGGAATAGCACTGAATGATGTCGTGCTCTCAAAAGCTGCAGCCCTATCATACTTAACATATGCAAAAGAATTGTACTGATCTGGGGGCGCCGTAGTCAGAGGGGTCGAAGTATTGGCACTCACAGACGCACCCGATATGGATTTGAAAGTGGTCGTCTCGGAGTTCCTTTTACATTCATCAGAGTGCACCTTTGAGGAAGCGTACTGCTTGCTGTTGATGTTGCTAATGTTATTGAGCTTAACAGAACTCAGATTCTCAGAGAAATCTGCACTGGTAGCACTAGTATTAGGCCTGATGTAACAGAAAGAGTGGCCCAATCCTTCATCCAGAGGGTCTGAGATGAGCACTGCAATATCGTGGCGCTCTCGCTTGCTAGCCTGGCCCTTGAAGCAGCCACTTATCTTTCCGTAACCGTTGCCCATTGCATATCTCTGCCACAATACCCAATTCTCTGTTTCTAAAGCCTTGTTCCCATGTTCTGCTACACGCAGAAGGTTGTGGAAATGAGAAGCAAATTTGAAGGAAGGAAGAAGTGGGTTCTCCAATTACTGATTGATCACCATTATTAATCAAATGGGCAGGGCGTTTCAAGCCCAATTCTTTTATTAAAATGCACGCTAATGGCAATATACCATTGAAACCATTTTAAATAAACTGTATATGCTCTCTATCTCTTTATGGTTTGAAAATCCCCTGTAGCATTTAGTTAAAATGGGAGGGAGGTGCCTGCTTTGATTGCTACTATTCCGGGGTTGGTTCTGCAAGCAAAGAAGATTCCGTTGACATTTTGAACAGTTTTCAAGTTTGTTGTTGGTCATTCATTCAATTCAATACAATGCCCATTAAAGTATACCATCCATCCATCATCGTCCTGTCCGGAGTTGACTTGTGAAGATTGGGCCAGGGCCTGACGATTCCTCCCCTCCACCCCACTCCATTCCCACTTCAATTACTCATATTTATTAAGAGGTTGAAAACATTACCAGCCATTTCTTCTCTGGGTGTCATGTCAGGGACCTACCACCACCATCCTCATCCAACCACTGTCACCCACCCAACCATCCACCCACCTCAGCTTCTGCCTCTGTATCAAGCTCATGGTTACTGAAGAGTTTGTATTACATGTTATTTGGCTTCTCCCCTTCCCCTCAGGTTTGGTGATTTGGAGATTGTTTAAAGGATTTGTGATGTGGAGAGTTATCTAGAGTTTAATTTTTTATTACTATATATAATATCATATAAGACTATAAAAAAAGAAATAGCATATGAAGTCATAATGAAAATATGAATACTTTACAATGTACTAAAAACAAAAACACTTTAAACACCAAATTATCTTTCAACCATGAGCTTTACTCATTTAAAATAAACTAATCAAATTATCTTTCAACCATGAGCTTTGCTCATACATAAAAATTCCAAAATGTACCTAAAACAAAAATATTTTAAACATTAAATTGCTTTTCAACCATAAGCTTTGTTAGTTTAAAATTAATAAAATCAAAAGATTTAATTATTCAATAAGAACACTAATAAATACAATGGCATTAGTCATTTTCTTAATCATTCATATACTTTAAAATTAAAAAATCAAAAGATTTAATTATTCAATAAAATTAAAAAATCAAAAGATTTAATTATTCAATAAAATTAAAAAATCAAAAGATTTAATTATTCAATAAGAACACTAATAAATACAATGACATTAGTCATTTTCTTAATCATTCATATACTTTGTACAATTTTTTAACTACATTAAAATGGATGTGTATGCTAATGTTAGTTGCTTTATTGATTATTAATATAAATTGTACAAAGATTTTCAACAACATCACATAAGTTCAAGGACAGGTGACAAGAAATTCATGAGGTTTGTCGCAAGAATGCTCTTGACTCATCTCTTAAATGGGTGCTTCATTGAATGAGACCTTCTACATGCATGAAATTGAAAATGAAGTTAAAAAATTCAAGCTAGAGAGATATATGTCGCAAATTAACATAATATAGGGTTCTGTATTATTCCATGTATTGTTTCGAGTGAAGTGTTTTGTTCGAAATACGTTGGCTCAAACATTAACCAAAATATCAACAATAATTTTGTTAGAAGCTATAGTTTCACCTAATTGATGGGAACTTTGACCATAGAACTGTTTCTTTAGGTGTTTTAGCCCATTTTAAGAAAACACAAATTGTCGGAGTTTCGAAAATAAAGTTGATTAGGATGAAACTTTGCGTCGCCGAACAAAAATAAACTCACAAAAAAGATTGAATTTATCAACATTTTAACTCACTCCTCCTATATCTAATTACAAAAGTCTTCATTTTAATTTATAGGGTCAAAGACCAAACATCCTTAAGTTTTAGATTAAAAAAAATACTTTTATGTTTTTTCATTTGACATGTGGTTTAGAATAACACTCCACATGACTTTTAGGTGGTGTCAAGTAAGTTGTGATAAAATATTGAAATCAAAGTTGACAAAGCTTTGGTTTGTTGATAAGGTTATAGAGCATTAAATCGTCACTAAAGTTTCATTATCATTATCGTTTGTGCCCCTTAATAACACATTATTATACAAGATGTTCATACCAAGTAAATATCTTAAGGAAATTTAACAAAACATATCACTTCTAAAAAATCAAATTCAACACATTTTAAATATTTAAATTTAGATTAAAACTTATTATATGTAAATCTATACTTAAACTTTTTAAACTTATATTAATATAACAATGTGATTAACTATTATGTTTGAAAAAAACAACAAGTTTCAATAATTTTAATGATCTACCATTAACAACAATTAAAATTAAATTTAAATTTAAATTATAAATAAATTTAACAAAATAAATATCCCTCATTCATATTATCTACCTTAAAAATACAACCTACCTGTTATTCATATAAATCCAATATAACACATTTCACTTCTACACCTATCATCTAAATCTAATATAAACTAAAACCCACTTTCCCTTCTAACATCCAAGTCGAAGGTAAAACCCTCTTTATTTACTATATTTCCATATGCCGATGCTACATTACCATTATCTTGACTCGTAACTTTGTCATGATCACCTAAACATCACTTCAAAATTGGAAGTCTTTTAGCATGAACACGAGATGATAGTTGAAGATATTGTAATGATAAGGATTTTGATAGTAGAGGCTATTAATCATGGCAAAGATGGAATGGCGTAAACATGATCAATGTTTATGATTATGAATAATTGACATCGATGTTATTTAATTATGATGAATGAAAATAAAAAGGAGTAATTTTTTTAATGATCATTTTATTGAATATGAAACTTTTTATTTATTTAAATATAATATTAATTTTTTAAAATTAAATTATATTAAATATAGAATAGTAAAAAATATTATAGATTTTGATAAATACATTGTAAATTTTAAAACTGTTAATATTAAGATTTATTGTTGAAGGTTTTTATAGTGTGGTCCGTTGTTAGATTAGGTTTTCAGATGTATTGTGTTAACAATTTTAAGATTAGTATTAAGATTATTTGTTGAAAGGTTTCATAGTGTGGTTGATTCTTAGATTATGTTCTCAAATGCATTGTGTTAACAATTTTAAGATTAGTATTGAGATTTGTTGTTGATGCAATATTAGGATCTATTTTGAAATGATTTCAAATATTTTTTTGGATGATATATAAGAGTGTTTTAATAATGAATTGATAATTTAATTAAAAATGTTATTTATTATAGTTTATTAATGGGTTGTGCTATAAGAAATATTTTTATACTATCAAAATTAATTGAGAGACTTTGTCATTGATACAATGGTTTGTTGGTGGCCATAGGATAGATGAATTTCATTCCATCCACCCGTTCCGTTGAGACATCTTCTAACTTATATATGTTGGGAGTAATTAAGAAACTTTTTTGTCATATTTTTTATAATTATTTTGTAATTAAATAATTATGATATAAAAACAAATTTGTGTAATAAACTTAACTAAAATTTATACCTAACCTCATCAAACTCACTTAAAAAATCAGATATATGACTTAATATTAATGCAATTCTATATTTTATTATTATAAAATATATAATGTGGTAGTATTGTCACTATTCTCTAGTGTTAATTTTTCATATTATTATATTTTAAGTTTGTGAGATGGATATAGATATAAAGTAAAGAAAACGTTTTAGAAAATAAATTGAATTAAAAAAAAAGACAAACTTTCTATTTTAATAAAAAAAAATAGTATAATTTTATCTATTCATTTTTTGAAATTTCATTTTCATTTTTTAAAATAAGTTAAAATTTTTAAAAGTAAAATTCTTATCAATTACAAAACTACATCTTTCAAATAAAACTACAACTTTTGTCAAAAACTTAAAAATAAAATCCATTTACCATTAATTAATTAATTAATATATATATATATATATATATATATATATATATATATATATATTAAATAAAATAAAATAACCAAAATGACAAAATGTTAAAGTCAAAGCATATAACCCACTTGCACTCTTTCGCACCACTCAACATCGCCATCCTCTCCCTTTCCTTTTTGTATTATTTGTTGTAAGTAGGAAGGGTGTATATGAGGGATTGACTTACACTCTCACTAAAAAAATCAAAAATATCTTTAAAAAAGGAAAAATTTGAGAAGAAAATAAAAGTCCAGCTTTTACAATTCTTTAAAATTGTTATATGGAATTTAAATATGTAAACTCACTTCAATGTCTTTCATCAGTGATTGGCCTAGGAAGATTCTACAATTTATGGAAATTGCAAGCAACCTACAATGTGATGTGTAAAATATTACCTGAGGGTGACCCTTAAGTCAATTGCTTACAAACGTCATTGAAAGACACCCAGAGAAGACAACTCGTTGGCATTATGATAATGACAAGAAAGGCCATAGAGCCTGTGAAAAGATCCCACTAGTGTTCTCATTAGGAAGGGTTAGCTAAGAACAAGTGCATTAAGACAATAAAAATAAATAAAGGAAGCCCCACCCTTCCCACTGACCCCATTTTCCAACTAACCTTTCCTCCCAGATCTTTCTTCCTTCTTTCATGCCATTATTTTCTGCATTGCTATCAAAGTCCACTATCCTAAAGTCAAACCCTCCTCATAGCATGTGATTGTGTCCCATTTGACTTAAAAGATTATGATATCTATCATGTTTTTTAATGGAGCCACCATTGAAAAATGCACAAATTGCCAATATCTATAAAATAAGTGAAGTTGCACTAATCCCTAATATAATTAGTAAGTACATACGTGATTTCAAAACCAGGTCAGCAAGCACATCATGCTCTATGAGAACACCTTATTATAAGAGATCTCAATTTCAACAATACCAAGAAGGAGATCTTTTAGTATATCCTTTTTTTTAAAACTTGGTATATGTATTTTTAAAGTATAACAATGATTAAATATGGATGTTGGCTTATGGGTTGTGTTCACAACTTTGGCCCTCTTTCATGTTCTAGAAGGTAAGTTTACTAGGTTACAATTTTTCTTGAACCATTAAATGCAATGTATTATACATTTTTATTTCATTTCGAAAAAGAAATGAGTATATTTTTAAAAATTAAGGTAGGTTACCATTTTTTTTGAACCATGAAATGCAATGTATTATACATTTTTATTTCATTTGGAAAAAGGAAAGGAGTATATTTTTAAAAATTAAGGTAAGTTTACTAGGTTACAATTTTTCTTGAACCATTAAATGCAATGTATTATATATTTTTATTTCATTTGGAAAAAGGAAATGAGTATATTTTTAAAAATTATGCTCGAGATTAGTTGGTTAAAGTATAGTGCTGTTATCCTAAGTTAGATTTGGTTAATAATATTTAAGTTAGATTTTGGTTAATAAAATGTTTGGAAATGTTTTAGTGATTTTCTTTTATAAGAAGTAGTTTTATGTAAATGGAGTTAGGAGTGATTTATGGATATTAATCATTATTATCGTCAAAGAAGTTGATAGCCGGAGCTCCCACGATGAAACATTTGAAAGTAAAAAACTCCTTGATCGGGAGTTTTCAGTTGTACTTACAAAATTGAATGTGGAAAGAACCTTTGGATTTCTATTTCTACTTTGATTCTACCCCCCATTCACAATTAGATATAGTGAGGTTTTTCCCCTCTTAGAATATGATACCTAACGGAAACTACTCACACTAAAACAGGTCGCGCTTAGCTACAACAGGCACAACTCCTAGCACACTTCCTATGATACTACTCGTATTAGTCACCCTACTAGATCAGACACTTATGCATCTTTTACGAAATTCACAAGATCCACTGCATCTACTCATTATAATGTACATTTTCTTATACTTATATGTAATTTTGGTGGAATAAATTCTTCTAAATCAAATTTGTTTACCAAAAATCGATAATATAAACAATGAGTGTAGTCTAAAATTTCTACGATTTTGAATGGAAAAGGAAAATTTTGAATTTTACGGTACGATTTCCGGCATAAATTTTTAAAAATCTTGGTTACAACTATCAAACTCTGAAATGTTGGGTGCCCCAAGGGTTTTTGATGGTGTTAAATCCATTTCTACCATCAAAATCGCCACTTTTATAATATTAAATTCAGATTTTGCAAATTAAAAAAATCGAATCCCAATGAAAAGCCCCATCCAAAATAAATCATCCCATAATAATTATTGGATGACACCACTCACCTCCCACTAAAACCGATAAATACTAATGTTATTTAGCCCTTTCCATTTTAGAGGCAAAACGGCCTCCTAAATCCTTTCCATTTAGGAAGAGATTTATAAAAAAGAATTGATACTAGTATCTAGAACTTGTACTTAAAGATTGAGGACTAACTCCCAAGGATAAACATCGAACTATTACCTATTATTATCTGTTTGATGTGACGTTTCATGTTGACTAATTAATTATTTTTTATACTTTCATCATTATACAACTAAACATGACCTATTTTTTAAAATTTAAATGAGAAAGTCTTGTAATTTAAACAATTAGTTGTTAAACTTATCAACTTTTTCGCTTATGCTCGTGATCGTTGCTTTTAAGCAACTCATTTTTTACATTTTATTAAAACAAAAAAAATTAAAAAGTCAACTATGCAAAATGGAATAAATCCAAGATAATTATTTATTTATTGACTACTTCCACCCATATTGTTAGGGACCGAGTGGAAGTGGCATGGCTCCATGGGAACAACATTCATGCAGCGCCTATTTGACATCACTTTTAAGCAAGCAGATAGGTCAATTCTATTTTAATATTACAACATCACTATAAAGCACTAGTCAATGCATTAAAATTATTTTAAAGTCTTTTAAAATGATTTTTAATGCTTTTTATTGGGAAACCCACCAGCGTGATGTGCACAACAGGTAATTTAACATTAAAACTACTCCATGGTTGGTGAGGGCCTATAGTCAACATAACAAACACAAAACAAAAATCACATCATTTTGGGTAACAAATTAAATAAACTTGTGCATAAATCACAATTATTACTTCTCTCATCAACACTATACAATGTCATGCATTACATCTTTTAGGCATGATGTGAATCTTGCCTAACGTAACCTAAAACGAGTATGTGTCATTCAAATAGACAAGAGAGCAAATAGACGAAAGAGCATACCAATTTGGATAATTCTCTTAAAGGCTATGTACACATTCCCTTACATTTAAGGTGTTGATGCTCAAAATGACATATTTGGGGTAACAACAATGTAAACACCTTTGGAGGGTTGGTAACAACAATGTAAACACCTTTGGAGGGTTGTTTAATAGGAGGAAGGGGATGGAAGTTTGGGTTGTATTGAGCGTCCTTGGTTAGATAGGCTACATATAGCTTGTTTAAAAGACTAACGTTTGTATTTTGAAAGCGTCATTGTATTTTGTCAAGCTTATCTAATCCTGCTTTCATTTCATTAATGTACTTAATGCTATTGATCAAACCTTTGAATCCTATTTATCTGATGGCTTTAAATGCAACTCGGGCTTCCATTCCCTTCCTCCTCTTGAACAACCCTCCAAGGGTGTTTACAATGTTGTTGCCCGAACTATGTCGTTTTGAGCATCAACATCTACACCCCCCACAAAAAAAGACACAATAACACATGAAAAACTCGAGAAGACTGATCAACAGGACAAAGACGTAACCATGAAATAGGTACATGTACTCGTTTTTCATCCCCAAAAAGGGCAGGGAGTGAAAGGAGCAAGGCCAGTATTCCACAATGGGCAAAGTAGAGGGATGAAAGAAGTGTGGGAAAGCCAAAACAATAAGCAAATAACAATTCAACATACCCCCAGACTTAACACTAGGAACCGCCCAATAGTTCTACCCTCTCCACGTCACGTTCTTTCCTGTATAAGAAAATTGATCGTCATCATGCTAGAGTTTAACAACAAAACAATCTTGTGAAAGAGCATAGTGGGAAACTGCACTTGGCAACTAAAAAACTCCATAAGAACTTATTTGGGCAACTGCAAAAAAAATAACAAAAAATAAACTAACTAAGCAAATGCAACTGCTAAACTGCAAAATGAAAGAAACTTTTAACAAATGCGACAAAATGAAATTGATATGGAAAGATAAATGCAAGTGTGATGAAGTAAGATGGTCTACAACTAAATGCAACCTACTCTTTCTCGTATGAAAGCACAAAATATATCATGCAGGATGTCATTTATTGTACAAGAACACATAAAAAAATGTTACGACTATTATTATTTGCATCCTTATTACAAAAAAATTAATCCTGGGAGTCAAAATGAAAGATAGATTTGATTGTGAAACTCAATAAAGAAAAGTTAGTACTAGAGGAATCAAACAAAAAGAAATGCAAATAAAAAGAGTTAGTTCTAACAAGATTAGAAACATGATCAACCCATGAATCCCAATTAAAATCCTTGAAAATTACCGTGGGAATTCCCTTATTCACCTCATCAACCATGTCGGATTGATTTGGAACAAGGCATTTAAGCTCCTCGACATTATTTGAATTAATTAAATCCTCATTGATCGCTTTATCATTTTTATTGTCCACAATGACAACTAGTTCATCATTAATTGACTCAGGATAAATGGATTTAATTTCCTCTTCCAAATTAACAATAACAAAATGTGCATTGATTTCTTCATGGTTATGTTGATTGACGATAAATGTAGGACATTTGTCATGGCTAAATGGCAAGTTAACCTAAGACAAAGAAGAATTCTAAAAAACATTGTGCTCATTTGGATAAGGAAGTGACAACAATTCAAAATTATTCTCATGCCAACAAGCATCATTGATTAGGTTGTCAAAGCAATCATTGTGGATCGAATGAGGACTTGCCTCAAAAACATGAGATTTGGAATCAAGGGTAGGCTCCAAAACCAGAGGGGATTGGGCATCTTCGTTATCACTTGATGGCACAATGAGAGAATTGAGAAAATCATCAACCACAACATTATCTGAGTCTAGCAATTCAATATTCTGACTCACCTCCTTACAAGAATCGATTTACCCTTTCAGATGATCAAGATTTCATGAGACATCACATTGTAAATTATAGACTTCATCTTTAATTAAGAAATTATTTTGTGGATTGGAAAAACATGGAGCATTAAGACAAGGTGGGATGGCATCCTCCTGATGAATAGAAGTATGGCGATGATAGTTGGAATTACACAGAGAGATGTCATCATCGAAATAACAAACCTCATGAGAATCTTGAATGATTGTATCAGAACAAGTTATGGATGGGAAAGGGAAAGCAAGAGCGTTATTCATTCTCTGATATTTCTCAAGATATCTAAGATCATCAAAAGCATTAATGTTAGCCTTCAAACTCGCTAAATGACTTTCCATATCATAGGATGCATGACTGCCGGGAAAGATAGTTGTAGATTAGAATGCGATGCCAAAATGATTAGCTTGATTGATTGGCAGAAGAGGTCTCGACTCATAGATAGAAGGTGGAACGATTTTATGATTGAAATTTGCCTTATTGATCGAAATATTGGGATTAGATGAAAATTTTAGTTCAAACTGAGATTGAGCCTTGGTAATGGTGGTATAGATATTGTTGATAGGATCCTCGACTATAGAAGGCCTACCCCTCTTTATTCATTCTTGGTATGATAGGTACGGTTCACAAGTAGAAGGGTTATGGCCCTTGTCACAAAAAATGGCACCAATGATGTGTGAAAGGCTCGACATATGGCGTTGTATCAGGTGGATTTTGAATGTGGGGAGGCTGATAAATAGTTGGCTAACATTTCTTCATAATCCTATTCTCTAATGAAGTCATCCAACTTTGCATTTCTTACATCATTTGAAGCATGGACATATTGGTCTTATGGGTGAATTGGTCTACTGGAAAACTTGTCATTTTGCTATGTTCTACAATTTCGAAGCATCTCTGTAAAGGATCACCAAGGTAATTAACGTTCCTCCCTTCTAATCAATATCGGTAAAGGAGAGGAATATAATGACAATATTGGACAAGGGCAACTTGTTGGGATGGTCGAATAGCTTCGAGAATCCGGTCATATAGCTTCATAAACCTGAGGTTAAATGATTTGATAGATTTTTTTCTTCACATGATATATGGTTAAAACTCCTAAGATACTTGGCCATGTTTTTGATATCTCCAAAGGTGGTTGGGGCTAGATTCAAATACGAAGGTACAAACCAGGGTGCAAGATCGACATCAACTTCATATCGAAAAATGCTCATTTTCTTCATGACTTTCTGAGGATTGATGGGGTTAATGATGCGATTATGATGACTATACATACCCCCTAATATTGAGGAACCAAAAAAATCCATGATGAAAGAAGGAGGAGATGAACAAAGATCAAAGAATCAGATAGTTGATTGATGACTAACAAAGTTTGACAATTGGTTGTGATCAAATAATAACGACAAAAGGATTTCGACAAAATTCCAAGGGATTGGATTAGGAAGATTCAAAAGATAGACATGAATATATTCCCAAGTATGGCTTCCATTTATGTTGATGCTGAAAATGACATTGTTCGGGAAACACCACTATAAACACCCTTGGAGGGCTTTCAAGGGGAGGATGGATGGAAGCCCGGGTTGCGTTTAGAGCACTCAAATAGGTAGGATCTTAAAGGTTGATCAATAACTTTAAGATCGTGCATAAATGGAAGCGAGAAAAGGTATGCACAAGTAAATACTAAAATGCCTTCAAGACAAGAACATCATTCCATTAATGAAACCAAATGCATCCTATCTAACCATGCGCACATTAATTGGTTGACTAACTAATTAATTAGGCACAAAGAAAAGAATGCAAGGTATTTACAATAATGAAAATGCTTATGCAATTAATTTTCTAAAAAGAGAACTTTAGTCATTAGCATGAAATGCATCAATAATTAAATCTATTATGATGCTCAAGTAAAATTAAGTAGTTGTTCTAAATACACAAAGAGAATTCTGCATTATTTTTTATTTTGAAATTTTAAAATGCCTTTAAAAATCAACGTGTTTTTATGCAGTAACATTTGGTAAATGAAGACAAAACTTACTTTTTTTTTTTTTTTTTTTTTTTTTTTTTATCTGCTAGCATAAAATTGAAGTAATACGTTCTATCCTCCTAACATCTAAGTAATTTTGATAGCATTTAATGCTATGCAAAAAGAATTTTGTCGTTTTGTTTGAATTCACAATTTTTTAAAACGTAATCAAATATCCAAGTTGCCAATGATATCAATGAATAAATGTCAAACTTGGCGGATTTTTTATTTTATTTTTTTTATTTATTTATTTTTATTTTATTTTATTTTATTTATTTATTTATTTATTTATTTTTATTTTTATTTTTATTTTTTTTTATTTTTTATTTTTTATTTTTTATTTTATTTATTTTTTATTTATTTTTTATTTTTTATTTTATTTTTTTTAGCATAAAATTGAAGTAATACGTTCTATCCTCCTAACATCTAAGTAATTTTGATAGCATTTAATGCTATGCAAAAAGAATTTTGTCGTTTTGTTTGAATTCACAATTTTTTAAAACGTAATCAAATATCCAAGTTGCCAATGATATCAATGAATAAATGTCAAACTTGGCGGATTAACCTTTTATCTAAAATTAATTCAATAAATGAAACATATTGCATGACATAAAATATTATTCAAAACTACATAGGACAACTACTTTGGTTTGAAATATACATCGTCATAAAGCCTAATGACTAATGGTGAAAAATAAAAAAATTTACAAGTTAGTAAACCGACACCAAAAAAAATATTTACAATCCAATATGTACATATTATACAGCTTGTAGAATTTTAAAAAAGTGAAAAATAATTGTAGAAGACAAAAAAACAAGAGACATATGCAGATATTTCCAAATAAAGTCTTTTATTAAAGATGGAATTTTGACAGTCATCAAGTACAATAGGCTGTGGCCGATTCAACCCCTGAGAAAAGGAGGCTTAAGAGACCCTACGCATCTCTCAATGAATTATGTTCATCTGGATGAAACTGAGACACCGAGAGTACTCCTTGCTTACATTGTGCTGACAGTAACCTACACACATGAAAACAACAGTAACACAAGTATACTAGAAGAAACGAAATGCATGCAGCAAAACGAAACGTACCTTCTATGGAAGGACACTCTACCTTCACCCTAATGGATGGAATTGAATCGTATTCTTACATGCAATTTCTACCTATTAGGATCATGGATAACTGAGTATGAAAGGGAAAATGTAGCTATGGAACCTAGCAATACATGTCTCTTACCTCTGGTGCCAACATTGTTTTCTGTTGCGTGGTGATTGTTTGAGTTAGTCGTCGATCGTTTTACCGATGTTCACTGTGTCACTCTCTCTCTCATTTGTTGTTGTGTGGTGGATGCATGCCACTTCCTCAATAGTCCCATCTACTGTCAATTCGATCTCTTTCATGTCAAGTGGATAGGGTTCTACGTGTGGGAATTTTAACCCTTACATCCTCCTTTTTTTCGTATTGGTGATCTCCAGTTGCATGCCCTCCCATATAGTATTAAGGTTTCAGACCTTTTTTATTTTTTTGTTTTGATCTTTCACTATGCCTTGGTTGCGGGAGGTGAGGAATTTTGAATATATATATATATATAAGTGAATATAAAAAGGGTAAAAGGGGCATAAGGTAGGGAAAAGGGGGAAAGGGTAGATGGAATGGGTTAGGAAAATGATATAACATTAAAATCAGAAGGAAATGGAACCTAGGGGTAAAGGGAGATGAAAATAAAGGGGTTTTAATATATATTTTATATATTTTAAATGGGGATGCCAATGAAAATGGGCAAGTGGAAAATAAGATATGAAATGGGGTGAAATTAGGGAGTCATAAAAAGATCTTTCATTTTTGCTTTTAATTAAAACAATGGCATGAGATTTTTTTTTAAAGGGGTGGGATGTTTTTTTTTCTTAAATAGGGGATATTGGTGCTTTTAGAACTAGGAGCACCCAGGGGAATATTTTGACCTTCTGGACATGGGCATGAGGAAAATGACGACAAGTGGATACAATTGACAATTTATTGGAGGACTCGGACATGACAAAATTTAATTGACATGGTGCAAAATGCCCTTACTTGTCAAAAAATTGACAGACTGTCGAAAGGGTCAAACATAGTCAAAATTTGGAAAACGAGATATGATTATGATCGGTGAGAAAACTGGACTCAATGGTATGAAAATCATGACATGACAACATGTGTGAAAAAAATGACCAATCTCCAAGACACAACACCAACCAGACTATGACGATGCACAAGAAGCGACTTGGCAAGTCTTCCAAAGAGGTCATATGGAAACCAAAATAACCAAATGAGATATGGAGACGATCGATGCTTTGACCTAGATATGATGGTGCTGAAGGAATGATCATGAGAAAAAATTCAGTAGGTTTTCCTTTGGCATCATGTTCTAACAACTTCAGAAGCATGTCAATCTTGAGCATTAACATAAGGGATAATCGATCTCCTCAAAATTTTCCAAGTTTTCAATTTGATTGATGAATATTTAGGGCTTCCTTTGATTAACAAACATTGGAGATTAATCATTATATATTTTGTGATTATGTAATGTTTCTAACATTGATCCTTGGGATGTATTGATATAGATTATGTATAAATTGTACAAGTTTGTTTATGTGATGGGAATAAATCCACGTGGGATGAAATGTAATGATCTTATGTTGTAATATATGAAAATGCATTATAAACATGCTAGTATAGATTTCTAGTGCAATGTTGAAGACTAAGGCCTGACTAGTGAACGACTACGCATATATAATGTAAATGTGCATATATGGACCATGTGGTGAGTTTGTCATGGTAGATGCAATCTATGTAATTGACGATGTCTAAATAGAATATATATATAATGGTTCAAGTTGGATGTAGAGAGTGCGTGAATAATAGGAGCTATGGTTACACCAAATGAGAAAATGAAAGGGGCCTAAGGGTAAATGAATCCTACATTGCCAAATGTCATCCTTAGATCTCATCCACATGCCTTAAAAATATTCATATACTTCCATTTACTCATTAATCAATCATTGCATGCATGTAAGAGGTTGATTAATAAGTCCTACCCCTAGGGAGGGATGCCTTTGGACCTACAACAATCATAGCCATCTATTGATTTTGAGATTGACAGTGTGGAAATAATCCTAGGGAATTCTACATGGATTTAATATTATGTTGCAGGATAGGTCCTTTGGCCTTAGAGTTAATCATTAGATCATTGAAATCAATAATGGAGCTTGCAACATAGTATTTGAACCCTTTGGTTGATTGATGGGGAAGCACATAGTATATTCCTATAGATATGGGATTTAAATTTTCTCAATAATATGATTTGGATCATATGATCCATAGAGATTGACGAGATTTTATTTACCTTCTAATGCCTTTGAGGATAAGTAAGAAGTTTGTACATTAATTGTTAACCCAGGGTTCATTGGGAACTTGTGACTTACCATGCATTGTATGTGCAGACCATGATATCCTCTTACATTGGTTTATCTATTGTGAAGTGGTAGTCCAGTAACCTTACTTACAATCAGTGGTATGAATAGTTACATAGTCTTGGCAAGGAACTATCTATCTAAACAACTACTGAAACTAAGTTGCAAGGAAAGTAAATCACACGACAAGAAATTAAAACACACGATAGGGAAGTAAATTTACACCAATTGTAGGTATCAGGAGTATGACTCAACTGTCTCCTGAAGAAAATCCATCGATGTGTAGTAAGACTAATTGCATAATTGAAATCCTAAACTACTCTTGCAGAAATTGAATTCACACCATGTTGGAAAGTAAATGCTAAAACTAATTCACACCGTGATTCACACTGTGCAGGAAAAATAAATTTTAAAATTAAATCACACTATGCGTGAAAAGTAAATTATAAAACTAGACATGAAAAACAAAAGTTACGTGTACAAGAGTTTTTGCAGCAGTCCGATCTGAGGATTCTCCCCCGCAACTTGACTCTCTCTTCAGCGATGGCTTCAAAGGGGGCTGCCTCCCCTCATCCTCCTCCCTCTCCACTTGAATATCAGGATTTCCAGTCCTTTCTAACCTCATTCATATCAAATCTGCGGCCAAAAATTCCCTACACCATATTTGTGCCAAAATCCCCTGACATCCCTACAATAGTTATGCCTTCAAACACATTTCGTAGCATGGCCTTTTCCATGCATGATCGAGGTATCATCAACTAGTTCATGGGAATGTGGTCGTTTCTGATCTCAATTGAACAATGGATGGACAAATCATGGAGACTCCTCATCCCCGACAAGATCTCTTTGTTTGCATGCAGTAGCGCATTTTTTGCATTCCTCTTCTAGAACAAAGAAGACCAAGACCTTATTTTTAGAAGTGGCTCATACTTATTTGGGCCACAGGGCCTCTATTTGAATCGATGGTCATTGGATTTCGATCTAGACAAAAACATCCCTTCCTCTATCCCAGTATGGGTAAAACGTCCAAGGCTCCCTCTGATCCAGGTGGATATTGGTGGTGGTGGTGGTGGCCCACCTCTTCCTACTGGCTCAAAACAGTGTTCTGACAATTTTGGCAAATTACTATTTTTAGCAGTTTTACGGGTCCTAAACTTCCGGAGCCGTTTTGAGGCCCGAAATGACCTTTTATGGCAATTTGTGGGGCCAAATGGTGGCCTTTGGTATGCATTTGGCCCCAGTCGAAAGTTTCAAATCTCGGATAGAACTTTCCAATAGGCTACCGAGCGCCCCAAATGGAGATCGTATGCAAAAGTTATGACCCCGGGAAGTTGATTGTTCAACTAACCACCTCGGGGCCGCAAACTTTATGACGGTTCATCTTCTAGGGTTAGGTTTTTGGATGTTTGGGATTCTCTCCCTCATGCTTATGATAAATAGGCCCTTTCGGCCTCTCTTTGTATTCAACTTGGCATGAATGAGCATAGCGGCCACATCTCTTCTTAGAGATAGCTACCACCATTCTAGCTATTGTATTTTACAGTCTGTTCTATTTCCGCTATTTAATAGAATATGTGTTTACTGTATCACTGTGTTATTTGCAATATATCTCTGTATATGATTTTGTATATGCTATCTTTTGTTTCGTTCCCACATAAATTTGGATCAGTGGTATCAGAGTGGTCTGCTCTTTGATTGTTTCTCGGTGCATGTCCCCGACGAGGTCAGGATATAGAGAGTTGGGTCTCGAACTAGTTTCACTTGGGGAAGACCACTCTCGCCACCCCAAATGGCCTCCCATGGCAGAAGAAAAGAGAGACGACGGAGTAGTAGATCCTATCAAGTTGTTGCTCAAGGAAGCCCTCGTGCGACAGAGGAACGAGATGATGGATAATTTCATCGAGATCCTTCGACGCATGCCAACAGCGGCAAATGCACCCTCAACGAGCAGCCATTTCGGAGATACGACTCCCTTCAAGGTACAAGTTAATTTTGATATTCCGTTATTTGAAGGCCATATCGATGCCGATGCCCTAGATAAATGGTTGAATCTACTAGAAGGGTATTTCTCTGTCCACAAATTTTTCGACACGGAAAAGATCATCTTTGCGCTCCTTAAGGCCGTCCCCCATGTCAAAAATTGGTGGGAAACTTATTGTGAGCAAAACTCATCAGACGAGTCTGGATTGTTTGAATATTCCAATCCCACTTGGGCCTCTTTTATAGATGCCGTCAAGGAACAATATTACCCTGTTGGAAACTATGATGACCAGTACACAAAATGTACCATTCTGCATCAAGAGAGGGACCAAACGGTGTCGGAGTACACCAACAGATTTCATACCTTGCGCACAAAGTTAGGTATCAAGGACTCCGAGCGACACCTAGTACTGAAATATCGCAGTGGCCTACACCGGTACATACAAACAGAGATGGATTTCCTGGAAATCTCTTCACTCGGATCTGCCTATCGATATGCTGTCAAAATTGAGCAGAAATTTCAGCAAAAGAACAAGCGTGACTTTGGACCTACGCAGAAGCAAGGCAAGGGAAACTCTAGCTCGCAGAACACGGGGTAGGGAAAGGACATCCAGTCCCAACCACAAGCGAAGAAGGGTAACGAAAAGGAAAATAAGGACACCGGGAAGTGGTGCGAGTTCCACAAAATCCCCTAGCACAACACTGATGAATGTCGCTCAAAACAGTCATTGGTGGCTGAGATCAAAGCGTCAGAATCAGATCCCAGTTCATATTCTGACTTAGAACCTAATTTCACAGCCGCACAAAAAGGGAAGCAGATCATTGATGTAGAACCCAGTGCCGTTGTTGCCACTACGCTGATTCAACCAGAGGAACCTGACGAGTCAGAGGCAGAGGAGCACCTTTTCCACTCACAGATGTGGGTAAAGGGAATTCCCCTACACTTTGTTGTGGACAGCGGCAGCCAAAAGAACCTGATCTCAGCAGAAGTCATCAAGTGATTGGATCTACCAATAATGCCACACCCACAACCATACACCATTGGATGTCTAAGCCAAGGACGAGGGATCCACGTCAGTCACCAATGTCGCCTACCATATGGCATCATGCCCTTCAAAGATGAACTATTGTGCGATGTGGCCCCAATTGAAGTATGTGATGTTCTTTTAGGACAACCATATATGTGGAAGCATCATGCTGTATATGAATCACGACCTCGCAGTGTCATTGTCACTTTGGGAGGACAACTCTATCGGATACCAGAGATAGTTGCACCTACCCCAAGAGATAGTTGCACCTACCCCAACCAAGTAGGGTAGGAAGATAATCTCCCACACTGGGAAATTTTCCCTATTTGCAATTTCCGCTGAAGGAGAACATTAGATCGCAGAGACATCCAAAACCTCTGCCCATTATCCCTCTACTCAGTAGAAACAAGAAAAATAGAAGTTCAGTGCAGCATCGCCTATTCGAGTACCTTTGTAGTGCAAGGCCATGCATTCAAGGTGCTCCCCCAAAAAGAAACCATCCACACCAGTGCATACCAAGGATACCACAACAACCAAAACTGTTGAACAACTCTAGCGCAGCCAGCAACAACAATTACAACCCTCTGAAGACTTCAAAGAAAGGCAACCTTTTTGCTTCAGCAAATGCCGCACTAGGAGTTCAACTCAACACATAGTTCGACATATGATAAGGGATTTAACGTAATGGATACCGTTGCTTCCTAAGGAGGGAGGATTGATCTAGGTGGATATCGGTGGCAGCCCGCCTCTTCCTCCTAGCTCAAAACAGTGTTCTGGCAATTTTGGCAAATTACTATTTTTAGCAGTTTTTCGGGTCCTAAACTTTCGGAGCCATTTTGAGGCCCTAAACGACCTTTTTTGGCGATTTGGGGGGCCAAATGGTCTCCTTTGGCATGCATTTGTCCCCAGTCAAAAGTTGTAAATCTCAGATAGACCTTTCCAACGGGCTACTGAGTGCCCCAAACGGAGATCGTATGCAAAAGTTATGACCCCGGGAAGTTGACTGTTCAACTAACCACCTTGGGGTCGCAAACGTTATGACGGTTCATCTTCTAGGGTTAGGTTTTTGGATGTTTTGGATTCTCTCCCTCATGCTTATGATAAATAGGCCCTTTCGGCCTCTCTTTGTATTCATCTTGGCATGAATGAGCATAGCGGCCACATCTCTTCTTAGAGATAGCTACCACCATTCTAGCTATTGTATTTTACAGTCTGTTCTATTTCTGCTATTTAATAGAATATGTGTTTACTGTATCACTGTGTTATTTGCAATATATATCTGTATATGATTCTGTATATGCTATCTTTTGTTTCGTTCCCACATAAATCCGGATCACCCTCTCTTGTGTTGGAGCAATGAATTTTTAAGATCGATTGGGAATTACCATCGAAAGTATGTTGATAGATCAGAAACCAAAGGAAAACAATTTACATGTGCTCATATTTGCATTGAAGTAGACTTATAAAATGGATTACCAACAAAAATGTAGTTAGAGAATGGACAGGGAAACACCTGCAACAATTAGACTACGGGCAACTTCCCTTTAAGTGCAAGATATGCCATGATTATGGGAATTTCACTAAGGATTGTAAGCTAGCAAAGCAAACAGAAAACTTGGTAGAAAACAAATAGAAGAACCTACCAGAGGAGGAATGGAAAACTCAGAGAAAAAAAAAAGGTAACCCTGCAGCCACCAAAGTTCAGATCCCCCCTATAGTTTCAAAACCCTAGAACAGATTTGAAAATTTGGAAACCACAATGGAAGAATCAAGCTCCCAATTTCCCGAGGATATGCTTCCCATGGCAGTAGAAGTGCAAGGAAAGAAGACTGGACAAAAAGTACCCGATCCCCCCTCTTCCCCAACTCGCCAAACATTCAAATAAGTATTGGATGGAAAATATTTGGTATTGGAGCTCCTCCTTCAGCCTCCTCAGGCCTTGATCAAGTCTCTTGCTATATTAGAGCAACTTGCTCCAGAAAAAAAATGAAGAAATGAATCCTCGCTCCCCAGAAGGCCCCATGTCTAAGATCTCTCCATTATATATTTCAACAAGAGTGGCAACCAAAAATAAAACATGGAAGAAGAATGTAAAGGAAAGTACTGAATAAGTTGAAACATAATCGACCAAGAAGCGAGGCAGAAAGATAGATAAGGAAATTCGAGAAGTAGAGGCTGATAGAGACAAAAAATTGGGTTGTCAATCAATCCTCGATAAATACAGAGCAAGAGGATTGCTTCACAGTCAAAAGAAAAGGAACAAGGTGGAGGGAAATATCACTTACATAAAGTGAAATAATGAAGATAGTCTCTTGGAACTGTAGAGGGTTAGGAAGCTCAAAGAAAGTAACATCAATGAAAATCCTCCTATACTTATAAAAACATCATATCCTTTGCATACAAGAGACTAAAATGGGAAAGCAAGCAATGATTGAAGCAAAAAAAAAAATATGGAGAAACAATGCAGCATTAGTGGTAAGTGCAACTAGAGATTTAAGAGGTTTATGCACTCTCTGGAACCCTTCCAAAATAGAACTTCTAAACGGTATGGAATCTCATTCTTTCATCCTCACTTCCTTTAAACACATAGAAACATGTAGGCAGTTTCATTTTATTAACGTCTACTCGCTAGTAGTCTATGGAGAAAAATTGCATTTTTGGAACTTCTTGGGAAAGGGTACGAAAATAACTGTGTTATTGGGGGAGAATTCAACGCCACACTTCTACCAGCGGAAAATCTAGGAAGAAGTGTATCCCGGGATCCTTTCTGTGAAACCATGGAGGATTTAATATTGGACTGGGACTTAATGGATGTAAAACCCAGAAAAGGTCGATTTACTTGGACAAATAAAAGGCTGGGGAAATATCATATTGCAGATGAGCTAGATCGATTCCTGGTAAGGAACTCTCTTATGTTTGAAGATAAATTGGTCACCTCGACCATTTTGGAAATAGGTGAGTCAGAACACCATCCCATCTCCCTCTCCTTTGAATAAAAGGAAAATATCGGGCCAATCCCCTTCATATTCAACCCTCTCTGGTTGAAGGAGAAAGAGGCTCTAGATCTAATTTCCAGATCATGGGATAACTTCGTAAATGGATCTCCAGCCTACGTATGGGATTCAAAGCTTAGAAGGGACAAGGATGCCTTAAAAGAATGGGATAAGACTCCTTTAAATATCCTGAGCTAAAAAAAAAGGAAATCCTTTCCAAGCTCAATAACATCCATGATGCAATGGAGATCGAGGAAATCACTCCTACAATCCTCCATTCATAATCTACTCTCAGTACATATCTCATTAGCACCCTTTGAAATGAGGAGGAATATTTGTGGCTAAAATCATGAAGTCTATGGTTAAAAGTTGGCGACCGAAACGCGAAATACTTCCATAATCAACCCCGGGCCAAAATTGTCTACAATAGAGTAAAGGAGATTAGTTTGAACTTGGGAGAGAGAACTCAAATATTCGAAGAGATAAAAACAACAATCAATCAAGCATTTCTCAGATCTCTTCTCCAAAGAGAAAAGAGACTCCCCTTCAACTGAACTCTCTTTTCTTCAAGCAATCCCTTCACTCATTACAAAAGAGGACAACCTGCAATTAAATAATCCTATAGATGAAGAAGAAATCATCAAATCCATATGGTCTCTTGAACCGGATAAGGAGCCTAGTACAGATAGGTTATCCATCCACTTCTACAGAATCTGTTGGAACATCATAAAGTTTGATTTACGCCGTATGTTAAACTGGACCAAGAACAAGAAGAAAGTGGGGGGAGGAACAAACTCTACATTTTTGGCACTCATACCCAAAGAATCAAACACAATCTCCTTCAGCCTCTTCTGCCCAATTTCACTCTGCAATGCCTCTTATAAACTCATTTCTAAAATCATAGCAAATAGGCTAAAGCCTAATCTATCAAATCTTATCTCTGAAAACCAAGGCGGTTTCATGCCTAATCGCCATATTCTGGACAATGTCATTCTAGTGCAAGAAGCTCTCCATTCAAGTAAAGAAGATGACGAGTGTGGCATGATCATAAAGCTAAATATGGAAACTCTTTCAATAGAGTAAGACTCTCCTTTTTTATATAAATCTTTGTCACGATTTGGTTTTAGTGAAGTGTTAATGCAATGGATAAAGGCCTGCTTAAGCATCCCTTGGATCTCCCCTCTAGTCAATAGAATATTAGCTGTATTTTTTAGAGCCTTTAGAGGGATTTGACAAGGATGCCCCCTATCTCCTCTCATGTACATACTAATTGCAGACTATTTCAATCGAAAGCTTGAGCAAGAGCGTTCTTCTATAAGGATTCCTAGAATTCAAATAGCACATGGAATCAAGACCATTAATCATTCTCTTTTTGCATATGATTCGCTTCTGATGGGGGGTGCCTTGAAAATCATAGCCAGAATATTTAAGACAATTATGGACAATTATTTGGAAGTGACAGGTGTAAAGGTGAATAATCATAAATTTCAAATATATGGATGGAATTGTTCGGAAGCACTTCTGTGTTCTATTTCATTTATTCTGGATTTTCCCTTTGTCGCGACATGGAATTCATTTAAATATTTAGGGCTTCCAATATCTGCAAGAGCTTTCCATTCTAAATATTGGGATCCTATCATTCAAAATCTTAAAAAGAGAATCAATTCTTGGGGTACTTGTTGGATAAATCTAGCAGGAAGAATGTAACGTCCCCTCCCATCATACCAGCATGATAGAGAGGATCATGATACTAAACCGGGCATCTATCCCCATATCCATTAATTAAAAAAAAACTCATGGATGATACAACGTATACATGTGCATGTTATAGAAACACAGCGGAATTAAAAATCATGTTTAATATCTAACATACAATCAAATATTTCCGTGATAGCCATTAATAAAGACATTGCAGAATTTATAAAAGAGAATACTTATCTTATAACAGTAGTCCCAAGCAACTGGCTATGCAACTGCAATGTTCCACCCAAACATAGGCCAGTTGTGCTTATCAACCTCTTGATGCAACTATCACCCCTGAGCTGGGCATGATTTCTACAAGGAACCAGGGAACAACAGACTCACACATAGCCACGCATACACCAAGATGAGCCAAGCCAATCTGCAATTGGGTTTATCAGGCTGCTAGGAAATGGAAAGGAAGAATTGCTAAGCTAGTGAGCTCAACCATAGAGCTATGGATACCTCTACAAGATCTATTCAGCTTGGCACTCACAATGCCTACACACCCAACACAAGGAAGTATTCTCTTCACTGCCACACAGTCCCTCAAGCCATACCTTCCTTTCTAGTGCTCTCAGGGTGTGCATAGAAAAGTAGCTAGCCCTCTTGATCTTCTTGAGAGGTTACTCCCTTCACCAGGTTTATCAAGCCAATTTTGTCCACTACCACTCCAAGTTTCTTGCTCACAGATTCAAACCAAAACAGGGATGCATATAACATCAAAACCACAATGGCTGGGCATGAGGAAAAACGTTTGTACAGTGACAAGCATGAAAATGATTCCCTAAGCTTCAGAAAAACGTAGGAAGGCTAAAAATGAACAATGGAGGTTTGGGGAAACCCCAGGAAGCAGAAAACGTTTTTTAGAAAAGACGCCCATGGCAATTCGGGGACAAAATCACCTCCATACAGTCCCAAATCGCAGCCCCTTCTTCCCAGCTACTGTCCAAAACCAAAAACGAGTTTTTGGGCAAAGAAAACCCTGCGTTTTTTATGAAAAACGTGAATGTAACTTCCAGCAGTCTCTATCTGCGTGAGAGAGGGAAAGCTATCTGTTCCCCATAGCTTTGGGCACCATTTAGTGGGTGTTTTTTTGCCCAAGGAGACCAAACACGATTTTCCAAGTTGATGGCTTTCCCATCCACGAAATTGGATGCCATACCTCTTCATTCCCAAGGCATTAACTGCCTCAACCAACTCTTGGAAGAATTAAATGATTGGGTCCATAACCCAAAATGGGTAGTTGGTGGTTTATGGGTTTTCTCATTGACACATGGATTAACACCATTGGTTCAGGGTTTGAATAAATTTCCCTCCCTATTCCTTGTAGAATCATGCCCCCATCTCTTTGTTGCATTGCATAGCTAGTTGTGGGTATTTTCATTAAAATTCGTATTTACATGATGTCTTATTTACATTGTGCCTATCTAGCACAAGAACCATAGGCATCTATTTTTAATTGCCGATACATGAAACGCTAAATCAATGGTGGGGCCTTGGCCTTGAGCTCCTCACCATGATTAAATTACAATATTTACATCATTTACGATTTAATACAAAGGGGGTCAAAATGGGGACATTACAAAGAAAAACTCTTTTAAAATCCATCCTATCTTCTCTTCCAGTTTATCAATGTTCAGCCTTGCACCAAAAGGAATCCTCACTCAGATAGGGATGATTCTTCGCAAGTTTTTATGGGAAGGGGGAAAAACCAACTCTCAAAAAATCCATCTTATCAACTGGAATGTGGTTAGAGATCCTAAGATCAATGGAGGTTTGGGTATCTGAGACCCTCTACTTTTTAACAAAGCTCTAGGAGAAAAAATTCAATGGAATTCGATTAGTGGATATGAGGCATGGTGGAAACAAGCTTTACAAAAGAAGTATCTTCCGCCATCCAACCCATTGAGGCTGGATAAAGCGAACTGGAATCGAAAAGGATCTAGCATCTAGTGACTTTGCAAAGCCTCTGCTCACCTTATAGTTGATAATTTAAGTTGGAGCCCAGGTAATGGCAAAGATATAACAATATGGAATGATAAATATGCTCGCAATATGAATGATCAGCTAAAGGAGCATCTTCAAGATTTAAAGTTGTGGTTTCATGCAAAAGATTATTGAACTCTGATCGGTCTCTCACAATGGAATGTTGAGAACGAAGACTGGAATAGCTAGAACCTTACAGATCTGCCTCCCCAGCTAAAAGAACAGTCACAACATTTCCTCTCCTCCATAAAAGGATCTACCCCTGTCAATACTCATTCCACAGATCTTAGAATGTGGAATTGGAATCCCGCGGGATATACCGTTAAAGCGGGATATGGAAAAATCCTTTCAGAACTCCCACTCCCCCCGCTTCCTCTCTGTGGAAAGAAATTTGGGATCCAGAGGGTCTTCTCAAGATCAATTCCTTCTGTTGGACTCTCGTTCATGGAAATATTTTAACGTTAGAAAATCCACAAAGGAAAGGTAGTTAAGTTCCATCAAGATGTGCTCTTTGTAAGTCCTCCTCTGAAACTATTTGCCATCTCTTTTTTGAATGCAATTTCACTTTAGATGTTTGGAATTTAGTAGTAATAGGAATTGGAGAGATCAATTTACCTCCCCAAAGATGGAGAGCCATGTTTGTGAACTGGAACCAATCCTTCAAGAGCTTCCTTCAGGCCAATTCTTTATTAAATTGAATCCTCCGATGCTTTCCCAAATATATATGCTGGAAGATCTAGCTCTCCTGAAATCGAGTAATATTTAGAGAAGAGAATACCACCCCAATCAACACTGCTCAATCTGCAAAGTCTCTACTTTTTGAAGTTCTCTTCGAGCGAGGATTCTCGTCTACTGATTTAACCACCATATCAGAAGCAGAGCACATGTGGGTCTCTGGAATAAAATATTACTCTAAGGAATCCTTGATTCACCCTCCAGTTACAAGGATGAATTGAAGCTGAGAAAGGCAGCTAAATTTTTTAAGGAATGGACACAATAGTAGTCTAACCCAATCCTCTTCTTAGATGGAGTCTCGAAAGGAAATCCCGAGGCGGCTAGAGCAGGGGGGTTATTCTTTTCCCAAATGGATTATGGGAGAATTATGCGTGGGGTCTTGGTCATGCCACAAACAATCAAGCAAAACAATGGGATCTGTGGCAAGTTCTAACCCTTCTTCAATTAAAGAATCTACAGTCTGTCATCGTTGTTGGGGACTCTTAGATATCCATATCATCAATTTGCTCTATACATAATAAATACTCTTTCCCAAAACGAGACCTTATAGGTAATATATACAAGCTCTCTCTTTGGTTTGAATCCGTCACTATCTTTCACATCCTTAGAGATTTAAATTCAGAAGTAGATCACCAAGCAAATAATGGTGTAAATTTAAGATTTGGAATTCTTAAAGTGAAAGAAGGGGAACTACAATTTTGTTTTCCTCCATGAATAGCAATATCATCATCAAAAGGATCTATGCTATGATATGTTGTGCTTTTCTCTCCAACTTAGGGCTTGTAATTTCAAAGAGTAATGTGATCAAAGGAAATCAAGGTGTGAGAAAAGATGTTGTCGTCTTTTGGGATCCGAAGCGGTTTAGTGAAATTCATTGGAACATGGGAAAAGGAAGAATCCTCAATGAATTGCAGGAAGAGGAAAATCAATAGAAGGATTCAACTATAGAAACCGATATAGCTTTTGTTGGATATCACATACATTATTTGTGGCTGGAGAATTGTGGACTACTAGGAGACCAAGTGGACCCTCCCTCGAAAAATTATAGGGGACCCTTCCACTGCAACTCAGAGGTGACACTTACTCTTGTAGAAGTCCATTTTGATAATGAAAATACATTCTTTATTTTTTAAATGATGCTACCTGTGTTTGATGACTTGATGAAGAATGCATGCTAGTTTAGATTTGCTTTCACTATTATTTAGTTTTGTCTTCCTGTTAGATTATTGATTTTAGTTTTTGTTAATTTTTATTTTCCATCTTGAAACTCTACTAAGATCAACACAACTCTTAGTAGGTGTACGTTTTTCACATGCTAGTGTGAAAACACCAGCAACAAATTTTGGTGACCATACTAGGGAGTGTTATCTAGTTGTGCTCGTCCAACCTTTCTGGCTCTTGTTTTAATTTTTATACAAATTGATTTCATCATTTATCTACTTGTTTGCTACTCTATGATAATTTACAATTTAAAAATGGCCCGAATCTACCCTGTTTAATCAAGTTGAGATTTTGTTTACTATTTTTTAGTCTTTCAGCTATGTTGGGTGACACCTATTTAGTAGTTTTAAGATACCTAGGTCGCACCTTTTGCCTCAATAAGTACGAACTATTTCTAAAACTGAATTTTTTGCTTGGGGAGTACCTGTCTACCTATTCTGAGTGACTTGGGTTGCTCAGTTTTCCCCGATAAGGGTAACTTATGCTCTTTTTTCACTTTTTTAGCAGTTTCCATCTTGTTGTTGCTGCAACATCCCCCCCCAAAATTTTGTAAATATTGGGGCCCCTCCTATTTTTTGTTTTAAAGCTTATTCTGGTTCAAACTTAGCTAGCTTTTCTTTCAACTTTTCTTCCTAAGTGATTGATCTTCTCCAAAAAAAGTTTCTCTGATCTCTTAGCTAAGGCATTTTTATGCTATCTATAAACCAAAGTGCATTTTTAACGTCTAAGTCTGTGCTAAAGGCTCAAAGCCTAAACCTGTCTCCCGCTGCCGTTGCGCATTTACTAACCATAACGATTGCGACGATTAGCGCAAAATTCCAGCTTAAGCTTGGTTGATAGTCGCGCGCAATTTTAAACCTTAAAACCGCTGACAACGATGTTCGTCTTTCCAAAGCCCATCTCATTTTTATCCTTTAAAACTTCCTTGCCTCATCGCACACTTTTTACGCAAGTCCTAATCTTAGAACATCCTCCACTACGCCCATTTTAACATTAAAATCCCAGCCTTGTTTTCACACCCTTTTTCGCATCCTTCGGCATAATACTTGACTATAGCTTCCCCACCCGTTGCGTAGATCCTAATCCTAAAGTCGCCGCCAACCCCTACTTTCCTCTAACCTTGCCGTCGTCACATCTCTCTGGCGCAAGGCTTGACGATAACTTCCTCGCCATAGTTGCAGACTTTGCGCTTAATAATGTCACCATAGCAATGCCGTGCCATTTGCGATCGCAAGATTTAAGCGCAAATCTCCCGCCCAATGCGCGAAGATGCTGTATAGCTTGCCACCACCACACGACCAAAATTTTGGGTTTGCGGAAATGTTGGGTTGGTGAAGCCATTTAATACACCTTATGTGGCTTGAATGCACTATTGCGCCGAGCCCCGTGCCCACCAAACACCCATTAATTCACCCATGGGAAATCAATGCTCCTACTATATATGTGTAAAACGGAGTTTCGACTATTTTTTGTTCCCAAAGCCAAGTTAGCTTCTAGTGTAATACATTGGACGTGTTTCAAGCTCCTTATTCTCCTGGGTACACGTGTCGACTACAACAGACCACTTCGAAGGCACCAGGTAGGCATTCTCTCCTCCGTTTGCTTGTTCCAAGGAATAACTCCATTTGAAACTTGTCTTTTGACCGTTTAAAAGGTGAAATTTGTTTCATTCACAATTGTTTAAGTCACCCACGATGTTTTTCTTTCTCCTCAGCCATACACTCTATATAGGTTTCCCTGTAGACCCTTAAACACTAAGTAGCCTTTCCAGTTTCGGTGCAAACCCATAATAGCCTCCCTCTGCGTATACAACGCCATCCATTTCCTTCTATTTTGCGACTGTTATTGAAAAAACTTCCTCCCGTTACATCCCAAAACGTTTCAAGTCGAGCCGCCTTCCTCATGAATGCTTTTAAGAGCCAATTTGGCAATATCGCATCCTCCCGGTTCTGTGTTACACATTACCAACAAGAAATAACGCCCCGTAGCACATAATGTAGATGCCGCCCATGGATACAATGTTGCATCCGTCTGATGCGTGAAGTGTTAAGTCGATCCTCTAACGAAATAACCCCGCAATAAACACAAAAAAATAGTAATGTGCAGTTGTCTTCTGTCTCCCACCACAATAACAATTCCCATGTGATTCCAAGTTAGCGCTTATGCAACAGTTTTAGCTATTACAAGTTATTAACGAATAAAACGATTGGCAACCTTCAGTTTTATGTTGAAAATACTTATTGTTGAATGGTTGCATGTATGTTTTGTTTCATTTTAAGAGTTGCTGCCATCTTTCTAGAGGATGTTTTAAGTTGGAAAAAGTTACCTGCTGTTACTGATTAGTTACTTTGAATTCTGAGTGGTGTCTGTGGTGTTAATTGCTTATGAATATTCCAAAATCCTCATGTGTGCTTCCTCTTCAACACAGGTTTGATATGCACAAAAAGTTTGCAAGAAAGAAGGCTAAACTTGTGGAGTCAGATTCCGATGTTGAAATCCTGTTAGATACCTCACTTGAGACCATGTTCAGTGATACGCAAGCTACCACCAATGTACCTCCAGGAAGCTCTGCCCTAGAGTTTCAGTGGGGTGATTTATATAGCTTCATCAGGGATCAAAATTACCCTCAATCTCCCATAGAAGACACTTTGGTATATGCAAACATCAAGAGGTCCTGCCTCCATAAGGCGGCAACTCGACTTGAGTTATTTCCATGCTCCGAGGTCCTTGGGTGGCTGATCCCTCATGTTAATACTGACACTAGGTTCATTAATGACAAGAATGGAATGAATCTAGCATCCTTTGCACTTGAACATGTCACAACTATTTACAAATTACCCCAGCCAAGTGTTGGGCCTGGCCTAGATGGGGCATTTTTGAACAGGAAGAATTTTGAGAACTGTGGAGCTAAGCGCACTTAAGTTTGAACAATTTTGGGATAAGTTTTGGTATGCTGCAAAGTTGCGCGCAACATAGTGTCGGAGGAGCTGCGAGGAGTACAGCGCCGCGATGTGCCACGTCAACGGAGATCCAGCTAAGCAGAGCATGGATGGATGAAGGCAGTTATTTTGGTTAGGTCACAGAAGACCTATTTTTGGCAAAGATCGTCGATAACTACCAAGCAGTGGGTAGGTGCAGATCGGAGGTAGGTGACTGATCACAATAGGTAGAAGACTACTACTACTCGAACCAGTCATCTAAGGCCGAAACAGAAGGAACAACTCGACGGAAACAACCTGTTGACGCGCATATAACAGAAGATCCGCTGCCAGATATCAGTAGTTCGGTTTTGGGAAAACCGCGATAGTTTTGTAAACCTAAGGGTTTTGCCTTTAAGATGTAAAAGACATGACCTACGGGTCTTGATCTATAAATAAGGCAATTTTGTAAAGGGAAAGGGTTAACTCTTCATTTTGTAGATTAGTATTGAATATTGTGAGATATGTTAGATTAAAGCATTGTAAAGGCTCTGCAGCTGAGTGCACAGAGACCTAATTTTGAGAAAGAAAGAGAAGAGCGTCTGCAGCTGAGTGCACAGACGAAGAACTGTTGCACCCTTTCCAAGATAAATAAAGAACATTTCTTGTGGATGTAGCTTCTCATCCGGGGGGGTGAACCACGTTAAACCATTGTGTTATGTGATTGCTGTGTATGATTGCCATTAATTTGTGATCTAATTTACTTACAGTGCATGCATGAAGTTACTATTGTCTGTTATATGTTTACTGTTATCTGTATTCGCCGTGGAAAGGATGGAATAAGATTCTAAGTAGTTCATGTATGGGGGAATATTAACAGTAAAGCACCTATAAGTCTCGAATGAATGGATCGATGAGATAACCACACAGTTAATTGTTAATGATCGAATCGGAGTATCAAAGCACACAAGACTGTGCATCTCACATATTTGCATAAGTTATGATGTTTATCAAGCTAAGTAATGATGAATGATTAAGGATTATCAAATAAGAATTGAATAGAAGTGATCAGATCTCATAAACCCACTGCATGGCTTGGGGACGCACTGAGGGTGCAAATATCTTTGTTCCTGAAAATACTCGACGCGGAGTAGAAGACTCCGCGCAGTCATTGACGACAGCGTGTAACTCGTACCGCACTGTACATAAGTCATTTGAAAACACTCGCATCACAAGGTTGTGGAAACCTGCTTATGTAGCCACCCCCTCAACTTTGCCTCGGGTGAGACCTCAGGCTGCTTGCATTCTGTTGCCGAAAGGGCTGGTGAATAGGGGTTTTGTTGGTATCTTGTACCGCGAAGTACTTGGGTCTACATTGGAAAACCTCTAGAACAGTGCTGCGACCAACAAATGGTTCCGTTGCCGCGCTAAGACCAATGATGCGATAGTGTACTCAGAAAAGTAATGTCCGACAGTTGGCATCCAAAATAGAAATAAATCTGGGCTTGGTGTGATAAGATCGAAAGAGACTTCGCAAAGAAAGAAAGCAAACATCTGTAGCTATTTGACGAGTAGTGGTTGAACAGATACTTGTGGAGGGACATCCACAAAATATTTTGGGCTTCGTTTCCAAACGAGCTACACTAGTGGATATCGCGCCTAGCAGAAAGAAAGAATTGTTCCCAAGGCGGAATACCTACAGAGTGGAGTCTGGAGCTTACTGAACATCTCAAAGCAATCGACAACCCACTATCACGAGTAGTTGACTTCTGGGTTGATAGCATATTAGAAGGATTTGTGATCGAATTTGCTGTAGATACGCTGAAGTCCTATAGCCAAGCTAAAGCATACTTTTTCAAAGGATTCAGAGGTAAGTTCCTAAAAAACCTCAGTCTATACATTAAAATGCTTTTAGCTGAGAAAGGTGTTTTAAGAATGAAGCAATAGTTCTAAATCTATCATGGTAGAGAACACATACATTGATTCTGACGAAGAAAACCATACTTTGAGAAGTGGAAAGAGATACAAGCCTGCTAACGAAAAGAAACCTACACCATCTAGAAATTGCATAGATACCGAAATTCCATGCAATCTCAATAATATGAACACTTAGCTATCAGCCACAATCCACCGTATTATACTTCAGAATCAATCAGTCTAGAACCCACTCGCTGCGAGTGTCGCACAATGCATCCCACAACTCAGTAATACTAGTAACACCGTAGGACCGAGTGCTCACAGTACTATGACTCATACTATTCCGTAGAATACTGTCCCTAGCACAATCCAATAGCCCGTGTCTACTTTTGTCACAGGGAATCAGTTCCAGAAAAGTACACAATCCGGAAGAAGAATGACAGATAACGATATAAAACTGCCGATATTCAAAGGAACGGGTCAGGAAGACCCTGATCAACACTGGTTTCTATGCAAAGCCATGTGGAGTGTTAAGCAAGTGACAGATGATGCCATAAAGAGAGCGCAGCTCATAACTACTTTTAGAGATAGAGCATTGCACTGGTTTATGAATTCTCAAGCACAGCTGAGAACCCTAGTAGAGATCAAAACCACGATTGCAGCAGAGTTTAAGAAACCCAAATCAGAATCGCAGTGCATAACAGAGTTTAAAGAAATCAAGCAGAAACCTACTGAATCGGTTTGGGAATTTGACCAAAAATTCAAAACATTGTTGGACCAAGTGAGCTTTGTTATATCTTCGCAACAACATCAAGAATGGTTCATTGTTGCGCTTTTGCCCCACATCAGACAACCACTAATGCAATAGAAGGTTGTATCTCAAGCTGAGGCCTTGGAGATCGCAATGAAGTTGGAAGCTTCACCAATTGGAGAAAGTAGTTCTGGGATGATATAGATTCAGAACCAATTGGCTACCTTGACATTAGAATCACAAGGTATGAAGAATGGAAAAGAGCAGAGACATGAACAACGACATGAAGTTTGGTGCACAGGATGCAAAGGAGAGGGCCACACTAGAGAACATTGCCCCTTATTTCAAGAATACCTTAACAGTGACACCAAACCCAATAAATATGAATCAGAACCAGGCACCGTGGTGTGAAATTTGTAGAAGCAGAGGACACAGGCATGAGGACTGCTACCTGATACTAAAATATGTAAAGACACCTAAAAACTTATACTTCAATTTCTGTAAGTCAGTTGAACATGATGAGTCCAACTTTCGCGCTTATGAACTGATGAATGAAAGAAAGCGAGATATGGAAGCAATGCGAGGTGTTGGAATGTACCGCGTCCAAGAGGAAAATCAGCCAAAGCAAGAGAACACCCACTATGATCAAGGAGGATATAGAGGCCGCAGTGGTGGATATCGTGGGAGAGGAAGAAATACTGGTCAAAATCAAGGAAGAGGATGAGGCCAGGTCATATGCTATAACTGTGGTCAGCCAGGTCATGTATCAAGAGAATGTACTAATCCATGCACCACATGCAACTACTGTAAATCATTTGATCATGTGATTGAAGATTTCTCGGTGCTTGAGGTAGAAATGCAGAAGAGGAGAAGAACAGAAACACCGAACCCTAACATCTAGTTGATCGCATCAGAGAACAGATCTACAGGTTAGAGTGTCAACGCAGTAACGTGAAGTGGTGCTGATATAGGAAAAGACAACAGCATAGAAGCCTTGACTTCTAGAACAACTGATCCTAAGAAGAACCCTGGAGAAACAATAGGGATAAGAAAAGCTCCTGGGAAAGCACCTCCGTTGAACTTACAGAAAAACAAAGAAATATTTAAAGAAGCGCGAGACATGTTTAAACAACCACCACCTACTTCACCAAGGATCCCGCTGCGAAGTTAAGAACCACAAATAGAAGACATGCCATTGGCATATGATCAGACGCGCACGGCACTAGATGCCTCTAATTTTGTTGCGCATTTTCTACACAGCTGCATCAAGTTATTAAAAAAACAAGGACACTCATGGAATTTGAAAAACTGATAAATCAGTACAAATCATGCAGTAAGAAAGGAATAGCACATGGCGCAGTACATAACATTAGGAGTCCCAAAAGAACCGATAGAGAAATGCAATTCACTGCACAGATATGAGACTATGAGATGGACGAGATCATTCTTGATCTCAGATCTGAAGTGAATGTCTTAACCAAGTAGACATGGAAGGCAATGGGAAAACCAAAGTTACAGTGGTTGCTTATACAGTTAAGAATGGCTAATAAAGGCATAGTTATACCGCCGGGAAGGTTAACCAATACCATTATCGACATTGATGGAGTGCGAAGTTATGCAGACTTCGAAGTAATTGAAATTGTGGATGATAGCACTCCTTATCCAACACTGCTGGGCAATGACAAACTCTACCGTCATCAATCTAAAGACAATGAAAATGATACTTGAAGGAAACGACATAAGGGTCATCGCACCATTGGATCCTTCGCAGGGGGAGCGATATGTTGAACCTATTCAAGAAGAGTACAGAGCTCAAGATCTTGACCATATCTATCAAATGACAACAAATGCTGCGGATTATATTGATCCTACTGCGGATGGAACACTTAGCTGGCGCTGCGATAGTTCTTGCATCTCAGATTCAGAGGCAGGATTAGAAAACTGGCAACACAAAATGCATGAAGTATCTGCCAGGAGATGTGCGACAATTACAAAGTCACTCCGCTGGATTGGAAAGCAGGTAAGTCCAATCCCCACTTATGATGGTACAGCTAACGTCTATTCATTTATCAAAGAATACACTGCAGCAGTGGTAGATGAACATTGCGTCTCAGCATTAGACATGGCACTCAGAGAAACACCTGCCAGATGGTGGGCTACACACAAAAAGACAATGACAACTTGGGACAAGTGCAGAATAAAACTACAGATTATATTTGCTGATAAGGTCACACTACCATTTGAGAAATATAATGGTCAGATGGATCTAGGAGATCATATCGCAACTTGTGTACAAGCTTGGAAGGAAAGACTGCAGACAGAATGGATACATCTCTTTGTGCATACGTTGGAGGAGCCTATTCCAAAAAAATGGTATCTATAGGAAGAGACGCGCACAGGAACCGTAGATTGGTCCGATCTTACTGCGACCTTCCAGAAGGATTTTAGTTTTCAAGATGACCAGCCGACTATACATGACGCGCTACAACTGATCAAGCAAAAGATATTTAGCCCACATCGCAAGGAGGAAAATATAACACTAGAAGAGTTTTTTGACACAAACAATGTACTTGCGAGTCTACAACCAGATTGGTCAGAACAGATAGAGAAGGCTTTAGACTGCTACAACATAGCTGAAGACGTTGAAGATAGCGATGTGGAGGACCCGCGCAACATAAAAATCCAAGGAGTATGTAAGGTAGAAGGGCCTCCACTAGAAATTCCAGATATGAGTGGACCGGTTAAAACAAATAAAGTGAACATCGGCACCCCTGAAGAGCCGAAGTTTGCAGCAATAGGAGACTACTGGGATGATGACACAGTTGCAGAGATCACAGCTATATTACAGGAATATCAGGAAGTATTCCCAATGAAGTTCAGAGAGATGAAAGGCATCCTGGGAGACTTAGGAGTGATGAGAATTCCTCTTAATCCAGGAGTGAAACCTATTAAACAAATGCCATATAGATTGAATCCACGCTACAAAGAACGAGTTAAGGCATAACTCGATAAGATGCTCGATGCAGGAATTATTGAGCCGGTTGAAGAATCTAAATGGATAAGCCCAATGGTCATCCAGGACAAGAAAAGAAAGGGTGAGATTAGAATCTGTGTTGATCTCAGAAAGTTGAATGATGCCTCTATGCATGATCCATTTCCTACACCTTTTACCGATGAAGTACTTGTTAATGTTGGAGGGAATGAAGCATACTCTTTTACTAATGGATTTTCTGGATACCATCAGATAAAAATTGATCCAGCTGATAGGCACAAAACCACTTTTGCAACAGAATGAGGGTCATTCCAGTATACAGTGATGCATTTTGGCTTGAAGAATGCACCAGCCATATTTTCAAGAGTGGTGATCGCAACATTTAAAAAATTCATCCACAAGTTTTTAGAAGTTTACTTTGATGATTGGACCATTTTTGGGTTACTGAAGAACCATGTTGCGAACCTCATAATGCTGTTGGAAAAATGTAGACAACATCATGTTTCATTGAATTTAAAGAAATGTATTTTCTGTGTTCCTTATGGGATTCTGTTGGGACATATCGTGTGTAAGCAAGGGTTGATGGTTGATCCAGCGAAAATAGCAGTTATTGTAAACTTGCCTACACCAAATTTAGTTAAACAATTGTGCACTCCACTAGGGAATACCGGATACTACAGGAAATTCATAAAAGGGTATGCACAAATAACGGCAGCAATGGAGAATATTTTAAAAAAGGATGCACCATTCATTTGGAATGAAGACTGCGAGAAAGGATTCGACACATTGAAAGAGAAAATGGTCACTGCGCCGATCCTAGTTTTTCCAGACTGGGAAAATCCATTTCACATACATGTTGATGATTCATATATAGCATTGGGTATCGTTCTTGCGCAGCCAGGAGAAGGAGGAATTGATCATCCCATTGCATTTTCCAGCAGAAAGCTATCATCTGTTGAGAAAAACTATACCACTACTGAAAGGGAAGGACTTGCAATGGTATATGCGCTACAGAAATTCAGAAACTATTTGCTTGGTGCACACTTCTCAATGTTTACTGACCATTCTGCATTAAAATACCTGGTCAATAAGCCAGTGTTAGGGAGGCGAATTTGCAGATGGCTCTTACTCTTCCAAGAGTACAATTTTGAAATAATAGTTAAACCAGGCAAATTAAATTTAGGCCCTAATCATCTATCAAGGATCGAGTCAGGAGAAGAACCAACGAATATAGAAGACAATCTTCCCGATGCGCAATTATTTGCTATACAGGTTGTTGATGATTACTATCAGGATATCATTTATCTTCTAACTACCGAGTTTGCACCTACTGAATTCACTACATAGCAAAAGAAGCAACTGATAGTGCGAGCCGCAGACTTCACCATTATCGCCGGATAGCTCTATAAGTTAGGACCTAATGAAGTGCTGCGAAGATGTGTATTAGAACATGAGAAGCCATTTATATTAGCTGATGCACATTCAGGAGTTGTAGGAGGTCATTATGCAGGAAGGGCTACTGCGTAGAAGATATTGCGCACAGGGCTATGGTGGCCTACGATTCATAAGGACTCCAAAGAACATTGCCAAAACTGCGATGTCTGTCAAAGGACAGGAAAACCGTCAAGAAGAGATGAAATGTCGTTGAACCCTCAGCTGACCTTACAGGCATTCGAGAAATGGGCAATTGATTTCGTGGGGCCTATTAACCCACCGGGAAAAAGAACTGGTGCGAGGTACATTATTACAACAACTAATTACCTCACCAGCTGGGCAGAAGCAAAACCAGTCAAAGACTGTAGTGCAGCTACAGCCGTGCAATTTATTTTTGAGAACATCCTTACACGATTTGGATGCCCAAAAATTTTGATGAGTGATCAAGGCACCCTTTTTCTAAACAGAACTATTGAATCTTTAATTGAAGAGTTCTACATCCATCATTAGCGCAGTATGCCTTATCACCCATAAGCGAATGGCATTGTTGAAGCATTTAATAAAGCACTTGAGAATTTGCTAACCAAGGTATGCAATCTAAACCATGATGACTGGGACCTGCGAATTCCATCTGTATTATGGGCGTACAGAATGACATGCAAGAAATTAACTAGACATACACCTTTCATATTGGCTTACAGACAAGAAGCAATAATGCCAATGGAGTACATTATACCTAGCTTGAGAATAGCTGCATTTACAGGGATGGCAGATCACGCAGCACTAGAAGAAAGGCTATCACACTTGGTTGGGTTGGAAGAAGAACGCTTCATCACGGGATTCCACGAGCAAGTGCAGAAAGAACGAGAAAAAGCATGGCACGATCACCACATCAAGAATAAGTCTTTTCAGGTAGGTGATTTAGTCCTACTGTATGATAGTAAATTCATGAAGTTTCCTAGAAAATTTAAAATGCATTGGCTTGGACCATATACTGTAATAGATGTTACTAATGGTGGCGCAGTCCAGTTAGCTACTTTAGCCAGTGATACACTACCCAATTTGATAAATGGAAGCAGACTAAAGCTTTACTGCGACAGTTCTGCTCCGCAGCATCCGGTATGACCGTAAAGAAGGAAAAGTTTCTAGGTGCCAAATATAGTCGGAATTGGGCACTAGAAACTGTGGGAAAGTCTGTACATAGACTGATAGAGATAGATCTATACAGCGCACCGCATTGAAAAAAAAAAAAGAGAAAAGAAAAGAAACAACGCGTTGTTTGCGACATTCAAAAAGCATCAACTAGAAAGAAAAGAGATTATATGCTGTGAAATCATTGCGCAGAACAAAAAATTGCCTGCCGCGCAGTTCAATGCAAGAATCCAAAAAATAGCCGTTACAGTGTCGGTTGGGAATATAGCCGTTATACAGTAGCTTCCTACCAACCGCTCGGGCATTTAAAGCATAGATAACCGTTCTGATCACAATTTTGAAAGACAAGATAGAAGAAGCAACCGGATTTGGCCAATGGATACCACCATTAAATGCATATCTAGCCATTCAATGGCGCGGAGGAGGGTCCACCGCGCCTATAAATAACACGGTATATTTTCTCGCGGGCATATCAAACACTTAGAATTTTTTGCAAATACTTCTGTCTGAGCTAGTTTTCGTAAGCTGTCTACAACTGATGAAAGTGTTTGCATGCCTAAGAGATTTTTATTTGAAGAAGAGTTCACGGTTAAAGAGACTGTGAGGTTGTTCCAACATGGAGGAATTGACGAATTAATGAGAACCCCAAACAAGAAAATCATCAAAGAATCAGAACAAAATCCAAGGAGATCACCAAGACATGGCCCCTCAATGCAAGACAAAGGGAAAAATCCAGCAGCGCCCAGATCAAAACTACCGCAGACAAGTTCAGTAGGGCCAAAAAAGCCCCTTGCCGATAAAGAGATACCATTAACTATGACTCCATAATACATCTCGCCGTGTGCATTGGATGTGACGGCCATTAGACTGCTGAAGAGCCCAAAGTATGAGATACCACTCTCACCAATATCGAAGCATGTTGAGGTGGACAAAAATCTGTTAGGAAAGATTCCATAATGCAAATGGGAGGACTATGATATGCTAGCAATGCAGAAAGAAAAGCCAACTGAACCAAAGTTCCCACAGTTCGAGCCCGACAAATACATGTGCTAGAAGAAGAATGCAAAGGGTGACCTCACCTTGGTCGCCGAGAGCTGGTTGTCAGGAGTAACCAAGTCGGGGTTGCTCAACCTGCTAAGGCTTCCACATTTCGACAGATCATTGGATATCAACGTGGTGGTGCAAAATCTTGTGGCTCGCATCTACCAGGGATATTTATGGCTAGACGAGAATATTGACCTGACAATTGACTTAATCCATTGTATAACTGGATTAAGCAAAAGGGGAGAAGACCCAAGGAAGTTCTTCCAAGGAAAGACAAAGGATAAAGAGGTAGCAACATTGATGAAGCAAACACAATCTGTGATCAAAGGGAAGCGAGGCTTCTAGATGGAGGACATAAAGGACGAGGCAATACGGTTTGTCACGCAGCTATTAGCGGGAAAAATCTTAAGAAAGTGTAGACCGTTAGAAGTAAACGTAGGTGCAATACTACTTGGTGCTGCAGCCACCGAGGGACAAGAATTCAGTTGGTCCCAATATCTGTTAAATGAATTCCTCAAAGAACTAAATGATACACAAATCAATGGTGGGAACTTCCACTTCACCTGGCTCATCATATTGATCGACTTCCTGGGGTGGAGGGAACCGAAGCAATATGTCAGAGTGGTCACAAACACTTCGGACTGCAGAGGTGCTCGATTTCAGAATCTATGGGCGAACCTAAATCCAGAAAGACAACATGAGACAACGCTGGTCTTTTACACATATTACGACCAGCTGCGTGGGGCCATCATGCTCACACCTCGCATACCAAAGCAAGTAACAAGCAAATATATCCGCATTATAAATTTTTTTGCTGCGATGAAATGCATCTCCATTTCACCCAAAGCGCAGAAAAAGAATGTTGATTGGTACCCAGGAAACTACCATATGTACGAGGAAGATATTGAGAACTTAATGAAGGAATGGCTAGCTGAATTCTGAGTTGAGGTCGTGGATATCGAAAGTGATTTTGGCAAGGATAACCCTATCCCATGTCCCATAGTAGAATATAAAGAGTCAAGCAAAAGGGAGGATGTTGGAAGTCTTTCGGGGCACAAGGAAAAAAGGAAGAAGCAGAAAGCAAACAAAGACCAATTACACACAGTGCTTCGCGAAGATGATTATTTAATGATTGCTGCGAGGGTAACTGAACAAATGGAGGAACTTTCGACAGACAAAGAGAAGAAGGAAAAGGCAATTCAAGACAACTTAAACCAGAACCTCACTACACTGCAAGGGTTATCCCCAAAATTTGATGAAGTTATCAGAAGATTACCCTTGCACCACGAGTTAGTAGCTGAAAAAGGATCCACGGGGACTCCGCAGCAGCAAATAACGGTTCCCGCGAGGTCCCGTATTGTCCATTTGCAGCCACTATCTACCAGGTTGCCATTATAAGATCAAGAAATGCTATATACAAAGAATGCAGAGCACGTGGAGCTTGATCTTGCAAGCATACCATTTCCAGGACTCCATTACTTACAGACGCAAGTCAGTGAAGAAATGCATGATAGAACCATAGAAGCGCTGAAAGGATAGGCAGAGTTGCAAAGGCAACTCGAGGAAGATAGCTCATGGAGTACTATGCAGTTACAAGATGAAAGAGATCATTGACTGAGATTGGAGACCACGATCACTGCAGTTGCAGATAATATAGATGAGTTTGAAATACAAACAGAACCAACAGATACTATTGTAAAGATTGGCGATCTGGTCAATAGTCTTAAGAATGAGAAGGAAGACATGGGGATTCTCCATGAGTCTGAAATTGCTGCCCTGAAAGCAAAGCTAAATCCACAGACTCTACCAGATGAACAACATTTAAGACAAGGAGTAGTGAAGACCGTGACACAGAATATTGCTATCGAAGTCACTAAGTGCCAAAGTCCACTAGAAGCAGCATTGAAGGCATTTAGTGCCCTTGAAGAATATCAACAATTACTGGAAGTAAAGAAGGAAGTGAAGGAAAAACAAGAAGCACTAGAAAACATGAGTGAGGAGGTTAAGGCACTACCAGCAAGGGAGAAACTCCTAAAATACAGGGAAATCAACAACCTAAAGAAGTAAGTTAAAGCGTTGCATGAGAAGGAGACAAAAATGGGCGATAAGTTGCAGCCATTATTAGAGGACGTTGGCACGATATCACAGGAGATCGAAGAAAAGTTAAAGGAGCTGAACCAGAATCAAGAGCAAGTGGAAGGCCAAATCGACAATGGGATAACACTTGAAATGATAGAAACAGTTGGGCAAATTGAATAGGATACGAAGACCGCGGTAGAAAAGCTGATAGAAAGATTCAACGAGTTCGTTGCGAAGATCATCCCACAATCAGCAGAACACCTTCAAGGAGTTCTAGGTGGCTAAGGGGCGAGCCACATATAAGTGTTAAGGGCCTGTTGGGCTTGGCCCAGATGGGGAATTTTTGAATAGGAAGAATTTTGAGAACTGCGGAGCTAAGCGCAAATAAGTTTGAACAATTTTGGGATAAGTTTTGGTATGCTGCAAAGTTGCACACAGCATAGTGTTGGAGGAGCTGTGAGGTCAGTGCTGCAAGGAGTACAACGCCGTGATATGCCATGTCAACGGAGATCCAGCTAAGCAGATCATGGACGGATGAAGGCAGTTATTTTGGTTAGGTCATAGAAGACCTATTTTTGGCAAAGATCGTCGATAAATACCAAGCAGTGGGTAGGTGCAGATCAGAGGTAGGTGACTGATCACAACAGGAAGAAGACTACTACTACTACTACTCGAACCAGTCATCTAAGGCCGAAAAAGAAGGAACAACTCGGTGGAAGCAACATGTTGGCACTCATATAATAGAAGATCCGCTGCTAGATATCAGTAGTCCAGTTTTGGGAAAACCGCGACAGTTTTGTAAACCTAAGGGTTTTTCCTTCAAGATGTAAAAGACATGACCTACGGGTCTTGATCTATAAATAAGGAAATTTTGTAAAGGGAAAGGGTTAACTCTTCATTTTGTCAATTAGTATTGAATATTGTGAGATTTGTTAGATTAAAGCATTGTAAAGGCTCTGCAGCTGAGTGGGAAGAGACCTAATTTTGAGAGAGAAAGAGAAGAGCGTCTGCAACTGAGTGCACAGACGAAGAACTGTTGTACCCTTTCCAAGATAAATAAACAATAGTTCTTGTGGATGTAGCTTGCCATCCGAGGGGGTGAACCACGTTAAACCATTGTGTTATGTGATTGCTGTGTATGATTGCCATTAATTTGTGATCTAATTTACTTACAATGCATGCATGAAGTTACTATTGTTTGTTATGTGTTTACTTTTATCTATATTCGCCGTGGAAAGGATGGAATAAGATGCTAAGTAGGTCATGTATGGGGGAATATTAACAGTAAAGCACCTATCAGTCTCGAATGAATGGATCGATGAGATAACCACACAGTTAATTGTTAAGGATTGAATTGCAGTATCAAAGCACACAACACTGCGCATCTCACATATTTGCATAAGTTATGATGTTTATCAAGCTAAGTAATGATGAATGATTAAGGATTATCGAATAAGAATTGAATAGAAGTGATCAGATCTCATAAACCCATTGCGTGGCTTGGGGACGCACTGAGGGTGCAAATATCTTTGTTCCTGAAAATACTCGACACAGAGTAGAAGACTCTGCGTAGTCATTGACCGCAGCGCGCAACTCGTACCGTGCTATACATAAGTCATTTGAAAACACTCGGATCACAAGGTTGTGGAAACCTGCTTCTGCAACCACCCCCTCAACTTCACCTCGGGTGAGACCTCAGGTTGCTTGCAGTCTATTGCCGAAAGGGCCGGTGAATAGGGGTTTTGTTGGTATCTTGTCCTGCGAAGTACCTGGGTCTACATTGGAAAACCTCTAGAACAGTGCTGCGACCAACACCAAGAGCTTGGTTAGATAATAATTGGATAGCAGAACAAACCATGGACCCTCTGGACGCTGCTAGGAAAATGATGATAACTGACAGGAAAATAAGACAAAGGCAAAGCAATGCATATGAAAGCCACCTCCTGAAGACCCCCTATAAACTCATTGTTTTGATGCCGAGTCATGTCTTTGGCATGCCAAATGGAAATATCTTCAAGCTTGGATGGGTACGAGTAATAGTTCATGTGGCCATGTCCAGTACCATTTTCAATTGGGCTGATATAATTTCAGAAAGTTTAGTCTCACAGCTAGCCGATGCTCAAGGAGGGCTAACTCAGAAGAAATAAAATTTCTACATGTCTTCTTAATAATTTAATAGATTGCTTGTTAAGCAAGCATCATTTCCCGTATTTGGGTTGTATATGGAAGAGAAAGGAGACTCCTCTCTTTGTGGCTTACCAGCCTACATGGGCAAGCAAATATGCAAACTACTAAAAGCAGATTTGCGAGAAATTCATCACGCCCTTGTATTAGCTGATTTTCACAGAAGAGCCAAGCTGCATGTGTGAGAACGCCATGCCCATTGTTGAGGAATATAGGGATTATTACCACACCCAAGAAGGTACCTATATCCGAATGAGTGGAGGATCCGTAGCTCCATTTTTGCTTCCCCGGTATGTTACATATTTTGTGATATACATGGAAGCCTTAAGGCAACTCTTCAGCGTTGGTGGAATCAGCAGAATCCTCACTAAAAGGAAGAAAGGGATATATCTACCAATGCCTTTCACTATCGGCACATACAGCCTCCCGAGGGAAAAAGAGGGAGAAAAATATGTTCAGGACTTGGAAATCTTTCATTTTGGTACAAAGTTTTTCAGGAGGCATAACCCTTGTGGTAGAGTTGCTAGACATGTTATTGATGTCAAGACTACCTTTGAGTACACCCATCTTATAGACCTGAATGAAGAATTCTTTTGTAGTGCCAGAAAATTAACAGAATTAGGGAAACACTATAAGAAGAAAGGCAGAAAGAGTTCTACTCCCAAGCCCATAGGTCTAATACAACTGGAACAAGAGGCAGCAACATCCCAATCAGGAGGTTCAAAAGACATAGAACCGGAAGAAGGAGACAGAATCCTACAGGAGCAGGTTATCAAACAACACCAAGACGAAGAAGCAGCAAGGATTCAAAATGAACAAGATGCCAAATTCCAACAAGAAGAAGCAGCAAGGATTCAACAAGAGTAGGCTATTAAGTTGCATCAAGAAGAAGAAGTTGCTAGAATCTAAAAGGATCAAGAGGAAAAATCCTTGAGAGAAGAAGAAGAACCTTGTTGGAGGAATCAAACAGGATAAGAGCAATGCTAGCCGAAAGGTGAGAGAAAGAGGAAGCTGCTAGAATCCAAAAGGAGCAGGAAGCAAAATCCTTGAGAGAAGAGGAAGATAGGATCCTCAAGGAACAAGCTACTAAATTGCAAGAAGAGCAAGAAGAAAAGCTCTTGGTGGATGAAGCAAATAGGTTGCAAGCAGAGCTAGCAGAAAGGCAAGAAAAGGAAGAAGCTGAGAAAACTCCAGAACAAAACCCGCCCAGCCTGCAGAACATGGACTTGGATCCACCAAAGTTAAACCAACCAGGGATAGCTCATGAAGGGATTGTTTCTATTGAATAATTAGCATTGACCCCATACAACCCCAGAAAGCAGCGCTAGGTGGCCAACCTAGATTATGTGTATTTTCACGAACGGAAGAAGGCTATCATTGGCATAACATTAAGGGAAATAGAGATTGAGAAGGACTTATATGAACTCAAAGTATCGAAGACTACACTTGTCCAAGGGACTGACGTCGACCCCGCATTCACAACAGATTGATTTGTAGCTGCATCACAGGAAAATAAAGCCAATGTCGATCGTCTGCTTGAAGATAAGAAGAATTACAGAGAGCTATGCTTTAAGATAAAAGATGACAGAAAGAAAGAAGTGTTGGAGAGCAATGAGTTAAAAAGGAAGTATAATGAGCTGGTAGAAGAGAAGCTGGAAATAACTTCAAAAGCCCTGCAACTTGAAAATGAGAAGAATTCATTAGAAATGCAACTTGCAATTTCAGAATATGAGCAAAGGAACTTGAAAGTTCGCATATCAGAGTTTGAAAAATTGACAGAAGAAAAGGTCGCGTTGTTAGAACAACTCAAGGAAGCTAATGAGAATAAAGAGGACCTAGCCACATTCTACAGCTGAGATTATGGTCTGCAGAGGAAATCTTGTCAACTGCTAGTGCTAATCTTAGAAGAAGTCTGCGGCATGAAAGAGATGATAACAAAGATGACATCTCTTGAAGTTGAGGCTCTTAGAATAAAGGACAAGTATGCACAGCATGTGTTGGAACTCTAGCAACAATTTGAATGGAGAATAGGAAAGTCTCGTTTTCCCTTAAACCTACGAGTTACAACATATGAGGAATTCGACATGGACACTGGAGTTCTCGAGTTTTGCTGAGATTGTGGTGATAGATTAAGTGTTGAGATCCGAAAGACCATTAAAAAATGCTACACTGTCTACTCGAAGATCAAAAAGGCCCACGAGAAGTGTCACATGCCTCTGCCCCAAGGTATTTATGAATTCCTTGAAAGAGAACAATGCCTGGCAGAATTGCAAAAGAATTTGGACGCAGAGCTGGATTATCTAAAAAAGGTTGAGGCTATAACCCCAGAAGACATCCATCGGTTTATTGAGCAACCTGCTGTTCATATCTTTTTTCTGGAAAGCACTGCACAGAAGGCTACATCAGGAACTGCAGGAATCAAATCAAATTTGCGCAAGCACAAGATAGCACGGAATGTGACCATCTCATCAATAGGAAGGACTATCGTAAGAGAAATCAGTCAATGGACCAGTTACATCGAGGAAGTGGACAAGGTAGCAAAAGCAAATGAACCTGCTAGAGGAGACAAAGCAACAGAAGAAGAGCGTCCAAATGAAGCAGTTGACCCATCTGGGACTTAATTGTTTTACTATAAAAGATGTCAATAGACAACTGTCCTTTATTTTGTCTTTTATGTAAAAGAATTCCACAAACTATCTCATTTTTGGAATAAAGTACTAAATGACAAATTAAATATTCCTAAGATTAGAGTACACCTGGCAGCTCAAGGAGCTTTTTGTAAAGTTATATATAGTTGAACAGAAGAGAGAATGGAGGACTTTTGGAAAGTGAAAGACTTTTCTTCCTTGTACGTGAACTACTTTATTACATGCTCCAAGAAATCGATTTTGCCTAATGAAATCCTAGGAGAAGGTGTTTTTGCCTGGAGGATGTGTCAAATGTGTGCTAGATTATTCCTGTATCATCTGCATATTTCTATGAGATCATTCCTTGCTATCATGAATTGCTTCTATGTGATGAATGCTCTTATATTTTCCTGTGAAAAGATGTTTTTCTCAAATGAGTAATGGCATTTATTGATTGAATTAAAGCTATCTTTAATATCTTTTATCTTCTGCTGGAATTGCATCTTTATGATTAAATGGCTATCTGTATGACCTCTAGATGTTTCTTTCAGTGTATTTATCATCTTGACAATTTGCTCCTTGCAAGGATAGGTTAGATTTGCTTATATAGTTTTAGATTAATTTAGATTAATTACCTGCACTTAGCTTAGGGCACTTGCATATCATCTTTAAAATAAAAGACATAAACGGTGGATCTGGTCGCAACCAGTGGAAAGAACAAGAATCTTTAAATCTTACGGTAGATGGAACCATTAACCAGACAGATTCCCTACACCAAACGGTGAATTATCTAATTGGGATTATTTACCGGGGAGAATCCCTTGCTGATTGATGCTACGATTTTCGAGGCATCAACATTTTTTGGCGCTAGAAGGAGGGCCACCAGTGCATGGCTAATAAATGAGACTCTTCTTTAAGAGGAGATCCAACTGGAAACCCGCTTGGAACAACAATCCCAGACAATTCAGATCTTGAAGTAACAAATCAAGAAAATCACAACTTTGAATTTGAACATCAAGAAACACTTTATGCTATACCTTTTGCTAAAGTAGCAAACTTAAGAAGACATACCTGTGCTTATGTTAAGTAGCTTGGCGGTTTAAACGTGATTCCTTTTCTCCCTAGAAGAAGAGCTCCTAGAAGGGAAAGATAGTACACGCATGATTCAGTTCTTGTTCAAATCTTTGAAGAATTAGTGGACTTATCTTTAGAGGAAATCACAGAACCTCTTGGAGAAATTGAACTCGAAGATCCTCTCGATCTTGAAGAACCTTATACTCCAAAGAATTCTCCACATCACACTCCTTACGATACTGCACCTAACTCTCCACATGGAGCCATGGATGTACCTACATGGAGAGCAAGAGGAGCTTTGAATTTGGTTGGACCTTTTCACAATTTGCCTAAGAATCCTGAGAAAGTTTTGCCTAAGTATAATCCTGGGAAAGGTATCTCTGCTGAAAATCAGAGATTTTATTTAGCTTTGAGCCTTTTGAATGTGTAGCATGAAGACATAGTCTATAGACTCTTTCCCTATACTTTCGAGACTAAGGTATCTTCATGGTACTTTAGTTTACAAGACAGCTCAATAGATAACTGGGAAGAATTTGAAAAATGTTTTTTAAAGAAATATGGAAATAAGAAAATAGTAGCTACACTCATGAAAGAGTTCTTGTCCATGAGAATGGAAAAGAAAGAAAAGGTTCAAGAATTTAGCCAAAGATTCACTACGTTGTTAAATAATTTTAGTGAGGCTGCTAAACTTGCAGAAGAATCTTTAGTGGAATATTACACAACAACATGTGATCCTCCAATAACAATGTTTGTCAAAAGAACTAAGAAAACTACCTTAATAGAAAATTTTGAAGAAGCTAGGAAGGTAGAAGAAGAAGTAGACAACATTGCTAAACATGCTCTTGAGGCAGAAACAAAACCAACAATCAATAAGAAAACCTTGTTACTAACTAGAAATAAGGAAGAGCCATCGACAGACATAGAAAATGTGGTTAAAATGATGCAAAAATTGTCCAATAAGATTGTAGATCTTGAAAAGGACAAGGCAGCCAACACATCTAGGAAGCCTTTTAAACCTTTCTACAAGAAGAGAGAAGAAAATGATCAACCTCATCTACCTACAAACAACTCTCCTGTTTTAAATTTAAACGAAGTAAGAATGGATAATTTCTGCACTTTCCATCAAGAACCACATTATGAAAAGAGCTGTCCACAATGGATAAATTCAATGAGTTTAGTAATGAACCAAATGCTGGATGCACAGACCACGGATCAGGAAGATCCTCAGGAAGAACATACCTTGGAGGCAGAAGAACCTGCTCCGGATACCACTATGGTGCTGTGGGATTGGGTTCCTTTGACTGAATTGATTGAGGATGACCCCAAAGAAAGTCAAGTCTCAGCTATGAATATTAATACTCGCAGCAAAGGCCCAGTCACTGATCCGATTTCGACTGCCCCCAAGCCTAAAATCTCCAAAGAATTACCCAAAAGGAATGTTACTATTATTCCACCATAGCCCAAAGCTAACCAAGCAACTACTAAACATCCAAGCGCAGAAACAACTCAATAACCAAAAGTAACTTTAAATAAAACTGACAGTCAACCCAAAGTTGTAAAAGAATGTGATATGGGGTATGATATAATTGAAGACTTAAAGAAAGTAAAAGCAAACGTTTCCATATTTGACATGTGTAGTTTACCTCAAGAATGAAAAAAGTTATTACAAGCTCTTGAACCTCAATCTAGGACTCCATTAGCGAATACTCAGGAATATCCTGAAATAAATGAAGCTAGTATTGGCGGGAAATCAAAATCCCAAACATTGCCTTTTCTTTTAACTTTTGAAATTTTTAATCACAATGTGCATAACTATTTGGTAGATTCCGGAGCATCCTCAAATGTCATTCAATTGTCTATTTGCAAAAGGATTAATGGACAGCCAATTCCATCCCCAGTTCATATTATTCAGCTAGACAGAAATGTTGTTAAAGTCATTGGGGAAATGAAAGATGTGCTTATTAGGTCATCAGCTGATCTTAGAGTATGTCAGTTTATTGATATAATGGTAGTTGATATTCCTGAAGCTTATGGTTTGATTTTAAGCAGAGACTGGTCAACTAAACTAAGTGGTTATTTCGCAATAGACTGGTCCCACTTGTGGTTACCATATCAGAATAGGAAAAATCAGATTAAAGTGCTGAGAGAACTGCATATGAAACAAAATGTGACTCAGCTAGAAGAAAAGAATGAAGCTGTAGCTTTCTCATCTTCAGTTTTGGGGAATTGTTTCTTGGAAATTGAGCTGGGCAATTATCAATAAGAAAATTTGAGCCATGAATCAAATGAACAGTCCGATCTCCTTCAATTTTCTCGGACTGATGATATTGACTGTGACATAGTTAGTTTAGTTATTGACTTAGATAATGGAGATACTAACTTAATTAGATCAAAGAATGTTTTTTGGATATTATACTTTGATGGTTCCAAAAATCAGGAAGGATATGGAGCTGGTTGTGTTCTAATCGATCCTAAAAACAACAAGTACTTCTTGTCATGTAGATTAGAGTTCGATTGTACTAACAATACTGCTGAATATGAAGATTTAGTCCACAGTTTAAAGAAAGCCATCGGTTTAAACGTTAAATGCCTCAAAGTATTTGGTGACTTGGAAATAGTTGTCAAACAGGTAAGAGATACAATTCATTGTATTTCTCCACATTTGAAAGGTTATCAGTCTGAGGTATGGGATTTAATTTCACACTTTGATGCTTTCAATATAAAATCTGTCCCTAGATTACAGAATGCTGCAGCTAATTTATTAGCTACTTCCTCTTCTAGGTTAGTGCCTACTAATAATAAATGTTCTATTGAATTGGTTTTCAGGCCTTCTGTTCCAGATAATGTCACAAATCTCAGAATGTTCGATGATGATGATCAGACCATTAGCTTCCTTATGAATGAAAACATGTTCCAAAAGGCTGTTATAGATGAAGAAAAACATGATGCTGATCTACAAAATAAGGACACGGTTAAAGGGAATTTCATGCCCAAAGGAGTGAGATCACTTGAAAGTTTGTTCGATCTACAGAGCAAGTTCAAGAAACCAACAAATGTTAAAACTCATAGCTCTTCTATGCAGCATGAATTGATAAATTTGGGCACAGAAGCTGAACTGAAGTATGTTAATCTTGGTAAATGCTGTTCGCCCGACGAAATGGATAAATTCATTAAGCTTTTTCAACAGTATAAGGATGTGTTTGCCTGGACTTATGAGGATTTGAAAACATACGACACTTGTATCATTCAGCATGTCATACCAATGAAGGTAGGTGTTAAGCCATTCCAGCAGCAGCTAAGAAGAATGCACCCTACTCTTGAACCTTTAATTCAAAAGCAGTTGAAGAAATTACTTGATGCTAAGATAATTTTTAAGGTCTGGCACTCGGAATGGGTTGCTAATTTAGTTCCCATAAGGAAGAAGTCTAGAGCGATAAGACTATGTGTAGATTTCAAAAATTTGAACAGAGCCTCTAATAAAGACAACTATCCCGTCCCTTCAATGGAACAAATTCTGCAGATGGTATCAGGATCAAAACTTTTTTCTCCTCTAGATGGTTTCTACGGTTACAATCAAGTATTGGTGGCTGAAGAAGACCGTCTTAAGACTACTTTCCACACTAAATGGGGAACGTTTGCATATAGAAGAATGTCGTTCAGCTTAATAAACGCAGGAGCCACTTTCCAACGAGCAATGGACATTTCCTTTCGAGGATTGGGCAGTCATTGTGTTGTAGTATATCTAGATGATGTGATAGTTTTCTCAAAGAAGAGAGAAGATCATGTGTTCCATTTGAAACAGATTTTCGACCGCTGCAGAAAATATGGTATCTCTTTGAATCCCAAGAAAAGTGTTTTCGCTATTCTCGAGGGAAAACTTCTGGGTCACATCATTTCAAAAAAGGGAATTTCAATAGATCTAGAGAAAGTGCAGGTTATCAACAAAATTCCCATGCCCCACAATAAAAAATCGATGCAGTCATTTATGGGCACTATCAATTTTGTTCGAAGGTTTGTTCCTGATTTCGCTCAAACCATTAAACCTTTGCAGCAAATGGTCAAGCAAAGCGTACAATTCAAGTGGACATAATTGGAAAAGGATTCATTTAAAGAGATAAAAGCAACCATAGCTAATGCTCCCTCTTTAAGAAGTACGGAGTTTGACAAAGATTTTATTTTGTATACCTTTGCTTCAGATGACTCTCTCGCAGTTGTGCTCACGCAAAAGGTAGAAGCAGGAGAGGAATATCCAATTTCTTTTATGAGCACAGGCCTGCAAGGCTCTGAATTAAACTATCCTGTTGTAGAAAAACAGGCTTATGCCGTGTTCAAAGCAGTAAAGCAGTTCAGGCCATATATTCTTAAGAACAAAACTAAAGTTGTAGTTCCCCATCCGGCCGTCAGATCTCTTTTTGTTCAAAAGGAATTGGGAGAAAGAAGGGGAAATTGGGTCACTGCTCTTTAGGAATATGATTTAGAATTTAAACCAGCCACCATCATTAAAGGTCAAGGCCTATGTAAATTTCTCACTGAACATCCAGTTGATGAAGAGCAAGATTGGGAAAATGAAGCTGAGCTGAATACAATTGAAGTATGCCCTATTTTAACAACGCATGAATCCTGGCATAGAGACTTAGTGTATTACTTACAGCAAGGGTACCTACCAGAGCATTGGAGTTCTAAACAAAGAAGGGCACTCCGTTTGAAGTCAGCAGCTTATCAGATCATTGATGGAGTACTTTTCAGAAAAAATTATGATGGCATTTTTCTTAGATGTCTAGAAAGGGAAGATGATAATAAAGTAGTCAAAGAATTGCACAATGGCCTTGCTGGGGGACATTATTCTGGAGATACAACAGCTCAAAAAATATTGGGGGTTGGATATTATTGGCCCACCTTGTTTAAAGATTCTCATGCCTATGCAAAAAATTGTGATGTGTGCCAAAGGAGTGCTGGGAAATTACCAAAAGCAGCAGGACTGTTGCAGCCAGTTATTATCTCAAAACCTTTCGAACAATGGGGCATAGACGTTCTTGGAGAAATAAAACCAAATTCTTCTCTACAGCACTGGTATATCCTGACCGCCATAGACTACTTTACGAGATGGACATAGGCTGTTCCATTGCACAAAATTAATGAGGATGCAGTTATTAGCTTCTTAAAAGAGAACATCATAACTAGGTTTGGGGTTCCAATTTTCTTAGTCTTTGATAATGCAACTTATTTCTCGTCTTTTAATATAAATGAATTTGTCTATGAAAGAGGAATTAAATTACATTATTTAGCCAATTACTACCCCCAGGGAAATGGATTAGCTGAATCATCAAACAAAAACCTTATCCGAATCCTTAAGAAAACTGTGATCGAAAACTAGAGAAGCTGGCACACTGCTCTCCCAAATGCTTTATGGGCATATAGAGTCACTCCAAAGAATGCTTTGGGGGTTTCCCCATATACCCTATTCTACAGTAGAGCAGCCATCCTCCCTCCTAACAGCTTACTTCCATATTTGCAATTGTCTCAAGCCTCCCGAGGTTCCAATAGTCAAGTTTTGCAGTCTAGAATTGACACTTTACTGAAACTCGAAGAATATCGATAGAAAGCCAAAGACTGGTTCCACCAACACCAAGACATAGTCAAAAGATGGTTTGATAAAAGGAAATCCGGAAAAATAAATTTCGAAGCAGGAGACTTAGTTCTGAAATGGGATCATCCACACAAGGGTAAATGAATGCATACAAAGTTTCAACATCTATGGGTTGGCCCTTACCTAATTTCCGAAAAACTTGGCCCATCCACTTACAAGATGAAAGACCTCCAAGGAGAGGAAGTAATTCCCTTTGTCAATGGCCTCGCCTTGAAGCAATACTTTGCATAGTCTCATCGAGATCTTTGTATATAAATAAACAGTTTCTTTATTCTCTTTTCTTTTCCTTGCTTTCTTGTTTTGTTTTATGAACATTTTCAGTAGTTTGGTCGGTTATTTGTCTTTTTACTTTCCATTTGAGTTTTCTCTTTTCTTTACTAATAAAACCCAGCTCAACTCCTGTCTTAGCGGTAGTATAGAACTCCAAGCAAAACTTGAAGTCTTGAAAGACAGAATTTCACTTATAAAGAAGATATAGCTCCGTGACTTTGCATTCATTGATCAGCCTTTAACAATGTACAGATCCTATTTTGTTTGGTCGAAATAACCCCGGTTAAATGACTACGGATTCAGTATTTCTTTCTCACTATCTTGAAGCTCCATCCACTTTAACATCAATTCCTGTCTCAAAGTTTTTTCTATTTTGGAAAAACGGAAAGGAAGCATGCCTCACAGGTGTATGGTATTTAAAATGATCCAATGCTACAAATAAAGGCCAAAGCGGCTTACATCAAAGAGTTTGATTTCCAGAAATTATCACCTCAATTAAAGCATGGCTGAGACGAAGCAAAATGTTCAATTTAGAAATCTATTCAAATAACTCAGCTCAAACAAGGTTCTTCTCCGTCTGTGAAGCTGATAATCAAATAAAGTCTCTTGCTCACACAAAAGGACATTATGGATTGAAGAACCCAAATCAAAGAATTCAAGTTTCAAGAAAGTTATTTCTAGAAGGCTCAAACAGCAAAAGCTGTCAATTCAAGAAACATCCAAAAGATATGCAAATAGCATGGGAATGCGGAGCAAACGAATATGCCTGTGAGATATTGTTACAATCTTGTGGAGTCCTCTTTTAGTCAAAACACCGTAAAGACAGATCCTAAAAGAATTAACCCCATACTCCGGCCTTAAGAGAGTTTGCAAGAAGTATAGGCCTAATTCCCCTTTCCCAAATGACCAATATGATAAGAGATCACTGCATTCTTAGAAGTTGAACTATGGGGGCACTTTGTTATGCTTGGAGCTATCAGTTTAAAAGTCATTCTAATCATGATAGGATTTTGTTTCAGAGATCTGTGTTCACCAGCGAATCGTCAATTTTTGTTGCTGCAACATCCCCCCCAAAAATTTTGTAAATATTGGGGCCCCTCCTTCTATTTTTTGTTTTAAAGCTTATTCTGGTTCAAACTTAGCTAGTTTTTCTTTCAACTTTTCTTCCTAAGTAATTGATCTTCTCCAAAAAAGTTTCTCTGATCTCTTACCTAAGGCATTTTTCTTCTATCTTTAAACCAAAGCGCATTTTTAACGTCTGCGCTAAAGGCACAAAGCCTAAACCTGTCTCGTGCCACTATTGCGCATTTCCTAACCATAACGATTGCGACAATTAGTGCAAAATTACAGCTTAAGCTTGGCCGATAGTTGCCCGCAATTTTAAACCTTAAAACCGTCGATAATGATGTTCATATTTCCAAAGCCCATCGCATTTTTATCCTTTAAAACTTCCCTTCCTCATCGCACACTTTTGACGCAAGTCCTAATCTTAGAACCTCCGCCACTCCGCCCATTTTAACCTTAAAATCCCCGCCTTGTTTTCATGCCCTTTTTTGCATCCTTTGACGCAAGACCTGATGATAGCTTCCCTGACCGTTGCGCAGATCCTAAGCCTAAAGTCGCCGCCAACCCCTTCTTTCCTTTGACCTTGCTGTCGTCACATCTCTCTGGCGCAAGGCTTGAAAATAAATTCCCCGCTGTAGTAGCAGACTTTGTGCTTAATAATGCCGCCATAGCAATGTCGCGCCATTTGCGATCACAATATTTAAGCACAAATCTCCCGCCCAATGCGCGAAGATTCTGTTTAGCTTGCCACCACCGTGTGACTGAAATTTTGGGTTTGCAAAAATGTTGGGTTGGTGAAGCCATTTAATACGCCTTGTGCGGCTTGAATGCACTGTTGCGTCGAGTCCTGTGCCCACCAAACACCCATTAATTCACCCGTGGGAAATCAATGCTCCTACTATATATGTGTAAAATGGAGTTTCGACTATTTATTGTTCCCAAAGCCGAGTTAGCTTCCAGTGTAAGACATTGGACGTGTTTCAAGATCCTTATTCACCTGGGTAGATGCGTTGACTACAACAGACCACTTCGAAGGCACCAGGTAGGCATTCTCTCCTCCATTTGCTTGTTCCAAGGAATAACTCCATTTGAAACTTGTCTTTTGACCGTTTAAAAGGTGAAATTTGTTTCATTCATAGTTGTTTAAGTCACCCACGATGTTTTTGTTTCTCCTCGGCCATACACTCTGTATTGGTTTCCCCGTAGCCCCTTAAACACTAAGTTCCCCTACCAGTTTCGGTGGAAACCCATAATAGCCTCCCTCTGCGTATACAACGCCATCCATTCCCTGCTATTTTGCGACTGTTAAAGAAAAAACTTCCTCCAGTCGTATCCAAAAACGTTTCAAGCCAAGCCGCCTTCCTCATGAATGCTTTTATGAGCCAATTTGGCAATATTGCATCCTCCTGGTTCTGTGTTACACATTACCAACAAGAAATAACGCCCCGTAGGGCATAATGCAGATGCCGCCCATGGCTACAATGTTGCATTCGTCTGACGTGTGAAGCGTTAAGTCGAGCCTCTAATGAAATAACCCCGAACTAAACACAAAAAAATAGTAATGTGCGGTTGTCTTCTGTCTCCCACCACAAGAACAATTCCCATGTGATTCCAAGTTAGCGCTTATGAAACAGTTTTAGCTATTACAAGTTATTAACAAATAAAACGATTGGAAGCCTTCAGTTTTATGTTGAAATACTTATTGTTGAATGGTTGCATGTATGTTTTGTTTCGTTTTAGGAGTTGCTGCCATCTTTCTGGAGGATGTTTTAAGTTGAAAAAGTTATCTGCTATTATTGATTAGTTACTTTGAATTCTGAGTGGTGTCTGTGGTGTTAATTGCTTATGAATATGCCAAACTCCTCATGTGTGCTACCTCGTCAACACAGGTTTGATATGCACAGAAAGTCTGCAAGAAAGAAGGCTAAACTTGTGGAGTCAGATTCTTACGTTGAAATCCTGCTAGATACCTCACTTGAGACCATGTTCAGTGATACACAAGCTACCACCAATGTACCTACAGGAAGCTTTTCCCCAGAGTTTCAGTTGGGTGATTTATATAGGTTCATTAGGGATCAAAATTTCCCTCAATTTCCCATAGAAGACACTATGGTATATGCAAACATCAATAGGTCCTGCCTCCATAAGGCGACAACTTGACCTCAGTTATTTCCATGCTCCGAGTTCCTTGGCTGGCTGATCCCTCATGTTAAGACTGACACTAGGTTCATTAATGATAAGAATGGAATGAATCTGGAATCCTTTGCACCTGAACATGTCACAGCTATTTACAAATTACCCTAGCCAAGAGCTTGGTTAGATAATAATTGGATAGTAGAACAAACCATGGACCCTCTGGACGCTCCTAGGAAAATGATGATAGTTGACAGGCAAATAAGACAAAGGAAAAGCAATGAATATGAAAGGCACCTCCTAAAGACCCCCTATAGACTCATTGTTTTGATGTTGAGCTGTGTCTTTGGCATGCCAAATGGAAATATCTTCAAGCTTGGATGGGTACCAGTAATAGTTCATGTGGCCATGTCCGGTACCATTTTCAATTGGGTTGATATAATTTCAGAAAGTTTAGTCTCACAACTAACTGCTGCTTAAGGAGGACTAACTTAGAAGAAATCAAATTTCTACATGTCTTCTTATTTAATAGATTGCCTGTTAAGCAAGCATCATTTCCCGGATGTGGGTTGTATATGGAATAGAAAGGAGACTCCTCTCTTTGTGGCTTACCAACCTACATGGGAAAGCAAATATGCAAACTAATACAAGCAGATTTGCGAGAAATTCATCATGCCCCTGTATTAGCTGATTTTCATAGAAGAGCCAAGCTGCATGTCTGAGAACCCCATTCCCATTATTGAGGAATATGGGGATTATTACCACGCCCAAGAAGGTACCTATATCCGAACGAGTGGAGGATCCGTAGCTCCATTTTTGCTTCCCCGGTATGTTACAGATTTTGTGATACACAGGGAAGCCTTAAGGCAACTCTTCAGTGTTGGTGGAATCAGCAGAATCTTCACTGAAAGGAAGAGAGGGATATATCCACCAATTCCTTTCACTATCGGCGCATACAGCCTCCCGAGGGAAAAAGAGGGAGAAAACTATGTTCAGGACTTGGGAAATATTTCATTTTGGTACAAATTTTTTCAGGAGGCATGACCCTTGTGGTAGAGTTGCTAGACATGTTATTGATGTCAAGAATACCTTTGAGTACACCCATCTTATAGACCTGAATGAAGAATTCTTTCGTAGTGCCAGGAACTTAACAGAATTAGGGAAACGCTACAAGAAGAAAGGCAGAAAGAGTTCTATTCCCAAGCCTGTTGGTCTGATACAACTGGAACAAGAGGCAGCAGCATCCCAATTAGGAGGTTCAAAAGACATAGAACAGGAAGAAGGAGACAGAATCCTACGGGAGCAGGTTATCAAACAACACCAAGATGAAGAAGCAGTAAGGATTCAAAATGGACAAGCTGCCAAATTCCAACAAGAAGAAGCAGCAAGGATTCAACAAGAGCAGGCTATTAAGTTGCAGCAAGAAGAAGAAGCTGCTAGAATCCAAAAGGATCAAGAGGAAAAATCCTTGAGAGAAGAAAAAGAAAGAACCTTGTCAGAGGAAGCAAACATGATAAGAGCAGTGCTAGCCGAAAGGCGAGAGAAAGAGGAAGCTGCTAGAATCCAAAAGGAGCAGGAAGAAAAAGCCCTGGAAGATAGGATCCTCCAGGAACAAGCTACTAAATTGCAAGAAGAGCAAGAAGAAAAGCTCTTGGTGGATGAAGCAAATAGGTTGGAAGCAGAGCTAGCAGAAAGGAAAGAAAAGGAAGAAGCTGAGAAAACTCCAGAACAAAACCCACCCAGCCCGCAGAACATGGACTTGGATCCGCAAAAGTTAGACCAACCAGGGATAGCTCATGAAGGGATTGTTTCTACTGAAGAATTAGCACTGACCCCATACAACCCCAGAAAGCAGCACCGGGTGGACAACCTAGATTCCGTGTATTTTCACGAACGGAAGAAGGATATCATTGGTAAAACATTAAGGAAAATAGAGATTGGGTAGGACTTATCGGAACTCAGAGTATCGGATACTACACTTGTCCAAGGGACCGACGCCAACCCCGCATTCACAACAGATTGCTCTGTAGCTGCAACATAGGCAAATAAAGTTAATGTCGATCATCTACTTGAAGATAAGAAGAATTACAGAGAGCTATGCTTTAAGATAAAAGCTGACAGAAAGAAATAAGTGTTGGAGAGCAATGAGTTAAAAAGTAAGTATAACGAGCTGGAAGAAGAGAAGTTGGAAATAACTTTGAAAGCCCCGTAGCTTGAAAATGAGAAGAATTCATTAGAAATGCAACTTGCAATTTCAGAAGATGAGCAAAGGAACTTGAAAGTTCGCATATCAGAGTTGGAAAAATTGACAAAATAAAAGGTTGCGTTGTTAGAACAACTCAAGGAAGCTAATGAGAAGAAAGAGGGCTTGGCCACATTCTACAGCTGAGCTTGTGTTCTGCAAAGGAAAACTCATCAACTGCTAGTGCTGATCTCAAAAGAAGTTTGCGGCATGAAAGAGATGATAACAAAGATGACATCTCTTGCATTTGAGGCTCTTAGAATAAAGGACAAGTATGGAAATCATGTGTTGGAACTCAAGCAACAATTTGAATGGAGAATAGGAAAGTCTCGTTTTCCCTTAAACCTACGAGCTACAACATATGAGGAATTCGACATGGACACTGGAGTTCTTGAGTTTTGCCGATATTGTGGTGATAGATTAAGTTTTGAGATCCGAAAGACCGTTAAAAAATGCTACACTGTCTACTCAAATATCAAAGAGGCCCATGAGAAGTGTCACATGCCTTTGCCCCAAGGTATTTATGAATTCCCTGAAAGAGAACAACGCTTGGCAGAATTGCAAAGGAATTTCGATGCAGAGCTGGATTATCTAAAAAAGGTTGAGGCTATAACCCCAGAAGACATCCATCATTTTATTGAGCAACCTGTTGTTCATATCTTTTTTCTTGAAAGCACTGCACAGAAGGCTACAACAGGAACTGCAAGAATCAAATCAGATTTGCGCAAGCACAAGATAGCGCGGAATGTGACCATCTCATCAAGAGGAAGGACTATCATAAGAGAAATCAGTCAATGGACCAGTTACATTGAGGAAGTGGACAAGGCAGCAAAAGAAAATGAGCCCGCTGGAGGAGACAAAGCAGCAGAAGAAGAGCGTCCAAATGAAGCAGTTGACCCATCTGGGACTTAATTGTTTTACTATAAAAGATGTCAATAGACAACTGTCCTTTATTTTTTCTTTTATGTAAAAGAATTCCACGAACTATCTCATTTTTGGAATAAAGTACTAAATGAAAAATTAAATATTCCTAAGATTAGGGTACACCTGGTAGCTTAAGGAGCTTTTTGTAAAGTTATATATAGTTGAATAGAAGAGAGAATGGAGGACTTTTGGCAGGTGAAAGAATTTTCTTCCTTGTACGTGAACTACTTTACTACATGCTCCAAGAAATCGATTTTGCCTAATGAAAGCCTGGGAGAAGGCATTTTTTCCTGGAGGATGTGTCAAATGTGTGCTGGATTATTCCTGTATCATTTGCATATTGCTGTGAGATCATTCCTTGCTATCATGAATTGCTTCTATGTGATGAATGCTCTTATATTTTCCCGTGCAAAGATGTTTTTCTCAAATGAGTAATGGAATGTATTGATTGAATTAAAGCTATCTTTAATATCTTTTATCTTCTGCTAGAATTGCATCTTTATGATTAAATGGGTATCTGTATGATCTTTGGATGTTTCTTTCAGTGTATTACTCATCTTTACAGTTTGCTCCTTGCAAGGATACGTTAGATTTGCTTATACAGTTTTAGATTAGTTTAGATTAATTACCTGCACTTAGCTTAGGGCACTTGCATATCATCTTTAAAATAAAATACATAAACGGTGGATCAGGCCACAACCGGTGTAAAGAACAAGAATATTTAAATCTTATGGTAGTCAGAACCGTTAACCAGACGATTTCCCTACACCAAACGGTGAATTATCTAATTGGGATTATTTACCGGGGAGAATCCCTTGCTGATTAATGCTACGATTTCGAGGCATCAACACATCTCTCAAAAATTTTGTTTTCCCTCTACTCCTTGTAGGCATTTTAATTTTTTCAGTTTAGGATTATTTTCAATACCCTTTTATTCATTTTTGCAATCTTTTCCTTGCTATAGTAGTATTTTTTATGATTTCCTTTTAGTTGTTGTGGTGAATAAAAATTCCTTTACATTTGAGTATTTACCACTTCCTCAGTTCTATTAAGAGTTCTTTTTGACTTCATGTTTACATTTCAATGAGTACTTGAAGAAAAATTGATCTTTGTTTAAGAGAATGATCCATATTATTGTTTAGAGCATTGTTTGTTTGCTAGATTGGGGCCTCTCCTTGATATCTACAATAGTAGGTGGTTTCATTTACTTTTATTTTTATGCATTGAATGTTAAATGCTTAGTCATAGCCTTTGTATGTTGAAGTGATATTTTCAAGAAAAATTTAAACTCGATATTAGAATATATTCATTTCTTTTAAGCATTTAATTTCTTAGTTAGCAGTTGTACGCACCTCCAATGAACACACAAACACTCCCTAATTCAAACTATTGCTTGGTTCATGCTACCAAGTGGATCCTTACAATAAACCATAACTTAACACACATTAACCTCATTTGACGACAAAACGAATCTTGTATTTAAGTTAGGATACTAGGGATATGCATCCAAATAATTCCCCTTTGTCACTATACATTTGAAACATAGTGGTTGTCTTTTTAGGGAGATAAAATCCTCTAGTACTTTGGACATGGTTTAAGGCCAATCTATGGGTTGATCCTCTCCTAGGAGGAAAAACGAATAAACTGGAACCAAATGGCTAAGTGGTGCAATGTCCCCCCTCAGTACCGAAGATCACCCAGATCACTATATATAGATTGAAGATGTGGAATACTCATCTTGACATGACATGAATGAGGTATCCTAGAGACCATTATTCTTATGTATCTTACCTATAGGCCACCCCTTCCAATGGGGGGAGACCTAGGATAGACAGAGTCGACTACAGCTCCATCTCTAGATTTATCCTTTTGATCTTCACTCATTGGGTCCATATAGGATTGATTCCCCTATTTTGGTCTAGTGATTGGAAGACTCGACTCGAGTTCCTGCTTCTTTTTTTCTAATGGGGAGGCGACGACCACATGGAGGAAAAGATTCAAGGAAGATTATATTTGGTGTTTTTCTTTTTGATTTTGTAGACATATTTTAGGTTAGTGGGTTGTTTCTTTCTAGGGTTTCTCTTTTTGATGGCTTTCATTTTATTTTCCTCATATCGCTTGTCGCACACTCAGTTGCATTGGCTTGTTGATCTAGTTTTTCAATTTGAGCTTACATTGGCACAATCTTATTCTGTTGGGATATTTTAGCTAGGACTCCATCATTATAGATCCCCAAATTTACTCTCGAATGCTTCAGGGCCAATCACCTTAGTATGGTATCTTAGACCCTACGGTTAGCTCCTCATGCTGGACCTTAGTTCAACACACTACACAGTCACTAGAACACCTCTCTGAGTCTCTTGATTCCAACTCCTTACAGTAAGAGTTGCTTGCATATCCACACACTAGCGGTACCATGGTTTCTAACATTTCCTCATATGGTGGAGGAAACCCTCCTCCAAGGAACCCCCCTTTGGTGAATCCTCCGTTAGAGAACCCTCTATTGGGAAACCCTCCATTGAGAAAACCTCCTCCGGGGAACCCTCCACTAGGGAAACCTCCTCTAGGAAACACTTCACCAGGAGGCCCAGTGACTACGAGCTTTCCATTTATGGATAGCCTCCACCTCCTTGATTTAGCAAGGTTGACTAATGATCTGATCCGCCATGATCCAAACCTCCCCCATATGCCTACCAAACTCTTGTCGGACATCCCAAAGTTTGAGGGGAAAGTTGGAGAATAACGCTAAAACCATATCATGTCATTTCACATATGGTGCTCTTCAAACAACATCATAGATGATCTCATCAGACTATGCTAGTTTCAGAAAACCATTACTAGTACTACCACCAAGTGGTACATTAATCAACCTCATGGGACACATCCCAAATTTATGTCCTTAGCTTCTACTTGTGCCAACTCTCTGCAGAACCCCAAGTCATAGTCATCAAAGAGGTTCACCCTCCAGTGACTTCTTTGTGTGGGATGAACACCATTTGTTTCATCTTGTCTTCTAATTAACCTTCTGAGGTATCCCATGGTACCATTATGCCCTCGACAAAGTCAGTTCCCCAAGATTTGGCAAGTCAATCCTTTCAAAGGGACAAATAAATCCTAGAAATTATCATGGAACCTTACTTTCCTTGCAATGACATTCACCATCACGCGTATTTTATTCCTGATGAACTAGTCCTTCCTTCCTTGTCTTGAGAACAATTCTCCATCAAGAAAAAAGATTTCATACTTGATGAAACCATCAATTGGTTCAAGAACTATATCCTAGCCCCCAATTCCTTCAAAGAGGGGAATATGGAAAACATCTCCCCACCATCCAATTGGATATCTTGATTAAACTTGGTGTCATGGAAAATATCACCTTGGGTGCCTCTTGTACCCCTAAAGAGATTGTTGCTTACAAAGCACTCTTTCAGGAATTTCACGACGTGTTCACTTGGTCATACACCGAGATGATTCTCCTTGATCCCACCATTGTCAAACACCATATTGACACATGGCAGATGTTGTGCTGATATGCCAAGAAAAGAGACCCATCCATACCTCGAAAGTGATGACTATGAAGGTTGAATTTGAAAAGTTGAGCAATGCCGAATTCATCTACCCAATTTCCTATACTACATGGGTATCTAACTCAGTCCCCATGAAAAACAAACAAGGAACCATTCGTGTCTGTATCGATTTTTGTGATTTTAATTTGGCCTATCCAAAAGACAACTTCCCCACACCTCTCATCGATCAGATCATCGACACTTGCATCGAACATGAAATATTATCCTTTAAGGATGGATTTTCGGGGTATAACTAGATTCAGATCCGTAAAGAGGATTAGTATAAGACCTCCTTCACTACGCCTTGGGGAGCCTTTTCCTAATGAGTCATGCCATTTGGAATAAAAAATGTTGGACCTACCTTTCAACGCACCATGTCATACTATTTTCATGATTTGTTTCACTTCATCCTTGTCTACTTGGATGACCTTATTGCATGATCCAAGGCGCACTCACAGAATTTGGAAAACCTTCGTCAGATGTTCCTTCGATGTCGAAAGTACAAAATCTACTTGAAACTTCTCAAGTGCATTTTTTATGTACCCATGGGCTAGTTATTGGGATTCATTGTTTCCAAAAAGGGGATCATTGTTGATTCCTTGAAGGTTCAAGCCATCAGCAACCATCCCCCTTTGCAAAATTTTCACCAAATACAAAGTCTCCAAGGTCAGGTTGATTTCTTACGTTGTTTTATACTAGACTACACCATGAAAACCCATGGGTTCTTGTGCTTGACACAAACCAACATTCCCTTCGTTAGGGACAAATAGGTGCAAGCACCTTCTATGCATTAAAACAAGCTTTGACTTTTGTTTCTTTCGTTTCTCTCCCAAATTTCATGAAGTATTTTATCATTTACATCTTGACATTCGAATATGCCGTTTCCAAAGTACTTTTCCAAGAAGATGTTTCTGTTCAAGAGTACATAATTTACTATGTTATATAGAACATGTTGGGTCCACCGCTTAGATATCGTCATGAGGAGAAGCTGGTACTTTCCATCATTTTTTTTGTTCAGAAGCTATGCCATTACATGCTTCTAAGATGAACCAAAGTATTCATAGACTCGAACCCAATGTTGTATCTCTTGAATCGACACCTTATTCAAGGTCGCATTACAAAATGGATCTTTATACTTCAAGAGTACGACCTCAAGTTTGTGACCCACAAAATCATCAAGGAATTAGGCTTGGCACTACTCATCACAAATTTTCCATCTAGGTCTATGGTGAAACCTATCATCGAACACTTTCCATATGAGCATTTGTTCACCATTGCATTTGTGATCATTGGTATGAGGACATCTTGGTGTAATTGCACACCTAGAAATTCAACCCTCACCTTAGCTATGATGATCGCCATCACATCTGTCACCAACCCCCTTGATACTTACTCATCAGTGATGCCCTCTATCAACGAGGGGTTGATACCGTTTTGCGATGATGCCTCACTGATGAAGAGGTCAAACAGTTCTTAAATGATTGCCATAGTGGGTCTTGCAACAATTATCTCTTAGGGATGGCCATTTCCCATAAAGTTATCCACACTCAAACATTGCTGCAATTCCATGCAGGAAATAACTCCTCTCGTGAGTCACGCCACTTCACCTAGTGATCACCATCAAAATTTTCTAAAAATGGGATATTGAATATATGGGACACAATCCCACATTAGTCGATGGCCATAAGTACATAATTGTGGCCGTCAACTAATTCACCAAGTGGTGCAAGTCCATGCCGAATTTTAACTATACTAGTCAAACAACATCACGTCTCTTTCTCAACCATGTCATCGCTTGATTTGGAGTCCCTCAACAACTAGTGGTGTCCCTCACCAACTAGTGTCTTACCATGATTCTCATTTTGAAGAGACCATCTAGAAAGATATGTCATACCTATTGAGGTATGAGCACCAATTTTCCTCCTACAATTACCCTCAGGGAAATGGCCAAGTTAAGTTCATTAATAAAATCCTCAAAACCATGCTCCAACAGATAGTGGATAAGCACAAATCCAACTGGCATCATATGCTCTTTCCAGCCTTATAGGGCTATCACAAATAAACCAAAACCACAATAGGATTGACCCCTTTCCACCTCATGCATGGAGTGGAATTAGTTCTCACAATTGAGATCCAAATCCCATCCCTGCACATTGCTATCTAACTTATACCAAATACCACTGCTCTTGAACATCACTTGATCACTCTCAAACAATTGAATGAGGATCATCATGCAACACTCCAAATGATCAAAGCTGCCAAACATTAATCAAAATCCCATTACGACTCTACTGTCCACCCTTGCACTTTCAAGGAGGGATACCTTGTCCTATTTTATGACCAAGCTCATGACAAACTTGGAAAGGGAAATTTCAAGTCCATGTGGTAGGGACCATATGTTCTTAAACACTATCTCGACAAAGGGGTATACATCCTGACCAATTCTGAAGGTTACCTCTTGAATGTCGCCCGCAATGGGTTGTACCTCAAGAGATTTTACACTTAACTTGACCAAACCTTTTTTCCTTTGTATTGTATATTTTTTCCTTTTTGTTTATATTTTTCAAAGGAGAGCCTCATGGTTTGTTTCCTTGATCTCATCAAATGGATCCTTATCCTGCCGTATACATTGGTTATACTAATGACACAAGAAAATATTGTCTGAATATCACCTCGGCTGTATGGGTACTTGATTCCCTGTCTCACGTCCTAATTCTTATCAGTGGTGCATGTGTTGGTGAAACCACTAATAACTAGGTGTAATACGATTTTGTGATTGGTATCTTGACCGATACCCTACACACGAGCATTTGTCACCTTCGTGTTTACCTTGATTCCTAGCTTCTTGTAGCATAGTTGAACAATTGTTACCATGTATGCGATCATTGTCTCTTTAGAATGTTCCCGTGCACTACATAATTGGTTAGACTATTTGAAACCATCACATTCATTGATGTCCCCAGATGTCTCAATAGTGTAGTATATCACATGGCTAATGATATTCTATAGTGGCACATCAATCATCAATAATAAGGAAATAAACCATCCACATGCATTTTATATAATTTTGCATCCACATGTAGGTAACCATCACATACATCACATCACATATTAAATAGTCTCCACACATGTATACAACATTTGCATCCATGTGCATATGTAAATATAATTCATATGTCCTAAATACAGTCGTGTTTACAACAAAGATCCCCAAAAGCTCTATAAAATATAATAAGTACATCAATAAAAAATCAACATGCTCCTAGCATGGGGGGAAGCTCTCTATTGCTACCAACTAGTCATCAGAGTACTTGTAGGAATCATCCTCAGTCTCCTCCTCACTACTCTCATTATCAATGTTAGGTACACTTCCTTGTTCCATCTCTCTAATAACCTTAGAAGCTACAAAAATATGGCACATGATAGGCCGCCACTCACTAGGAACTTTGAAGAAAATAACGATCAGATCCTCATCGAGGTTCTGTCACCCATCATCATTGAAACCCTCTAACAATTGCTCTATATCTAGGCATAGTTCGTCGAGTACTGCCTCAACACTCCTACATAATCATTTTGCATCAGGGGCATGGTCGATACTCTCAATGCTACTATGATGCCTTTGGTAACCCACCAGAGGAACATGTCCCACATTTGCACACAAATATGACAATTCATCAGTACTAATACTATATAAAAATTCTAGCTATCAACTATGGTAATTTTGTAAACAAAATTGTAATCAAAATTCATACATACCATCAAGTCCCCAAGCCTAACTAGGAGGGTGGGATAACTAAGGGTCCCCCTATAGTCCATGCCAACATAGGGGTAGTACTCAATGAAAACTAGAATGTGTCGCCATTGTACAAAGAATTCTCGTCTGAAGACACTCCCCACTATGCCTTCGCACTTGAAAATCATCATATCACCCCAATGCATCATCTTAGGCTCTGTAGTCTTGTCGTCTCTCACTTCCAAGTGAAGTCATAGTGTCAACACTCTCTCAAAGAAAAATGAGTAGATGAATGCTGAAAACGTAAAGTCTAGCCCAATGCGATTGGATTGGTTAATATCTCTCCAAACCGTGGTCAGGAACATATAGGCTCACCCAAAATAGGTCACAACCAACACTCTCTCAACTAGAAGCATATGCCCACCTAAGATCTTGTGTATCCCAGTAGATCCCAGGACTTGTACCACAGTTGCAGTAATAGCTCATGTCTCCAAAATCTCAATGTCACAAGTAGAATGAACGAGCTATGAATTTGCATAGTACAAACACAATGATAATCAAGTATATCCTACATACTCATGTCCCATGGACATTTGGGCTACGTTTCCCCAATCACTCCCAACATAGGGATCCTAGTCATGAAGTATATGCCTTAGAGGGTGAGATCCACTCACTCACCTTGCATTATGAAAGCCTCAGTGTATTGGTCCCAAAACTCAACTATCTTGTTGAGTAGCAAGTTAGCAACCTCGCGCTGCACATCAGCAGGTTCTTAAGAAAATTGAGAAGCCTATGCCTCACTAGGATGTCCTAGAAAACCTGGTCCCCTCTAATATCTTGGTGGATGTTAGACACATACCACTCTCTCCATTCCACCCTCAACATCATGCACCATCAAGTGATCACCAAACATCAGTTAAAAATAAAAACATCTATTAAATTTGAGGTTAATTCTTTCAAGGAAATTTGTACAACCTAGGTCGCATATGTTTGGCGAAACAGAGTGACCTAAGTCACACATGTTCTCCAAACAGGTATGACCTAGGTTACACCTATCTCTTAGACAAGCGTGGCGCAACTTGCACTTGTCTTCTCAAAAGGTACGACCCAGGTCACTTAGTTTCCCATGAAATGTGCGACCCAAACCAAAAACCCTCGTGGGGTTCATCAAGGTCCCTTAGGTTCCCAAATCACAAAATGAAATAGCTAAAAATGACAAGAAAGACTAGACCACTAACCTGAAGCTCACATGAATGAAAACCATTGGTCGAATAAAAAGAAATCTGCTTCTGAAGTTTGGGGCCCTCCACACAACTCCAACAAACAATAGTCAAAATGACATGTGGCATAGTGGGCCCCACCCTATTCGAAGGCTATTTAGTCCTATTTTTCTTTTGACTATTATAGATTCATATGACGTCCATATTACACGTTGTTCACACCTTCAAAATCAAGATTTCGTGCTCTTCTTGATTATGGAATCCATTTTTCTTGATCACAATTTTTTTTGGGCTACCTTTTAGCTTGCCTCAATTGGCATGCACCCCATGTAAGTCACCTAATTTTTATTTAATTGCACACTATATTTTATTTTCAAAATCATGTTTACGGCATCATTTCTATGTGTATAGGTCTAGGTCGTGATGAGGATCATTACTTCCAAGTAAGTGGAAACCCCTACAGGTAATACGCTTCAAACTTTATAGGTAATCACCCCTACATAATATTGTATGCATTAATCTTTTTCATCCCTTTTTACACATATAGGATGCCACCATCCTATTTGGGCAAGTGGCCAATCCCAACCATTCTTGCATTTTCCCTTACCTGATAATATATCGTACCTTACATGGGTGACCATTTAGTGCCCTTTTTCATTTGACACTCATGCCATTGCAATCCCCATAGGATTGGGAGTCCATATAGTCTGTGATTTTGCACAACACCACATATTACTCTGTCATCATTGCTTGTTTTCCTACCCTACTGAATCCCAAATTTATGGCTATTAAGGCATTCTGATGATCTACATTGTACATCTAGGATCCCAACGCTCCATCCTTACTTCAAAAAGTGACATTATTATTACACCATTCATCATCCCGCAAGGAAGTCACTATCAATAACCTAGCCGCCCCATAAAAACCCTCATCTACTATCATTATACCTTTTTAATCATCTGATCAATTCATTGGACACTTAACTCCTTGCATGTCTCTTTATCTCTCTAAGGTGTCCTCCTGCCTTAGAAAGCATGATACAAAGTTGATTTTAAGCACCCCCTTTTTCTATAAGTTTATGCATCTAGGAAGCTAAAATTGTGAAAGTCTTACTCACAACCTATCTTTGATGCCCACACATCGGAGAAACCATTAAACAAATGGTGCTCCTCAGCACCCCTATAGATTGCATATAGTCCCTATAGCTAGTGTTTTCACACCAACTCGTCCTAAAGAGCACCTACTAAGGATTCAGGAACCCTTAGTAGCAGTTCATGTGAATGGGTAAAAACCAGTAAATAAGCAAATGATAACTGTTATATGTGGATGCAATAATAAAAATAAAAACAAAACAAATTAACTACTGCAGTAATAAAATAAATAGGAACCCGTGAATGAAATGTGATTTTCTGCATTAATGTGTAACAAATGGTTTACAATATAAGGTTACCTCAAAAGGCGAGGTTGTGGGAGCCCTTGGAACCATACGTTGAGTAGTGCACCAAGTATCCAGGGTTCCTTGCTCTTATCCAAATGCTCAATGGGTTGGCCAAATTTCAACAAGATGGGCACAAAAGCTTAAAATGGTGAGCTTGAGTGTTGTAGGAAATTGGGCAGCATAAGGGTATGAAGAGTGAATGATTGATGTCAAATGGGAGGCCTCCAGTATCTTTTTATAGCAATTTTGGGTGGTGGAGTATTGGCCCATGGTTTTGGGTAACCAGTAGTATTGGTTTATAGTATTTGATATTCTCCATCTTTTTTTATTTTATTTTGATTTTTTTCCTTTTTTACATTTTCTTTTAGGGATTTTAGACCCTTTTTTTAGGGTTTTTGACCCTTTTTGAAGGAATTTCATTAATTGAGGAGGGAAATAATGATTTTCGGCCTTTTTGGTTACCATTTGAGGGTTTTTTAGGGTTTTGGAAACCAAAAATGTAGGAAAAGTGGACAAATGGGTTATGTGACTAGGGAGATGAGCTAGTGAAACATTTTTGGGTGTTAACAGGTTTCCCCCTGATGTGTGAGAGAAGGAGCTCATTGTATGGCCGATAGACATCATAGGTTCTGTCATTTTCCAGGGGTATGGGCATTATGACGGAGGAGAACATAAATTGGTTGGAGACCGGAACACGTGCTCCATACAAACTGCAAAGGATAAAACTGAAAATACATGACCTCAACAATGAATGAGGAATAATCTCAATATATGGACAAGGCGGGCATACCCATGCTCGTATCGAGATATACAAATAATAATGAGGCCCAAAAGGGGACCTGATCAATACATAGAACTGTGGTGTACATCATAATGGTATAGAGGGGACACAAATCTGGGACATACTCATGGTCCAAACATGACTGATCAGAAGAACTGAGACATGGAAATAATGGCATCCATACTGAATGTGGTACCATAGAAACTGATGCTCAGTTGGATCTGACGGTGTCCAACAACTGTATGGACTCAAGAACTAAAAGTCAGAATCTCAAAGGTACATTGAACTGCATATGAACTGGATACTCTAGGAATCATAGAGTTGAAGGGCTTCCGACACTGTCACCAACACAGCCTAGATATCCGTGGGAACATATAACTGGGGGGTTCCAAATAGAATCACCATTGTGCTAGAGTCAAGGGTCATTCGGGGTCTTCGACCAATAACTGAAGGGACCAATACCCTGCACGAATCTCAATGGTGCGATGATGGTATTGAAGTCGAGCATGTGAGAAACAACCATTCTAAGAGGCACTAAGGACTCCTCTCAGATGGTCCGTAGGCACTCACCACTGATGGAGATGAGTCCAAGGTACATGGACCTCTGGTTTTTTCCTTTGGAATATATGGGATGGAGTTGACAGAGGGAGACCTGCAACTACCAAGGAAATGGTGTTTCCTTGATAGGAGTGCGAGGTGTACAACCAAGAGGTGATAGTACTGGATGTGATACTGATAGAATTTGGGGGGATACGAGGGTCGCGGAGTTGGGGGGACTCAAACATCCTTTGTTCAAAGTATGATAGCAAGATTGACCTAACAACATATGAAACTGAATTCGGGGAAGGGGATCATAGTTTAAGGGACCAGGGATTGTGACTGCAATGGGGGAGACACAAGGGGGAAAACTCATGATTGATATCAGGAGACTCTAAGGGTGACACATCGTAGAATACTCTAAAGAAAGGTGACCATACTGGGGATGATTCTATAATAGTGGGGCTATATAGGATATGTTGTGGCGCCAAGAGGCACCGTTTGGGCCTTCTTCATGGTTTAAGGAACTCAAAGAAGGGATATAAGTGTGCTCAAAATGGTACTGTTGTGTGGATTTGTACGATCCCAGGACAGTGCGTGCTCGTGGGTGCTTTCAATTTTAAGGAGTCTGAAAGCGATAAGAAGACTATGAAATGGTGGGAAGGTACCTTCATGTGGATTTATACGAGCCCAGGACGGTGAATGCTCATCGTTGCTTTCAATTTTAGAGAGTTAGAAAGAAAATAAGAAGACTCCAAGAGGTTCTTTTTCGTGTGTTAGTCTCCAAGGCCCGAAAAAAGCATAAAAATATGCAATGAAGAACTATTCTAACCAATGTGGCTAGAGTATACCTTTTTCGTATTTATTCTACCAGGTCCAGAAAAGGGTTAAACTTATACCAGATAGACGCCCTTTCAGGTACTTTAACGAGCATGAAAGGAAGCAAGATTGCTCAACGATCATTTCATTCTTTTAGGAGTCAGAAAAGAGCTTAATAAAAACTCCCTAAGTGCCTTTTTCGTAAAGGAATTGCTCGGCCCAAAAAAGGGATAAAAGTATACCAAACAAAGGTAATATCCAAGCAAGGAGGAAGTGTTCAATCAAGGGATAATTGTGAGAACCAAGATAGAAGGTGAGGGGGGGACATTGATGGGGCCTCCTTGTGGGTTGATGAATGGTGGTAAAATAACTCAATAACTATAGTATGGAGGGAGTGAAGGGTTCATGAGTAGGCTGTGATAGACAAAATCGTCATGATTGGGAAAAAATGACTGCGGCCTGTGTGGCACGCAAATCGAGGCGACAAGGGGCATGGAAAAAATGCCTAAAATGTTTGTGAGTGAGAGAAATAAATGATATCAAGCATCATCATTATCGTGGAATTATGAATCCGACAGTGCAAATGGTGCGAAAAACGGAGGTCATATGACCCCAGAATGGTCAAAGCAAAAATTAGGGTAGAAATGGGTATAAATAAAGGGGAGCCCACCAAGACAAGGATGTGGTGGTGGGGAGAAATGATGACCCACAAGGGCGGAATAATAGGAATATAAAATCAAATATACAAGTGACATGTGACCTTGAAAATAGTTGAGATCGCGCATGTGAAAATGCGAGCATGGTTAATGACCTTCCCCCATGCTATGTGCATGGGGTTTGTGATTGTGGATCACATATGTGTTGGGTTGAGAAATGGGATCATTGACATGCTGAGATAGATGTGACGGGGAAGGTTCAAAATTATTGAGCATTCCCCCTATCCTAGGGTCTAGGTAATCTATTATCCCCCCTAACTCAGAGGTGTCAATGTGGTGCGAATGCTGTCTCAAAGAGGGATCAACAAGTCGTCGACCAACTGCTAGAGAGGGGGTGTACCATGAGGCTGTGGGCTGTGGTGGCATACTGAAGTGATGATATGATGATGGGTGTAACGTCCCCACCCATCTATCCAATTTCTGGAAGGGAACATGATTCCAATCTATGGGGCTTTTACATAAACTAAGCCCATTCATTTGATTCATAGCCATAAAATTCAAAGGTGTGCAGATGCAAATCAATTTAACATGCACATCGGAATAAACACCATCCACACACAATTCACAATTTCCATTCAATTTAACACATTGTAGAATTAAATACAAACATAGAATATACTTATCTCACTATAATGTTGTCCCCAACAACTAGCTATGTTGCTACAACGTTCCTCCCAATCGTAGGTCTTTGCCCAGCCTATATTATTTCAGCACTCAGAGACCACCCCCGAGCTAGGCATGATATCTACAAGGAAAAGGGGATTTCAAGCTCATACAAAGCCAAATAATCATTTGCATTTAAGCCAAACCAGTCCACAGCTGGGTTTATCAGGCTAAATTTGAACCCTCTTCATTTGTGGATGCTTCCACTCAAGCTCAAGCCAAAATAATGGAAACCCATTTCAACCCCAATAATATTAACACACAGCAACTCAAAACTGAGCATGGATACTTATAACAACAAAATCACAATTTTTGGGCAGGAAGAAAAAGTGTTTGGAAACCAAAAACGAAATGGAAAAACCGTTTCCAGAAAACGTTTATGGTCACTCAAGGGACAAAAACGGCCTCCATAAACCGAAATTTATGGCTCCCTTCCTCCCAGCCATTGTGCAATACAAAAGCGAGTTCCCAGGCATGGAAAATGCAGGAGATAGATGAAAAACGTGATGGGAAAATCCCCAGCTAGCTCAGACTGTGTGAGAGGGAAAATGCTTGGGTATCCAAGGGCCAAAACGACCTTCACATAGTCATTAACTAGCAGCAGGGTTCACAAAAACGATTTTTCCATAATGAAACCAAATCTGGAAATTCAAAAAAACATTTTTACAACAATAATGGAAACAACGAGCTATCAAACTTATCTATTGAGCTTCCCAATGGATTCTCTTCTTTCCCCATGGTCCAACCATCACAAAAACGCCCTTCTCAACTTGAAAACCAATGAATTTACAACGTTCTCCATGAGAGAAATGCCCAACAAGTTCTAAAAACGTGAGAGAGTGAAGTCTGGTCATGAATAATGGCTTGGGAAGGCAATTCGTGGGTGTTTTCTTGCCCAAGAAGGAGAAACATGATTTTCCATAAGGGTGGCTTTCCCATACTCGAATTTGGATAGCCATACCTCCCCAATCCCCAAGGCATTAACTACTTCACCCAACTCTTGGGAGAAATCAATGATTGGGTACAAAAGTCAACATGGGTAGTTGATGGTTGATGGGTTCTCTCATTGACACTTGGCTTGACTTCATTGGCTCAAGGGTTTGAATATTTCCCTCCCAATTCCTTGTAATATCATGCCCCCATCTCTTGTTGCATTGCATAGCTAGTTGTGGGTATTTATATTAAAATACATATTTACAATTCCCATGGCTCACTAGCACATGGGTTAAATAATATCAACATACTTTCCTCTTCAAGGTCGAGTGTTCACTAGCGGGGCCTTGGCCTTGAGCTCCACGCTAGGAACCATACATAATATGCATACAATATTTACATTATAACCCAAAATATTACAAGGGTCAAAGTGGGGACGTAACAATCCCCTCCCCTTGGAATAACACCGTCCTCGGTGTTCCAATTACTTAGGAATACATACACGCTTTATACATGACCAAAATTCACAAAATATGGCAGGCCTATGCTGTATTTCATCTTTTTACTTTGAACCTTCAGGAACAAACAATTTGGCTTCCACAAGCTACTCCTGCTGGCTTTAATCTTCCAGCTCTGCAAGTGGGCATTGCTCCACAACAATCCCTTCCCTTTATTTACCTTCCAGCTGATCTACAAGTCTGGAATTTCATGGATGCCATCTTTATTGCTGTCCTGGCAACTATCTGAGGAATATTTCCAGCCAAAACAAACAACTTTCATTTTTCTCCCTGTGAAATTTATCATGGAAACTCTTTGTTAGGACAAGCATAATATAAACATTGAAATTAGTCAATTATTTCCCAATTGACATGGAACATCCATGCTTCACTCATGCGACTTCCAATTTTTTTTTTTTCATGCTTTCCCAACATACACATGATCTCTTTCATGTTCATCCTTTCACAGTGAAATAACTATTTTAGCATTCACAATTTAATTCAAGTAAATAAACACATTCTTCTTCTAGTCATGACATGCATTCAACAATTCTTTGTTTTATAAATGCATCAATAAAAAGGAAAGAGAAGAGTACGAGTTTCTCCCTCTTAGTCTTGTTTTATTACGGAGCTATGCCATCACTGTGGTTTCATGCTCCTTAGTCTCTTTCACTTTAATGTGAATGCTTGATTTGCCCTTTATTGGCTATGACACTTAGTGTCTGAGGTCTGTCTAATGCTTTTCAACTTGGGTACCCCTTCCCATTCTTCTTACAGAACCTCTGGTTGCTAGGACCCACTCATGTTCACTAGCACCATCTTTTATTACTGCTCATATTGAGCTCTTTAGGACAGTCATATGTCCATATGCATCCGTATGATGCCTTCCTAGTCCTTGCTTCCAACAATACCTACACTCAAACATTGAATCAATTCACATGTTTCGTTTATTTCATAAGGTTTTTCTCTAAACAAGAGTTTAAGGAATCATAAACAAATCATATACACACGTATTTCATAAGTAAGAAGCTGCAATGTAACCAAATACTTATCTGCATTGGATGTCTTCACTTTATTCCACAGGCTCCTTCTTCGCTTTATAAGCCTTGGATTGCCCATGGATGCAATAATGAATGTTGGGCCAGCACGCAGGCTACTCCATAACCATTCGAATGGCAATGCCAGGCCAGTACGCCGACTGGTTTTATCAATTAATTAAAGAATGTTTGGCTAGCACGCTGGTTGCTCCACAACATCAAATGGTTAATGCTCCCACCAACTATTCTCTGAATTTATTGAGCATCAGTTTCTCTCTGGATTTACCAAGAATTTCAGCGCCCAACTAGTTACTCTCTGGTTTACCAAGCATTTTATAGTTCTTTCAGGTTCCTTACTTCCTGTAATGACCAAGGTTTCCAATAGTGTATCATCCTAGCTGTTAGAAAACTTATACCTGAAATATTTATTATTACAAGTAAGAAATAAATGAAAATGAATACTTATCTGTATTGTTCATTTCCTTGCTACTCCACAAGTTTCCTTCTCTGCTTTACAAGCCTTGGATCACCTGTGGGGTGGATGCTTAGCCAGCAAACGTGCTGCTGCACAACATCATCCGAATAGGCAATGCTAAGCCAGTACGTAGACTGGGTTTATCGGGAATCCTTAAAATCAGTATGCTAAGCCAGTACGCCGACTGGTTTTATCAAGCATTTCAAAATTCAGTATGCTAAGCCAGTGCGCTGACTGGGTTTATCAAGCATACAACGACCATTTCCAAGCCAGTTCTCCGACTGGGTTTGTCAGGAAACAACACCCTTCACCAATACCTCCACAACATGCAAATAACCAATGCCAAGCCAGTACACCGTCTGGGTTTGTTAGGCATCCAACAACCATTCACCACAACATCCACATATCCAATGCCAAGCCAGTACACCGACTGGGTTTATCAGGCATAAAATGACCATTGCCAAGCTAGTACACCGACTGGATTTATCAGGAAATAAGAACAACATAATATGATTACGTGGCTCCTTCTTTTATGCAAACCAGTGGTTCCCTCCAGGAACTCCATAGGTGACTCACTTGACTGCAGGCTAGCATGGCCCCACAATACCCACTCACACTACATAAGGATGATACCCCTTTTCTGCAACATAGCTCCTTGGGCCTATCCACACCCTATCCATTGCTTCTAGTGTCCTTTAGTGTGAGCGTAGAAAGGTTACCACTGCCCATACCGTCCTCTTGAGTATTTTCTCTTCACATTGCCCCTTGACGTGCAAAAACCAAATTGCATTCGTATAAGCTGACAACACAAGAAGGATAAGCAGGCTCATCAGTATTGCTGCTCAAAAATTATAATCATATTTCATAACATTCACTATCAAGTATAGAAACACCAGGAATGAGTCCATTCCCTTAGGGTGTAGTCAATATTGACAACCTCAACAAAACCCAACACCCGAAAGGTATGCATCCCTTTCTGATGCGAGTCATGTAGGCCCTAATCATACTCAAGCAGTCTGCAATGATATAAATAAGATAGAGCATGCTCTGCATATTAACCCTAATAATTTAGACATGCATGTTCTTGTCTAGGGTCATAGAATACTCATTCATTTTGCAGATGTATCTCACATGCCTTCTGGGCATAGCCTTACCATCTCATTCTCATGGTTTACCGACATGCGGTTTGGCTGAGATATTATCATTAATGGCATTTCACCCAAAACCCATTTCCAAAGCATGGGGTCTTTTCCATCTAGTTTGGCTTCTGCAGGCCATCACACATGGTATTCCTGCAATGTGTCTTCTTTACAACCATGAGAACCTTCTCATAGCCTTTGGCTTCTGCACATGGTAGATCCCAGTCTTTACTATGGAATTATCCTCATTGCCATATGTAAGAGTTTTCTACCTGAAAACTGGAACTTCAATCAGCCAAACACGTTGTGAGTATCTATACATATAATCCTTTCATTGCCACAACAGTCACTGAAGTGATCTCAGAATTATGACACTCAATAATTCAAACACCTTCAACTGTTAACATTTGAAATGCAATGAAATATATACATTCCTATATATGCATCATTGTCACAATAAAATTGCAAGACATAGTCACATTATCCATGCAATTTAAATAAACGGTAAATACTCATTACTTCTCATTCCATGCAATTCTGTCCTTCCAAGAGAGCACTCTGGTAGCCCATCACATGTCTACCTTCTTCATGTAGTCTTTCCCCTTCATTCATAGCATCTCATGAAATGGTATCAGGATTAACAATAGTCCACCATTTCATCTATTATCTAACTGCATTGAATCACATATATATATCACAACCATGCATTCACACAATGCATCTCAACATGTGCACCTATACATATGCATGCACTTTTACATCACTCACATAATCTTTTAGTGTGCAATCACTCAATGTATAACCACAAGATTGTACATAATATTTTAATGCACATCTCCTCAATGCAACCTTGCATTAATTTATGAGTACTATACATTCAAAGATATTATGTCCTAACCATGTACTACCATGACAAGGCCATAAGTCATCACGTGCTTTGGTTTTTAAACTCACAACCAACATACACACATGGCATGATATAATTCCATATGAATGCATTGATATTTCTAAGCAATTATAGGGTGTAAGGATCATTGCCTTCACTTACCCACACCTCACCATACTCGGTAGGTTAACGGTCCCATTCGGGCACTCAATACCATATGCAAACCAAATCATCATAGTTCAAAACATAGTATTCCTGCAGGCCATCACACATGGTATTCCTGCAATGTGTCTTCTTTACAACCATGAGAACCTTCTCATAGCCTTTGGCTTCTGCACATGGTAGATCCCAGTCTTTACTATGGAATTATCCTCATTGCCATATGTAAGAGTTTTCTACCTGAAAACTGGAACTTCAATCAGCCAAACACGTTGTGAGTATCTATACATATAATCCTTTCATTGCCACAACAGTCACTGAAGTGATCTCAGAATTATGACACTCAATAATTCAAACACCTTCAACTGTTAACATTTGAAATGCAATGAAATATATACATTCCTATATATGCATCATTGTCACAATAAAATTGCAAGACATAGTCACATTATCCATGCAATTTAAATAAACGGTAAATACTCATTACTTCTCATTCCATGCAATTCTGTCCTTCCAAGAGAGCACTCTGGTAGCCCATCACATGTCTACCTTCTTCATGTAGTCTTTCCCCTTCATTCATAGCATCTCATGAAATGGTATCAGGATTAACAATAGTCCACCATTTCATCTATTATCTAACTGCATTGAATCACATATATATATCACAACCATGCATTCACACAATGCATCTCAACATGTGCACCTATACATATGCATGCACTTTTACATCACTCACATAATCTTTTAGTGTGCAATCACTCAATGTATAACCACAAGATTGTACATAATATTTTAATGCACATCTCCTCAATGCAACCTTGCATTAATTTATGAGTACTATACATTCAAAGATATTATGTCCTAACCATGTACTACCATGACAAGGCCATAAGTCATCACGTGCTTTGGTTTTTAAACTCACAACCAACATACACACATGGCATGATATAATTCCATATGAATGCATTGATATTTCTAAGCAATTATAGGGTGTAAGGATCATTGCCTTCACTTACCCACACCTCACCATACTCGGTAGGTTAACGGTCCCATTCGGGCACTCAATACCATATGCAAACCAAATCATCATAGTTCAAAACATAGTTGAAGGGATATCACCAAATCCTCTTTCAACATTCATGCATTTAAGCACAAATAACCATTACCTGCATGGTTGTTATTAACATCGCTTGATGTTACCTGATCAGTTGGCCTCTTACCAAGGCTACTTAGTCCTTTTGCCAACGTCATGATCATGGACTTGTTGCACCATCCTCTCTTCATAAGGTCGTTGGTCACATGCAACAACGTCATCAACTTCTTTAGCCATGTTTTGATTGTATTTGTCCTACAACCAATGCGGACACAACTAATTATTAGCAACCACCATAAATATCTCAATTGGCTCATTGCATATGTGAAACCTCACTATTTTACCAATATGCAATGTCCTATTCATGCACAAACATTTCACATGCACTGTGTAATGTTTCTTAATATGCCTACTAGTGCATAGTCATATCATCTATCTAATCTCTTGCATTTCATCATTCCTATGCCATAATTTATATGCACGACCACTTCAAAATTATAAATACAATATCAAGAGGGTAGTGGAGGAATTCTCCCTTCCAATTCCTCATTGTAGAATGGAATTTCCTCTTCCACATCATAGTTGATCCAATTCCATGGGCTCTCTACCATGCACACAAGCACATATTAGCTATGATCTTCTCACAAAGTAAAAATTCAATATATGTATTCACGTGTATAACATTCATTCATGATATTGATATTCTTGGCCCAACCAAGACCAGAACTTTCCAACGACACTTAACTGGAATGCTGCTTTGATGTGACTATAATGATGCAAAATGTGTTTGTAAACACAACTGTTAGCTGCATTATAATATCATGAATTGGTTGCATGTATATGGGAAAATCCCATATTGACAACTTTAAAAAGCGCAGGAATTATTTCTATTTTGGTTGACACCGACGCATGGCTTATCCTTAAAATCGCTGATGGACGGACTGTTTTCCAATGCAAAGTTATCTCCAGCCTTCGGTGCAAGTTTTAACCATAATTCTCCCACCTCTTCGGCACAAGTTTTAATCATAACTCTGCCGCCAAATGTTCCCTTCAATTCAAACATTTTTTTTATCCTTTCTCGCGCATGTCTTAAGATTAAAATTGTCCGCTTATGGAGCCCATCTCAACCTTATTTTGGCTGCCTTCAGCGCAATTACTAACAACATGCCGAAAGCTTTGGCATAGGATTTATCATTAAAATTTCCGCGGGTCCTATTGCCAAGTTTGTCGCCGCGCACCGCGCATGGCGCAAAATTTACCCTTAAATTTTTCGTGGGTCCTATCGCTAAGTGTTCCGCCACGCACCGCGCATGGCGCAGACTTTATCTTTAAATTTCAATGCCGACCGTGTCGCAAAAATTAGTGTTAATTCTGCCGCCACACGCGCAGAACTTAATGCTAAAATTGTCGACAGAGCCTTTAGCAGAACTCATAATTACTTAGAAAAATTGCAAATTTTCATAGACAGTTAGAAATTTTTCTAGAATGTGCCATTCGTTTCTTTATAGAGGTGAGTTACTACAAATCAAACTTGCATAAAAATAGTAAAAGAATGCCAAGAACTTGCATCTCTGAAAAGGGATTTTCTTTCATTTCAAATTCAACAATCCAACCAATGGATTCACAATCAATCTTCAAGCACCCAACAAGCATGGGCAAGGAAAACTCATGAGCATAAGGGCATAATTCTCAAGCTTTCCTCACTTCCGAAAACCATCAATCGGCTACATAAATGTTGGTTCATTGTAATTAACAAACATCATTAAGATATAGGGCTGTAACAACCAACTATTCAGGCTTTCAATCATGGAATTAACACACAAAAACTCATACCAGCCATGCCCAACATTCAATTTCATGCATTCAAAACATCATGGACATCCAAGGGACAAGGAGTCATAATTAATCAAGGCCTCAAGCACATGATGCGTTATCTCATATGCACAGCAATTAACAACAAACAACAACCAACACACAACAACATGCCCCATGCACAACACACAAAATCATATTTTCCTAATATGTTGTGTGGATGTCGACCCAACAGCCTCAGTGTTGTAACCATGGGCTCTAATACCAAATGTAACGTCCCCACCCATCTATCCATTTTCTGGAAGGGAACATGATGCCAATCTATGGGGCTTTTACATAAACTAAGCCCATTCATTTGATTCATAGCCATAAAATTCAAAGGTGTGCAGATGCAAATCAATTTAACATGCATAGCGGAATAAACACCATCCACACACAATTTCACAATTTCCATTCAATTTAACACATTGCAGAATTAAATACAAACAAAGAATATACTTATCTCACTGTAATGTTGTTCCCAACAACTAGCTATGTCGCTGCAACGTTCCTCCCAACCGTAGGTCTCTTCCCAGCCTGTATTATTTCAGCACTCAGAGACCACCCCCGAGCTGGGCATGATATCTACAAGGAAAAGGGGATTTCAAGCTCATACACAGCCAAATAATCATTTGCATTTAAGCCAAGCCAGTCCACAGCTGGGTTTATCAGGCTAAATCTGAACCCTCTTCATTTGTGGATGCTTCCACTCCAGCTCAAGCCAAAACAATGGAAATCCATTTCAACCCCAACAATCTTAACACACAGCAACTCAAAACTAAGCATGGATACTCATAACAGCAAAACCACAATTTATGGGCATGAAGAAAAAGCATTTGGCAAACAAAAATGAAATGGCGATTGGGGAATCGCCCTGGGAGAGAAAAACCGTTTCCAGAAAACGTTTGTGGTCACTCAAGAGACAAAAACGGCCTCCATAAACCCAAATTTGTGGCTCCCTTCCTCCTAGCCATTGTGCAATACAAAAACGAGTTCTCAGGCATGGAAAATGCAGGAGATAGATGAAAAACATGATGGGAAAAGCCCCAGCTAGCTCAGACTGTGTGAGAGGGAAAAGGCTTGGGCATCCAAGGGCCAAAACGACCTTCACACAGTCATTAACTGGCAACAGGGTTCACAAAAACGATTTTTCCATAATGAAACCAAATATGGAAATTAAAAAAAAACGTTTTTACAACAATAATGGAAACAACGAGCTATCAAACTTATCTATTGAGCTTCCCAATGGATTCTCTTCTTTCCCTACGGTCCAGCCATCACAAAAACGCCCTTCTCAACTTGAAAACCAATGAATTTACAACGTTCTCCATGAGAGAAATGCCCATCAAGCTCTAAAAACATGAGAGAGTGAAGTGTGGTCATGAATAATGGCTTGGCAAGGCAATTCGTGGGTGTTTTCTTGCCCAAGAAGGAGAAACACGATTTTCCATGAGGGTGGCTTTCCCATACTCGAATTTGGACAGCCATACCTCCCCAATCCCCAAGGCATTAACTACTTCACCCAACTCTTGGGAGAAATCAATGATTGGGTACAAAAGTCAACATGGGTAGTTGATGGTTGATGGGTTCTCTCATTGACACTTGGCTTGACTTCATTGGCTCAAGGGTTTGAATATTTCCCTCCCAATTCCTTGTAATATCATGCCCCCATCTCTTGTTGCATTGCATAGCTAGTTTTGGGTATTTATATTAAAATGCATATTTACAATTCCCATGGCTCACTAGCACATGGGTTAAATAATACCAACATACTTTCCTCTTCAAGGTCGAGTGTTCACTAGTGGGGCCTTCTCCTTGAGCTCCATGCTAGGAACCATACCTAATATGCATATAATATTTACATTATAACCCAAAATATTACAAGGGTCAAAGTGGGGACGTGACAATGAAGGATTCCCCTTGCGGGGTGGATTGCTGTAACATCCTGAATTTTCATAAAAATTTAAAATTTTGAAAATGATATTAAATAAAAAAATTATATTTGCGAAAATAATAATTGTTTGATTACGACAGCTTTAATTAAAAAGTTGTTAGTACTAAACATAATTTAATTTCTATTTTAGCAGCATTGTGACAAATGACAACTTTAACACATAATTGATGAACGTGATTATGGTAATAAATGAACTAACAGGTCATAATTGTGATGCAATATTTTTTTTCTTTGGAAAAATACTGGCAGTTTGATTTTTGATGAACAAGGGTGTCCTACGAGGTACCCTCGAGTTTACTTAGCTGCAATGCTAACGCATTTGAATGTTCTATGTGCAGACGACAGGTAAGAGGTTCAATAACTGCATAGTTTAAAAGTACGTGCGTAATTCAATTCAACGTCAAAATAAAAATGTTGTGAATTCTTTTGTGAAAACAAGTATCTTCAGGCATGAAATGTCTAGAGTTGCTTAAAGGTTCTTAACACTGTCTTACAATTCATAAATGTTGGAAACAATGACGTCTAGAAGGTATACATGCTGTTAAGTTTAATGTCGTAAGCCAATGACGTTGTTATAGATTGGCTTAGTCATCGTCTTAAGATAATTAATACTTGTATAGTATTAATGTCATAATTGTATCGCTAACCATCAAATGCATTGCATTAAGAGTTCGGGTATGAAGTACATGGCAATGGCATGGTTTTTATGCTAGTTACTAATCAATGGTTTTGTTAAAAATCCAAAAATGCAAACTCTTATCTTTTTAATAGTTGCAATAATGTAAACTATGATTAACATGTTAACTATGTAATTCTTATAGATTACTATCCTAATGTAATAGTTTGACAAATGTAAACTATTCACTATATAAATGAAAGTTCACAATATTATATGTAATTGGAACTTAATACATGGCTAAATTTAAACATTAATACCCTAATCGCGACCATAATCTTAGAACTATAATTTTTAAATAATGCAACAATAATGTTTTGAGTTTATAAAAGATCTACATGAAGATTTTATCGTCGTTAATTGGTACTGACATGCATTAATGTCGACAGGATGGGCGAGTTGACGGGTTATTAAAATGGCATAAGCCTCGAGCTGTCAAGGAGATGGTGTCTCAACCCTGCATTAAAAGCCTGAACCAAAATTCCAGCTGACAAGGATTGTTAACGATCCACGTAGTATGGTGTCAATGTAATAGTAACTGCGACATCCACTGTGTAATGGTTTTTATATTGAACTCCTCCGAGCTGGCTGTTGATCGATCCTCCATGTGCAAAAGTGGCAATGCCATGCTTATGCTAATGAATAAAACATTAATTGCAGTTGCTTGTTTGTCCCAATGCCACCTCGCTGGCACTCTTATGATCGTCGACTATGATGAGTTTGGGTCGTTGGATGTAACCCTAACTTTTTGTCGTCGTTTTGGTTAATGAGATTGAATGTCTTTCATTGTTCTATTGTTTTGGCATTGAGGCTGACAGGCTGCCGAATTCTAGGGTTAGTAGAGAGTGCAAGGGATTCGACTTTGAAACTTGTAGGTTTAAGGTGGTAGTTGTAGGCTTCAACTCGTTACTAAGGCGTGTGAAGGAAAGTAGTGTTTGTGGTTTGAAAACTGTTGACGTTGGTAGATTTTAGTTTCGTTTCTGAGTTTTTGAGTGGAACAAAACCTTTCTGCAACAGGAGTAATGGTACCCTAGTTTCGTCCAAGGAAATGAGCTTGTCATTTTAGATGTGTATGTACAGAGTTTGGTCACTGGATGCAAAGGGTAAGTGTCTTCATCACTCAGTAATGTTTGTAATGTTCATTTTATGGCTGGGAAAATTATAATATCTAACCCTTAAGCGTTTTAATGGCAGGTAGCAGTTTCGAAACGAAATAAGCGAACTAGGGTTTGGAAAATGAATGGAAATTTCTCCATTTCTGGTAAGCTCCGGGTCTCAAACCCTCGTAGGTGCCTTTCAACTTTGGATGATGTGGTTTTTCAACAAATGAGTAACCGGTCTCTTCGTGCTTCGACATTGTCTATATGTTGAATATCGATGAAGGTTTTTATGGTTGAAGTGAAAAATTATGTAGGGAATGACCCTCCTCCATTTAAATGATACTCTGTCATTTATTTTAGATGTCTGGTTTCGTCAATAGGATTCGTAGAACTCATTTTTATGAGTGGGAATAAACCCTGTGTGGTTTTTACTTTTGGATTTGTAAAGTCAATCTATGCAATGATACTTCCTTTGTGAAGCTAAATCTGTGTTGGTTTGAAACTTTGAACAACTTGTTGATTTACGTTATGTGGAGTAAGAAGTAGAGCCGAGGCTCATGTACTGTGGATACAATACTTCGCTTCTCTGGAAATGAAATTATACTATTTCTTTTGTGCCATTCGTTTATGTTATGTGTTTGAGTACTGTAGGTAGATAATGTGACTATTGAGCTATGCCAGGATCTATATACTTTGTTGTAGATGATAACTCTGTAATTATGCAATGACGAAATGGTTTTTCTTTTCGTTTGTAAAATGGAAAAGAATAGGGCCATACCCTAGTTCGAGTCTTGTTTTGAATATAAAAGATATTTTAAATGAACCCTTTAGAAAAGAACTGTCGAGCCAAAACTGGGTTTTAAATCTGAAACTTGTGTAGATCGTTGTTTGTTCATTTATGTAAAACGATGATAAGGATATGGTAATATTACTAGGATTGATACGAAAACCAATGTTTGAGCAATACATGAAGATTGTAATATATATATATATATATATATATATATAGGGTAACATGGATGAAAAACAAAGTAGGGTTTACATTTATTTTCATGCTCTGGTAGAAATGAAATAATTTATGAAATTGTTATAACAAGAAATGAAAACAATGTGAATGTGGAAATGTGAAAACTGTGAAAAATGACTATGAATTGCAACTGCATCCATTGTTAGCAATTCTATTTATTTACAACATTACTATTAATATTGCAGACATGATATGATGTATGAAATTTTGTATTCCATTTATTTCCTATGTACATATTATAGATTAAAAAATACAATGTATCTAACATGAATTTAATAATAGTTTTTTTTATGAAACAATGGGGTATTCTATAATCTATTAAATACTATACTGTAATTATTACTGTTATTAACTATAGGGTAGAAAACAAAACACAACTCAACCACTGTACTTACTAATCGAATCAAAGGCAATTTGCCTATATTTTCATCTATACTTAATTTGCTTCTCTACACTAAAGTACGATGCATAAAAAAGCATGTGGAAAAATGTAGAGATTGGTTTATCAATTCCAAATCATCATTTAAACTTAACATTCAGACTTTAAACAAAATTAGAAATAAATTCTTCTTCCAAACAGAAAAACAGAGATTACTAATTTTACTAAACAGAACTATTAACTGAGATAAAGTAGAGAACTGTAAAACCTGGATAAATCTGTAGGGAAACAAACAACCCAAGAAGATCTTTCCACCCAACCAATTCTTGAAGACAGTCAAGTACTTGCCTTAGGACCCCCAAGCCTGTTCAATGAACCACCAGGAGGAAGAAACTCAGGAATTTAGGATCTCTTCTTGTAGTAGCAAATAATTGTCGAATCTTCAAGAGCTAGCAGTCTAAGGGACCTGCTCCATCACCTCTGGTTCTCCTTCACAAATATAGTATGCAGACTTATGATTGCACTGACAACTAGCCTCCCTATTCGAATCTCTCAGTGATCACCTGATGCACATGAGGAAATATTCCTACAGAAATATTGTGTAAGAGCTGCCTGCTCAATTTGAATTTGCCTTATGTAGAATGCCTAGGCCTTTTCAGTTGTTACTGGGTCATTAAATGAGCTGCCTGTCCACTCCCACCACCTGGGGGATAATGCCACATTTTTAGGGGTAGTTGTCCCATAACCAATAGCTAGTGGTGTGGTGCAATTGTTGCCATCTGTCCCATACCTTCCAACAGCTTCCATTCCTCCTAGTGGGTCAGTGAACACTCATTTAACAGTCCCCTTGGGTGTTTGTCTCCTAATTAATTTATTTAAATAATAATAATCAGTAATTACAATCATCCTTGATCAAAATTGATCATAATTACAAAACTTTATAATTAAATTTAACATAAAGTATTTTGCTAATAAAATAATAATTTCTGAAATTTGGGTAGGTGACAATTGCCCCAATATCGTCGATGAGAATGACGATGATAATGAGTAGGTAAGGTTTTAGGCCTGCCCCCATGCTATGGACATGTGATTTCCTCGTTGATTTGAAAAGGTTGAATAGGTGTGTCAGAGGGATCAGTTGAAGGGGCCGACAGGACAGAGGGATAACCAGTGGAAACCATGTAAATGGTGTTAACCTCATCCATTGAGGAGGATTCAGGTGGGTGAATCTCCTCGACGGTAGTAATGGATGATTCTAAAGAAGACTGATTCATTTCGTGGAGAACCAATAGATAGTCAGGTAAGTCAGGACAATGATGTGAATAATGACCGTAGACTCCGCATATGGCGTAGGGGTGGTTGGTATGAAATGATTTTTTGTGCGGGTGGGGTGTAATATCCCAATTTTGACCCCATTGCATTAAAATGTAAATGATGTAATATTGTTATAAAATCGTGGTGAGGAGCTCAAGACCAAGGCCTCGCCATCGATTTAATGACGCATATGTATTTCGTGCTAGTCAGGCACAATGGAATTGTAAATATCATGTAAATATGCATTTAATTTAATAAAATACCCACAACTAGCTATGCAATGCAACAAGATATGGGGGCATGATTTTACAAGGAATTGGGAGGGAAAATATTCAAACCCTTGAACCAATCAAGTCAAGCCAAGTGTCAATGAGAGAACCCATAAACCCTCAACTAGCCATGTTGAATTTTGTAACCAATCATTTATTTCCTCCAATAGTTTTTTGAGGTAGTTAATGCCTTGGGGAATGGAGAGGTATGGTTGTCCAAATTCTGGTATGGGAAAGCCACCCTTCATGAAAATTCATGTTTGAATCCTTGGGAAAGAAGAAAGCCATGAAATTGCCCCCCAAGCCATTATTCACCTTTGCCTTGCTCCCTCATGCAGTCTGAGCTAGCTGGGGCATTTCACCTCCACGTTTTTTTGGTTATTCGTTGTTTTCTAGCTGGGAAAAGGGCATTTTTATGTTGCAGAACCGTGGGAAGGAAAGGGGAAATCGTTTTTGGGTTTCATTGAGGTCGTTTTGGCCATTTAGATTCCAAAAATACCCATGGAAAATTGTGTGTGTTCCCTATGGATGATTTCCCTCTCCACAATCTGTTTTTGGTGTGCCCACGATTTGGGGAAAACCCATGGACATCTTGGTTGTAAATCCCACTCTTAAAATATGTATCCATGCCCAATGATTATGTTTGTTGTGTGTAGATAGAGTATATTGGGGTATGGGTTATGGGTATCCATTGTTCTGGCTTGAGCTTGAGTGCAAGCATCCAAAAATGAAGAGGGTTCAGATTTATCTTGATAAACCCAACTATGGGCTGGCTTGGCTTAGATGTGATGTTTGGTTGTGATATGCTGAGCTTGAGAGTCCCCTTTTTCTTGTAAAAATCATGCCCAGCTCTAGGGTGGTCTCTGAGTGTTGGAAGAATATAGGATGGGCAGAGACCTATGGTTAGGTGAAATGTTGCAGCAACATAGCTAGTTGCTTGGGACAATTGTTCAATGAAAATAAGTATTCTATATGTGTATTTACTTCTGCAATGTTTTAATTTGATGATCGTTATTGATATGCGGAATGCATATATAATGTGTGTGGACAATGTTTTATTCTGCTGTGCATTTTTTCTTTGATTTGCATCTGCACACATTTGTTTTATTCGTATGAAACTAATGAAATGGGCTGAGTTTATGTAAAATCCCCAGAATTAGGTATCATGTTCCCTTCCTTGTGTTGGATCGATGGGAGGGGACGTGACAGATTGGTATCAGAGCGTAGGCTACAACATTGGGCCTAATGGGCCAAATTAGGAAACTTGCAGAGGTAAGTATGCTTCCTGCTCAGCAGTGATCATTAAGAAAAAAAAAATTCAAATTTTTCTAACTGTTTTTGAGTTTTTTCTGCTAAGTCCATGTCGGCGCAAAAGTGTGAGTTGCACCGAAATAGTCGACAGAAAGCGGCAAGTGCACTGAAACAGTCGGCGCCAAAATAGAAGGTCCACTGATTGGAGAGAAGTTGGAAAATCGCCGAAACGGTCGGCGCAAAATTCATAAGTGTGTCGAAATAGGTCGGTGAGAAACTAATAAGTCGTTGAAACGGATCGGCGAAAAATTGCGGGTTTTGCACTGAAACGGTCGGAGGAAAAAGTTGAGTCGCACCGAAATGGTCGGTGGAGAATGATGAGTTTGCCGACCGGAGAGAAAATCCTGGTGAAAGTGGTCGGCGAAAAATTGTGAGTTTTGCTCCGAAACGGTTGGTGCAAGATCGTGAGTTGTGCCGATCGGAGACAAAGACCAAGTCACCCCGAAACGGTTGGTGGAAAAGGGTGAGTCCGTCGATCAATGAGAAAAGAAAAACTTGCCGAAACGGTCGGCGAAAAAGGGTGAGTTGAGCCAATTGGCGTAAAACAGGTAGGAGGAGAATTTTCAAACCTGTGGAAACAGGTCGGGGAAAAATCCATAATTCCACCAAAACAGAGAATTTCAGCATTTTTCTAGGAAGATTCAAGGTGCTAGAAATTGAAAAAATGCCATGGTACTTATGCACTGAATTGCGCCAAATTGGAATATTAAAAAAAAAAAATGAGGGCGCGAAGCTACAAGGGGGAAATCCCCCCTTGACCCCCATCGTCCCTCGGAGACATTCGTTGAATGTATGAAAGGAATTCTCTATGCTTGGAATGTGCACTATGAATTGCATAAAGGGGGTTGTGGAATCCTCAATAAGAGTAATTGGTTGTAATATCCATTATGGAGGATGAAAAGGAAATATCTCACCTTAAAGTATTTATGTTTATAACATAATAATTGTATGCTTGGAAAGTAGCAAGAATGAATGTTATACACGTATATATATATATATTGAATTGCTACTTGGTGAGAAGATCATAGCTAATAATTGCTTGTGTGCATGGTAGAGACACCATGAAATTGGAGCATCTATGATGTGGAATAGGAAATTCCATGCTATAATGGGGAATTGGAAAGGGAGAATTCCTTAACTTCTTTTTTGCTATTGTATGAGCTTTATATACATAAAATTATGGCATAGGAATGATGAAAATGCAAGAGATTAGATAGATGAAGTGAATATGCACTAGTTGGAATAGTAATAGACATTGCACAATGCATGTGAAAATTGTTGTATGTATATGATATTGCATATTGGCAAAATAGTGAGGTTTTACATATGCGATGGGCCACTTAAGATAATTATTGTGGTTGCTAATAATTAGTTGTGTTCGCATTGGTTGTAGGACCAAATACAATCGAAGCATGGCTAAAGATGTGGATGATGTTGTTGCATATGACCAACAACCTTATGAAGAAAGGTTGGGGCAAAAAATATATGTTCAAGAGGTTCGTGGTGGGATGGTGAAATCCTTGCAAGAGGCCAACTGATCAGGTAACATCAAAGATGTTAATGAGAGGCATGTAGGTAATGGTTATTTATGCAAACTGTTTAAGTGTTGAAAGGGGATTGGGTAAGAATCCCTTGAACCTTATTTAATAATCATAAAATGGTATGCGTATAAGGTTGAATGCATCCATGTTAATGTCATACCCCATGGTATGGTGAGGTATGGGTAAGTAAAGGCCAGGAGCCTTACACCCTATAGTTTCTTAGAAACCTCAATGCATTCATATGAAATTATATCATGCCATTTGTGTATATTGGTTGTGAGTTTAACAACCAAAGCAAGTCAAGACTTATAGTCATGTTGTGGTAGTGCATGCCATATGAGACAGTCATGTGTAAGGCCATGATGTGGTTGGAATAGTAATGCTATAGCGTTACACAAGTATCCCATGAACCCGCTATTCATGTTAATTTGGGATGAAATCTCTTTTCCAACAATGAATGAGTGAGTAAAATCCTGACGTGTTGTTCGGGTGGAGAAGGAAGGCACCCAAATAGTTAACCAAGTGATTGGGGAGATGGTTGGGCGTTGTGTTGAGGAAATAGCCATACTTTACAAAACATCATGGTAAAATTAATGACACGACAATATAATATTCATGAATCCATGCAAGAGGGAATTGAGTGAGTGCACATTAAAAATATTATGTAAATGTTGTGAATGTGCATGCATATGTGTGGGTGAACATGTTGAGATGCATTGTGTGAATGCATGGTTGTGATATATATATGTTTCATTGCAATTGGATAATAGATGAAATGGTGAACTATTGTTAATCCTAAGACCATTTCATGAGCTGTTGTGAATGTAGGAGAATGATTGCATGAATAAGGTAGACATGTTGATGGGATACCAGAGTGATCTGGTTGAAGGACATAGTTGCATAAAAGGAATATGGCTATGATGTAATGAATATTGGAGTTTTTGTTTAAATTGCAGGGATAATGTGACCGTGTCTTGCAATTTTATTATGATAATGGTGCATATATAGATATATATGTTTCATTGCATTTCAAATGTTAATAGCTTAAAGTGTTTGAATTATTGGGTGTCATAATTTTGAGATCACTTCAGTGACTGTTGTAGCAATGAAAAGCTTATATGCATAAATACTCACAACATGTTTGGCTGATTGAAAGTTTCAAATTTCAGGTAGAAATGTCTTGAGTATGGAAATGAGGATAAGTCCATAGTAAAGACTGGGATCTACCATGTGGATAAGCCAAAGGTTATGATAAGGTTCCCATGGTTGTGAAATTTAACTTATGCATGAAATAGATTTGTAAATTTCAGGTTTGAAATTTTGCTAATAATTGCTAATGACTGTTTGGCTTATATAAAATTGTGTTAGGAGGACATGTTGTATGTGGATGTCCATGTATGGTAGAAAACATAAATCCATAATGGATAGAGTGATGCCACTTACAAGAGCCAAACAATATGAGGATAGCCTCATGGCTAAGCAAATCAATTTCTGTAGTATACCGAATTGTAAATTATTAATGCCATTGATTGGTTATGGAACAATCATATTTGAATTTTATTGTTAAATGTTGTTGACTGTTTGGATATTTGATAAGTGTGCTAGGAAGACACATTGCAGGAAGACCATGTGTGATGGCTTGCAGAAGACAAACTCCATGGGAAGGATCCCATGCTTTGGAAATGGGTTTCGGGTGAAACGCCATTGTAAATTTTGATAATATCCTAGCTTCACAGCATGTTGGAAAACCATGTGAGTGAGATGGTGAAATTATGCCAAGAAGGCATGTGTGGGTTATGGAACATGAAAATATTGGGGTGGAAAACCAAAGGACTGTTGACTCAGAGAAGGTATCCCCCATTCTTCGCAAATGAAGAAAAGATACATCTGTAAAATGGATGAGTATTCTGTAACCCTAACTAAGAATATACATGTCTAGTTATTAGATTTAATATGCAGAGCATGTTTTATTATTGCATTATTATTCCAGACTACTTGAGTGTGACCAGGGCCTACATGACTCACATCGAAAATGGATGCATGCCTTTCGGGTGATGGGTTATGTTAGGGTTGTCAATATTGACTACACCCTAAGGGAATGGATGCATTCCTGGTGTTTCAATACTTGATAGTGAATGTTATGAAATATGGTTACAATTTTAGAGCAGCAATACTGATGAGCCTGCTTATCCTTCTTGTGCTATCAGCTTACACAGATGCAATTTGGTGTTGCATGTTAAGAGGAAAAGTGAAGAAAGGGTACTCAAGAGGACTACATGGGTAGTGGTAACCTTTCTATGCTCACACTAAAGGACACTAGAAGGGATGGATAAGATCGTGGAGCCGCATAGTAGAAAAGGGGTATTATCCTTGTGTAGTGTGAGTGGGTATTGTAGGGACATGCTAGCCTATAATCAAGAAAGTCACCTATAGGGTTCCTAAAGGGAACTGCTGGTTTGCACAGGAGAAGGAGTTCCATCCTTGTGTGGATGAAGAATTGATGTGTGTGTGAAGGGTTGTGGTGATATTGATGAAGGCATAAAGTCTCTACTGGGTTAGCAATAAGGTGGGGTACCGAGCCTGACTAAAAACCATGAGATGCCTATGGCTCCGTAGTAGATCCTTGACCTAGAAATGGTCGTGGTGTAGTTTCCTTCCATTGGATGATGACCCAGATGGATGTGCTGGATTGGCAATGGAGGGGGCAAACCAGGTATGGGACTGGTTTGGCACCAACAATGCTTGGTAAATCCAGAGAGTAAACTGGTTGGGCATTAGATACCTGATGTTGTGGAACATCATGTGTGCTGGCCAAATATCCACCCCATAGGTGATCCAAGGCTTGTAAAGCATAGAAGGAAACTTGTGGAGTAGCGAGGAACTGCCCAATACATATAAGTATTTAATTATCATTCTTTTTTTATTTTTTTTATTTTTATTTTTTATTTTATTTATTTATTTATTTTATTTTATTTATTTATTTTATTTATTTTTTATTATTATTATTATTATTATTATTTTTTTATTTTTTTTATTTTTTTATTTTTTATTTTTTTTATTTTTTATTTTTTTATTTTTTTTATTTTTTATTTTTATTTTTATTTTTATTTTTTATTTTTATTTTTTATTTTTATTTTTTTTTTATTTTTTATTTTTTTTCTCTGAATAATGAAAATTTCATGACAAGTCTTATGAAAACCAAGCTGATATGCTATTGTTTCTCTATTGTAAACCTTGGTCATTGCAGGAAGCAAGGACCCTGAAGGAACCATAAATGCTTCATAAATCCAGTCGGTGCACTAGTTGGGAATTAAATGTTGTGGAATAGCTGGCGTGTTGACAAAAAATTCCTTAAATAATTGATAAAACCAGTCAGAGTACTATCCTAGCATATTGCTAAATGGGATGCCCGATAAACCCAGTTGACGTATTGGCCTGTCATTGCCTATTCGAATGGTTGTGGAGTAGCATGCGTGATGGCCCAACATTCATCATTGTATCCACAAGAAATCCAAGGCTTGTAAAACAAAGGAGTCTGTGGAATAAAGTGAAGACATCCAATACATATAAGTATTTGGTTATCTTGCAGCTTCTTGCTTATTCAATATGAATACACGTGTGTATATGATTTGGTTATGATTTCTTAAACTCTTGTTTAGAGATAAACCCTATGAAAATAAACTAAACATGTGAATTGATTTAATGTTTGAGTGTAGGTATTGCTGGAAGTAAGGACTATGAAGGCATCCTAAGGATGCATGTGGGCATGTGACTGTCCTAAAGAGATCAGTATGAGCAGTAATGAAAGATGGTGCTAGTCGACTTGTGTGGGTCCTAGCAGCCAAAGGTTCTGTAGGAAATAATGGGGAAGGGTTCCCTAGTTGAAAAGCCTTAGACAAACCTAAGACACTAAGTGTCATAGCCAAAAAGAGAAAGTAAAGCATTCACATTAAAGTGAAAGAGGCTAAGGAGCATGAAACCACAGTGGTGGTGTAGCTCCAGATTGGAACAATATTAAGAGGGGGAAACTCTTACTTTTCTCTTTCCTTTTTGATTGATGCAATTTAGAAACAGAAGATTGTTGAGTGCATGTCATGCCTAAAAATATATCGTGTTTAATTGCTTGGAATGAATTGTGAATGCTGAAATAGTAAATTTCCTATGAAAGGATGAACATGAATGAGTTCATGTATATGTTGGGAAAGCATGAAAAGTTTGGAAGTCTCATGATTAAAGAATGGACTTTCCATGTCAATTGGGAAAATAATTGACTTATTTTAATATTGTGTTATGCTTGGCCTAACAGGAATTTCCATGATGAATCTCATAGGTGAGAAATTGAAAGCCATTGTTTGCAGTTGTTACTAGCCAAGTGTTGCTAGTGATAAAAGTGAGAGCCAGTTGTGCATCTTGATCATGGCAGCAGGCCAAAGCTATTTGATTTGGCTGAAAATATTCCTCAAATAGTTTCTAGGAGAGCAAGAAAGATGGAAACCATGAAATTTCAGACTTGTAGATCAGCTGGAAGGTAAATAAAAGGAAGGGATCGCTGTGGAGAAATGCCCACCTACAAAGCTGGAAGATCAAAGCCAACAAGAGCAGCTTGTGGAAGCCAAAGGACATTTTGTGAGTTTTGGGGGCATGTGTGAAGTGGGTATTTATTCCTAAGTGTTAGAACACCGAGGACAGTGTTATTCCAAGGAGGAGGGGATTTTAATATCCCGATTTTGACCCCATTGCATTAAAATGTAAATTATGTAATATTGTTATAAAATCATGGTGAGGAGCTCAAGATCAAGGCCCCGCCATCGATTTAGTAATGCATATGGATTTCATGCTAGCCAGGCACAATGGAATTGCAAATATCATGTAAATATGCATTTTAATAAAATACCCACAACTAGATATGCAATGCAACAAGAGATGGGGGCTTGATTTTACAAGGAATTGGGAAGAAAAATATTCAAACCCTTGAACCAATCAAGTCAAGCCAAGTGTCAATGAGAGAACCCATAAACCCTCAACTACCCATGTTGACTTTTGTACGCAATCATTTATTTCCTCTAATAGTTCATTGAAGTACTTAATGCCTTGGGGAATGGAGAGGTATGCCTGTCCAAATTCGGGTATGGGAAAGCCACCCTTCATGGAAATTCGTGTTTGAATCCTTGGGAAAGAAGAAAGCCACGAAATTGCCCCCAAGCCATTATTCATCTTTGCCTTGCTCCCTCATGTAGTCTGAGCTAGCTGGGGCATTTTTCCTCCAAATGTTTTTGGTTATTCATTGTTTTCTAGCTGGGAGAAGGGCGTTTTTATGTTGCAGAACCATGGGAAGGAAAGGGGAAATCGTTTTGGGGTTTCATTGAGGCTGTTTTGGCCATTTAGATTCCCAAAATACCCATGGAAAATTGTGTATGTTCCATGTGGACGATTTCCCTCTCCACAATCTGTTTTTGGTGTGCCCATGATTTGGGGAAAACCCATGGACATCTTGGTTGTAAATCCCATTGTTAAAATGTGTATCCATGCCCAATGATTGTGTTTGCTGTGTAGATAGAGTATGTTGGGGTATGGGTTATGGGTATCTAATGTTTTGGCTTGAGATTGAGTGCAAGCATCCAAAAATGAAGAGGGTTCAGATTTATCCTAATAAACCCAACTGTGGGCTGGCTTGGTTTAGATGTGATGTTTGATTGGGCTGTGCTGAGCTTGAGAGTCCCCTTTTCCTTGTATAAATCATGGCCAACTCGGGGGTGGTCTTTGAGTGCTGAAAGAATACAAGATGGGAAGAGACCTATGGTTGGGTGGAACATTGCAGTGACATAGCTAATTGCTTGGGACAATTGCACAATGAAGATAAGTATTCTCTATGTGTACTTACTTCTGCAATGTTTTAATTTGATGATCGTTATTGATATGCTGAATGCATATATAATGTGTGTGGATGATGTTTTATTCCACCGTGCATTTTTTCTTTGATTTGCATATGCACACATTTTTTTTATTCGTATGAAACTAATGAAATGGGTCGAGTTTATGTAAAAGCCCCATAATTTGGTATCATGTTCCCTGCTTTGCATTGGATCGACGGGAGAGATGTGACATGGGGGGTGTTTTGTAGTTCGATAACCAGAATATTGGGGTCATCGTCTAACGTCTTCATGTGTTCTTGGAGGTTTGGTAGTTCTGGAAAATTATGGGTAGCATGGCCCAATTCATCACACAAGGAACACTTAGGAGGTGCACGGAATGTGGGGGGAGGTTTTGTATTTTTGGTGGCATGTGGTGCGTTATGGGCGTGTGTGGCCTTGCCCCCAGTGTTGTTAGATGAAGATGTGGTCTCCACACTAGGAGGTGGACGATTGGCAATGTTGATTGGTTGGACCGGTTGGAGGATGACTTGTGGTGTCGGGGGAGGATTAGGAGCAGGAAAGTACCACACAGGCAGTCCTAGTGTTAATCCGGGGAGATTCAACGTGTCCATCACTGGTGTACTTACTACTCTTGAGGCTGGGAACAAGAATGGGATGGTGTGGATCGGTGTGGCTCCAACATGACTAGGGACCGATGGTGGTTGCGGCAGCAGAGGTGGTTGCGAGTTAGGCACCATTTGTTTGGATGAAATGGTTCAAAGATCATATATCTCAACTGTCGGCGGAGGGGGTGGGATGGATTGAAAAGTAGAGACCATTGGAGTCTTCGAGTAAATTCCAAGTCCAATGGTGGAAACCGAAGAGGTGGGTGCACCAAAAATAGGTTGTTCAACCATGGGGAGAGCATTTTTTGGTGCAGCGGGTGCATTTGGGTCATAGTAAGTAAGTTGGTCGATTTTAACAACCCATCCCTCATGGGGGAACATCATAATGCGGAAGACTGATGAAGAAACAACCTTCATGGCATACATGTAACTGCATCCTAGAAGTAGGTTATAGTCAAGCTGTGAGTTGACGACTTCAATGTCAATAAGGATATTTTTACCAGCTAATTGGATAGGGAAGTTGGCCAGGAGGCCTTGGGTTTGAGCTGAACGATCATCGTAAGCTCGTAAGGCAGTCATGGATGGCTGTAGTGTAGGGGATCTAAGATTCTGCCACACGAATGTAGACATAACGCATGTAGAGGCACCCTCATCGATGATACACCGATGGATAATAAGATTCCAGACTGAAATAGAGACTTGAAATGCTAATGTGGAAGGCATGCGTAGTTTAGATTGGTCTAAATCGAATGCCATCATCCGTGATTCGGAAGGGTCTATCACACCTATGGAGGATAACAGTGTTTTGTGCTGTATAGGGAATTTTTTCAAAACTTCGAGGGATGACATAGCAGCAAGGGACTGGGTTAAGTAATCGACCATATTATAGTTGGGGGCAGCACGAGTGTTGGGGTTGTTATTAATGCGATGTAAAGGAAATCAAGGAGCTTTGGGGGCCTCATTGCACGGTGCTGGGGGTATTCGTAACGACTGATTTGTGAGAAGAGAATTAGTAGCATTATCGACGGGAATGGTTTCGGTGGTATAACCATACTGGTTACGGCGTGTTTGAAGGTTGATGTCAGTCGACGACATCATTAGAAGGTGATGGGTACCCGAGTCAATGGGTTGACTAATAGGCACAGCATAAGTGATTTGTTGTTATGGTGCGGCAGTCCCTTGAGGGGGAGCCAACGGTTGGGTGTTCACTACCCGTTGCGTGGGTAAGGGATTCTGCAAGACCATAGTTTGTGCATTGGGTTGCGGGGAGTTAGGTGGTGCCGCAGGTGCAACATGTCCTTATCATTGAGCGTCGTCAGTCCAAAGTTGAGGAACTCGTTCTAGATGGGGACAATTATGTGTGTAGTGGACATATACCCTACAAATAGAGCATGGATGGTTTGTGTGTAAATTGGGGTTTTATCCTTGCCGAGGTGGTCGATTAGAGTTTTGATTGGCTGGGGCGACACTGTTATTGTTTGGGGGATTGGGTGGTGGACCGCCTCGATTTGGAGGTTGGTTGTTCTCTCGGTTACGACCTCTTCTCCAATTTTGTTGTCCTTGCTGGTTTCTTTGGGCAGGTTGGTTTTGCTATTGGTTTTTTTTAGCGTAAAATTTCCCTTGGGGAGTAGGGGGATTCTTTGGTTGAGTAGGTGTTGGGGTGACCTGCAGTGGGTAATAAGTTGGAGGGACTTGAGGTTGTGCTGGTGTAGGTGCAACCGGTTGCTAGTAGTAGGTAGGAAGTGCGGCTGGAGGGGCGTATGTTGGTGGAGTGTGACCGTAGCAATGTGCCGGACATGAAGGTACATGTACATAAGGGGCTTGGGGCATGGGAACATACGAAGGTGTTTCTCCTGAATGGGTTTTGGCGTGCGAAAGGTCAGGACCACTCATGGCAGAAGTAGGCATTAGATTATATGCAGGGGCGTTGGCGGGGGGCATATGGACATATGGTTGGTTACGAGACACAACGTGTACGATAATGTCATCGGCAACATGGGATTCCCCCTGCGCATCCTTCCGGGAGGAATACCTGCGTGGAGCATCAGGTAAAATGGATTATAGGTAGCCCGACTATGCATAGATGTGGTCTAACTATTGGGATTTTAGGATGGATTCTTCTTCAGTTTGGGGTCATTCGGATGACACATCCTTGGAAATAACTAGTATGAGGGATTTCAAGAACCAATCTAAAAATATGCAAACGTATAATTTGATCTTACACAAACTACGGCATCCACGCCATTCATGAATATGGTCAATGATATGAATAACTGTGTTTTGTTTGCAAGATAGTAAAATCTCAACACCAACATCATAATGGACGGGTAACTGGAAGAACTGTAGGAAATTCGAAGCAAGGGATGTAAAGGTGGAATGTGTCCCATGTGGTTTTTAAATGTACCACTTGGTTGTAAAGCAAGTGAGGCTCCGTTGTAAAAGGTGGAGGAGGATCGAGTCATCCACTATGGAGTTGGAGGCACACCATAAGTGGAAGGACATGATGTGGTTTTGGGGGTCCTCACCACCCTTCCCTTCAAACTTAGGGATGTTCGAAGGGAGTTTGATAGGCATGGGAGGCCTTGTGGGGTCATGTCGGATCTGATGTTGGTCAATCGGGACCGATCAGAGAGGTTGAGACTGGCCATGAATGGAAAAATAGCAGAAGGATGTGACATGGTCGCAGGGGCTTGCATTCTAGCCATGGCGGCGATTGTGGGGCCACTGCCCCCAGGGAGTGGAGCAATGGTGTGGGTCGTGATAGGGAATGAGGGACCTCCAGTAAAAGGTGGGGGAATCATGTTGGAAGGGCCAGTTCCCCAAAGTGTGCTACTAGTAACCAAAGGGACTGTAGTTGGAATTGATCCACTACTGATGGGTATGGAAGTAGTGACTAGAATTCTAGGTGTAGGTCCTGTAGATGGTATGGCAGGGATGGATGTTGAAGTGGTATTTGGGCTAGTGGTGGAACCACCACCAACAATCCCTTTGTAAAAGGGGTTGGGATTCACGTCGACCAAGGGGCTAGACGGAGCTGTGTATATGGGTAACTTGGATTCAGAATCAGAGGTAAAATAAGGGGGTCAGTGAGTATTTGGCGACGAGGTTGTGTGTCTATGATGGGTGTGGTCAAGTGGGTCGTGCTGCAGGGATAGCCCCCGTAGGTGATGAGAATGTCTCGGTGAATCAATGGTGACAAGTGTAAACGTGCTGAGGGTTTGTGGTAAATAAAATGATAACAAATACTAATGCAACCATGTGTGAAAAAGGAGATCTAAAAAATATGGCACCCAAGCCAACAACAATACTAAAAAACACGTGCTGCAACAGGCTGAGCGACAATAAAATTGTCAAAATACCAACAAGCAACACTCCTAAAAAATAAAAAGGTGGACTCACTAACCAATGGGGGTATAGGAGCATTTAAAAACCTATCTAAGAGATATGAAAGTTCACACAAATCGTATTCCCTACAGGGTGATGAAATCCATAGTCAAGCAATACAAAATGGAGAACCAAGTGGCTAAAGGATATCCCTCTACTGAGAGGGACTCCGGGTAAAAAGAGCCCTAGAAGAATGGAAACTAAGCTACCCCGTTCATGGCACGTCTAGAAAGGTGTCCCGTAGCTTTAGTTCTTTGGCCATTGCACACCCAGTATGGGCTCCACTATGCACGACGAGAACAACGAGTTGGTGTCCTTCAGTACAGAATGGAGAGCGGCATTCCACTCAGACTTCCGGAACCAGTCTTGCTACTTTCCTTCCTAAGGGAGAGGCCTTCTGACCCATCGGTGTCAACCGTACCAACAATTAATAGGGGATTTTGGATCCCTAAAGGTCAACAACTATGTTTCAAATGTAAATGACAAAAGGGGTGTTATTTGGATGCTTAACCCCAATGTCCTACCTAGCTACAAGATTGTTTTTGTGTTCCCCAAGTGGGGTTAAAATGAGTTTAATTAAGTAAATTTTAAGGCTCTCTTAGATTATGGTGGTAGAGTGTGTGCACAAGTGGTGTGAACCCAAGATCACCGTATGATCAATGCTGAAATAAAGTGCTGAAAGAAACAATTGAGACTAAAATGAAACTTTTTTCTTTTTCTTTTTCAAATAAAACTACTAACTTCTATGACATGTATGCAAATGATGCAGTAAATGAACTCATTGAAAATGTGATGCAAGAGATAAGAATGCACGTAGACAGGGGTCTATCAAGTGCTACAAAAAGCAAAAAGTAAACAAAAGTTCTAGGAGCATAAAACAGAGTATGAGAGGGCCGACTACAATATTGGGTAGAGGCAGAGCTGAAATGATAAATAACGGTAAATAAAAAATTGTAGAAAATTCTATGAACAATTTCTTAAATATAACTACATATTTGGATTCCTTGTTTGAAAACACCAAATTTAGAAAAAAAATCGTTGCAAACGGAGTTCGGGAGAGGGAGATATGGGCGTTTGAAAGTTGAGTGGCGCTATTAGGTGACTAAAGCGTGGTTTTGAAGGGAAAAGGTGCACTCTAAGCGTGCTTTTGGGATGAAAAAGTGCGCTCGGGGCATGATTTTGGGAGGGGAAAGTGCGCTTGGGGCGCACTTCTAGGTGGAAAAAGAGCGCTCGGGGCGCACTTTTAGGTGGAAAAAGAGCGCTCGGGGTGCGACTTTCAGACTCATATGAGCGCGAAGGGCGCGAATTTTAGGGAAACAGGTGTGCTTAAAGTAGAGTTTCTGGGATGATTTGCGCACTTAAATAATGGCTTACAAATCCAAACTCGCGCTAAAGGTGCGGCTTCTAGGCCAAATGTTGCCCTGGAAGCGCAAATTTCTGGGAGAAACATGCACTAAAAGCGCGGGTCTGGGTGGAAAATGGGCGCTCGGAGCGCGGCTTAAGGGATGAAATATGCGCTTGGGACACATGTTCCGGGCCAACAGGTGCACCGGGGAGCGCAGGCATTGGGCTGAAAGTCACACTTGGGGTGCAGAAAAAATGCATAAAGTTGCGGGCCGATCCGTAAAAACGAAACTACTGGAAGGTACTGCGAGGGATAGGGTTAGATCTGCAACAAAAATATTATATGCAAGCAAATAACAAGTACAAAACTAAAAATAAACCAAATATTCTATGGGAATCAACCTAGTGGAGTCACCAAAACTGTAGCTAGTGTTTTCACACCAGCTCGTGCTAAAGAGCACATACTAAAGATTCAGGAACCCTTAATAGTAGTTCATGTAAATGGATAAAAACCAGTAAATAAGCAAATGATAACTGTTATATGCGGATGCAATAATAAAAATAAAAACAAGACAAATTAACTACTACAGTAATAAACTAAATTGGAACCCATGAATGAAAATTTGATTTTCTATATTAATGTGTAAAAAATGGTTTACAATATAAGGTTACCTCAAAAGGTGAGGTTGTGGGAGACATTGCAGCCGTACGTTGAGTAGTGCACCAAGTCTCCAAGGTTCCTTTCTCTTCTCCAAATGCTCAATGGGTTGGCCAAGTTTCAACAAGATGGGCACAAAAACTTAAAATGGTGAGCTGGAGTGCTTTATGAAATTGGGTAGCATAAGGGTATGAAGAGTGAATGATTGATGTCAAATGGGAGGCCTCCATCACCTTTTTATAGCAATTTTGAGTGGTGGAGTATTGGACCATGGTTTTGAGTAACCAATAGTATTGGTTTATAGTATTTGATATTTTCCCTCTTTTTTGAATTTATTTTGACTTTTTTTCCTTTTGACTTTTTCTTTTAGGGATTTTGGACCCTTTTTTGAGGATTTTTGACCTTTTTTGAAGGAATTTCATTAATGGAGGAGGGAAATAATGATTTTTTACCTTTTTGGTTACCATTTGAGGATATTTTAGGGTTTTGGAGGCCAATAATGTAGGAAAAGTGGACAAATGGGTTATGTGACTAGGGATATGAGCTAGTGAACAATTTTTGGGTGTTAACTATCCCTATTTACAATAGCATCCCTAGTCTCCTTTCTTTAGAGTATTTTGTGATGAGTCACCATTGGAGTCATTCTGATATCATGTTCTCCTAAATTCACATATCAGTACCCCCCCTTTGAGTTTCCCATTTGAATTATAACCCTTGGTATCCCAAGTTGTACTTCCTCTCGAAGATCTTTCCACACATGTTTCCAGGTCATCCATGCCATCATACTATGAACAAAGGAAGTTTGAGTCTATATTACTCATTTTTCTCCATATCCCCCAATAGTGTATCGACCCCATGTCTAGTTTTATTCACTCCTTGGTTGTATCCCTCGTGCTTCCGTCAAGGAAGCATCATTTACTTGCCAGTAGCAGGTCTCTCTTTGTCGACATCAACACATTTATTCTGGAGGATATACCTAAAGGTACCTTGTACCTTAGCCTCATAACCATCATTGATGAGCCCCTTTGACCACCTGAGTGGAGACCTCAGTAGCCCTTTGGATGGTTGTTTCTCATGTGTTCAACGTTAATTAAATTATTGCATCGATGAGATTCATACAAGTTGATGGTTCTCTCACTATTTGGTCGAAGACCTCGGATGTCCCTTGAATCTAGTACATTGGTTAGTCTATATGGAAACCCCCATGACATTATGTTTTCCCTGATATCCGAGATGTGTTGGAAATAAAGTTTGGAAGCCCTCTAGTTACATGATTCTTATTGTATCTAGTTTAGATACAATTCATTGTACCTGTTAGAATCAGACTCTCATTCATTTGAGTCATTACAGATGTTGGACACCTTCAAATACGATAGTGCATCAGTTATTGTGATTCAACATTCCATGAGAATTCCATTGTTCTGGTACTAGTTCTTAGATCATCCATGTTGGACCATGATTAGATTCCATATTTCAGTCCATCCTAGACACTTATGATGTACACAACAATTATCCATGTATTGATTAGGTTCCCTTTGGGACTTGATCCAGTTTTTATTTTGAGAAATTGATACGGCCATGGGAATTCCCGCCTCATCCATATATTTGAGGTTATATGCACCTCAATCATGTTGAGTATTGTATCTACAGGTACGAGCCCTTGTAGTCCCATTGAAAGGTGAGCTACCTCCAACACAACCTCCATTCTCTACACCACTGTCACACTTATCTCCTGGAAAATAAGAATCTATGATGTATGTCGGCCATACGATGAGATTCTGACCTCACACATCAAGGGGAAATATGTTAACACCTAAATTTTGTCCACCTACCATGTCGCTAGCCCCGTCGAACATATACATCATTACCACATTTCATTTCCATTACTTGGACCTTCATTAAAACAAAAATTGAAGTCGCACACCAAAAATGGTTATTTTACAAATTAAATTGCTCAATTATCTTGAAATAAATGAGAAACGTTTTCCTTGACTTGATTTTTGGATGTTTCTCTTTTTACCCTTGGCGAAAAGGGTAAACTTGGCATGACTTCTATGATATGCCAAATTGGATAAAAGGATAAAAAAAGTAAAAGGAAAAAATAAAAAATCAAAGCTTGATCCTTATCCTAAAGCTATCTATTGTTCCTATAAATCAACCCTCAAATTCCTTCACTCAACACCAATTTCTCCATCCATTTATCAAGTTGTTACTCTACAAAAATTTCCTCGAGATTATAACTCCCTTTCTTGTTTCGATCTCACCTTGCTGGAGATCGCATACATGACATGTGGCCAGATGACCATGGAATGATAGGAGACCAAGCAGACCCTCCCTTAGACAACTAAAGGGGCCTTTTCCACTACCATGCATAGGTGACACTTACTCTTGTAAAATTCCATTTTGATAATGAAAACACATTCTTTATTCTTTAAATGATGCTATTTTTTTTTTATGACTTGATGAAGAATGCATGTTAGTTTAGATTTTCTTTCACTATTATTTAGTTTTGTCTTTCTGTTAGATGAATCATTTCAGTTTCTGTTCATTTTTATTTTTCATATTGAAACTCTAGTAAGATCAGCACAACACTTAGTAGGTGCACTTTTGCACGTGCTGGTGTGAAAAAACCAACAACAATCATATCGAGTTCTCACTCATGTCATGACACAAATCATTAGTTATCACAAGTATTTATTCATCATCATATCATGGGAAATCATATAACTAGAATAAATCAAAATCCCCCCCAAGAAGAAAGGGAATGGAAGTGAGGGGCTCGGTTCACCTCTTTCCTCTACCGTTCCTTAAAAAATGAGATAAAATGCTACAGGGGCATTGATTCACAACTATCGTAAAGACATTATTTGTTAAAGTCTCTTCTAGAATATAAAAAATTGTGTTTCAAGAGGGAACTAAGACTCTCTCTTGATCCAATCTATATTTTGGTCTCATACAATGATTACAATCTATCTCTTAGGCATGCATAAAGAATAAGAATGATGGAAGAAGGGATAAGAAGAAAATTAATTATTTTTTGTGTGCATAAATAGTGGTGTTCTAGGAATATCTTCAATCTCTGATGTCTTCCTTTCTTTATTTTTTCCCATTGTTTCTAATATGAACCTTTGATCCTCTACAATGAGAAAAAATTACATTTTATGGACTCCTAGGAGAGATATGTAAGTCTCGAAAATCAATTACAACAAGATTTGTAAACCAATGATAAGTGTTTCTTTATTATTTTTGTTAGAATCATTTAGAGTATAATCTTCTAATCCCTCTGCCAAATTTGTGGCTAGATTTGGGGTTGATTTGTTTATTTAGTATTGTTATATTTCAAAACTTGGCTATAGTTTTTGTCTGGAGTTGGTTAGAATAATACATTTGACCTCCTTTTTTATCTTTTAAAACTCATTTGCAATTTTTATTAGTGCTAAACCCTCTTGTTAGTGATTAAATGCCCCTTTAATAACCTTTGTATGAAGTGCACATGGATGTTCAATGGTATTTATTTGTTGCACAACTTGACTATAGAAACACATTGAAGTTTGTTGGAATAGAACTTAGGGCCTATTTTTACACTTTAACTCTTTATTGCACATTTTCATTAGTATTAAACCCACATTTTTATTTCTAAAATACATTTTTAAATATCACTTTATAAAAGTGAAAAGTGGAAGTTAAGTTGTGCGTTTCAGTGGTGATTAAGGAACATAATAATCTAAATCTAAAAATACCCCAATGGGTCCACCACAACTATCATGGATTTGTTTATTTTCTTTCATTTTTCAATTAGGTTGTACTAAAAGTACATTCACACTAGCATTAATATGTTGTAGCCACAACATATCCGACCTTTTATTTGCGCTGCGACATTCCATCCCAACGTTATGATGCCAACATTTTCATCCTATGAACTTCACAACCTTGGAAGTTGGCACTCCCTTCATCGTTCCAAATTCGTTCCCGACATTCTGGTGTTGATTTTTTAAATTTTATGAACCTCGCAATCTTGAAAGTTAGAATCCCACATGTTTACCTTTCAAATTTCTACCTAACTCCTAACTTGTGGCTATACTGCAACCTCAGCGAACCTACCTTGGAATCATCCTTTTGACATCGAGACTGACTTGTTTTCACACGCGAGTTAAAAATTGGTCCAGAAAATCATTTATGTTAAATCACATTAATGGTTGATTATGGTCTAATTGCCAATCATCGAGAAACTCATTTATGGCTGGTAATAAATGCATTAAGTGGTAATTAAATATGTTTTTACCCAATTTTTAAAATTAGTTTGCTACCTCGTAGACAGAGTTTGAATTGTAGAACCGCTAGAACTATGCCTTCTGAGGTTTTTCATTTTCCTTCTGTAGGATTAGTTGAGATTTGTTTTAGGTATTCTGCATTTTGTTTTTATTTTTTTTATATAAGTTTGTTTATATCGCCCATCTTTCATTTGTAGAGATACTCCCAACCACCATGGCTCACAAAACCAGGTCTGAAGTTGTGCTGGAGGAATTAAAATATAAAGACCCTAACCTAGGAATTTACTCATACAGTAATGCCTAGGAATTTAACATAAATGATTTTCTGAACCAATTTATAGTATTTATATGTCTAGATTCGGCCATGACTTATAATATTTCTGACAATGATGACTTCTCATGATTTGGTGAATAGGCCTTGTTATATTAGAACATTGGCAAGTCCAATCTTCATGCCATAGGAATTTAACATAAATGATTTTCTGAACCAATTTATAGTATTTATATGTCTACATTCGGCCATGATTTATAGTATTTCTGACAATGATGACTTCTCAGGATTTGGTGAATAGGCCTTGTTATATTAGAACATTGGCAAGTCCAATCTTCATGCCATTGATGCCCAACCAACTATCATGCCATTCACTGACCTGGTGAAGTGGATGGTGGATCATGCACACATTCCTACTAGCACATTCGGGGATTCTGAAGAATATATATCACCAGTATCCACGATGGGTGACTGGTACATTCGGGGATTCTGAAGAATATATATCACCGGTATCCACGATGGGTGACTGGTGTATTGGTGATTTTTTCACTTACTTATGGATATGAGGTAGCAGGTTAGTGCATTTATTGCCAAGGTTTGTTCCTCATAGATTGGTTACTGTTGAAGTGTCCTATCAAAAAGTCATAGATGGAGCACATATCCCATATAATTATCGGTAGAGGGGTGCATGGCCAAAGTTTCCTCTGTATGTAGGGAATTTAGTGATTCAAAATGCTTCCCATGCCCATCTTTTAGCCAAAGGGATAAATGAACTAAAACTAGGAGTCGGGTTCAAAAGAATGCATGGCCCAAAAGGTTTTGTGATTGATCATTTCACTCAAGTCCAACTAAAAATCTCATATTCCCATGAGATAGAACCTGATGATTTCCTTTATTAGGGTGCTTCAATTTTTGAAGAAGTATACCCTGATCATAGAACTCTCATTCATGAAAATGAGAAGCAACAAAAGATCAAGGTAATGGAACAAAGGAACAAGATATTTTAGTTGCAAGAACATGCTGCTAAGGAAGCCATGGATGCATCAACTAAGGAATTGGTAGTTAGTACAAGTCATACTTAGTCTACAACAGAGAAGAAAATGGACAAGCAATAGGGGAAGCAGCCTATGCCATCCAGCCAACCCCTCAACCCTGTCCAACATTGTAATGAACTGATCTAATATATAGGAGTTCTCCAAGTTAGGTTTTCTCAGTGTATTAAGAATTTTGTTTCTATTTCTATGCCTACCATGCATTATACTATCACAACTAAAGTTGAGCCACATTAAAAAATAGTCCCAGATGTTATTTCTTCTCAGCCAAATGTTAGTTTTGTTGACTTGGAAAAGGAGCAACCAACAACGGTTATCAATCCTACTCTAGTGATACAATATCCTACTCAAACACGACCTCAAGATGATACATATATTGTTGATGACACATTCCCAAAACCAATCATCACCCTTCTCTCAATCACAATCTGTCACAACTTCCCCTTGTAGATAAACCTATCTCTCATTCAGTCCACAATTCACCTCCTTCTTCACCTCCTCATACCAATTTCCCAGATTTATCTTTATTACATGCCACTTATATTACTGAGTTGTTAACATATAAGGAAGTGAGCTCTTCAGCAGATCCTCTACCTTTACAGTTATCTCAAGTTTCTCAACAGACAGTTGGATATATTGCTCCTATTACTCTCCCTCGGTCTAAAGTAGGCTCTTCTTCCACCCAGCTTGTAGAGTCTCAAGTAGGGGTCCTGCCTACAACTGCTGCTGCTCAAAATTTATCAGAGACACCCCTAGGCCCTCCTCAATTACCATCAGCTTCCATGAGTCAACCTATACCAATAGCTAGCTCTGCTGGATTGCTAGTCTCTATAGTTGAAGACTTTGCATATTTTGGTGAAGATGCTGTAGTATTTTTGGGTGATTATTGCTTTAGTAAGAAGCAGAAAGTTGTACTCAGGAAAGGAACTAAAAGAGGAAGGGAAGGGAACACCATTTCTTGTCCTGTATAAAATCAAGTTATTTGGAAGCATGACTATTTAAGGAAATCCTCTCTACATATAAGTAGGATTCCTCTTGGGATAAAAGCAAGTTCCCTAGACACCTAACCCAAGACAAGAAATAAAAAAATGCTTGATTCTTTATCCTAGATTCAATTTAAACACAAGCCAATCCAAGAAAGCATATGCATGAGAAGGATGAGAAGGGGTAGATGTCCTACCTCAACCTCAAAGGTTGCCCTCACTACTCCTTGTTTATCCAGCTCCATGCTTTAGCATCAAAGTAGATGAACCTACAAACAAAAGAAAGAGACAAACACCTTCCAAGAACAAGTGCATTAAACTAAATCTATTCACCAACAAGTAAAAAGATACATCCATTCAACGTAAGAAGCACAATTTGGGAGAATAGGACAATTTTATTCATTCGAAATCCAAAGGAAACAAGTACATAAGATGATTATACCTGATATTCCACAAGCATCATCTCCTCCAAGCTCTCAATCATAATCCCCTTGAGCATTCTAAGACCATAAGGACGACCTGTCTAAGCTATTTTCCATGTGTGTGAGCCAAGGAATGAGCTCCTTCTTATAAAATGGGAAAGCCAAACCACTTGAGAGAGATTTTTGGATCAAGGGAGGTTAAGGTGGATCAAGGGATATTAGTATTCCATGAATGGAAAAAGGAGAGATGTTCGAAGGATAGGTTGATCTACCCAGGATCAAACTTGAATATTTCTCCAAAATCAAGAGAGAGAGGTTGTTACAGGATTGTCACTCCCCTAACACTTAGCAAGGAACAAGCAAGGAGTGACAGGATTGGAATTTCTGCCTTTTGGGTCACTGGGATGGAGTGACAGCCTCAACTAAGGCTCAAAGTATGGTTTGTTAAGATGGCTCTTAGACCTCCAAATGTTAAGGGACCTTCCCAAAGTTGTCTAGGGACTAGATAAACCATAATACAATGGGATTTAACACACCTAGGGAGCATCAAAAGCTTTACTTCTCATCGTGTTGAAGCTTGTCAGGACAAAAGTGCACATTTGAGGTACAACAAGTGCCCCCTAAAGTATGAGGTCAGAAAATATATGATGGTAGAGATACTTTACCAAGAAATAGGTGCAAAGAGTATTTGAAAGAGAGCTAGAGAGAATATGCAAACAAAGATAAAGAAATACAACTGTATCATCCCTAAGACGGGAATACCAATGCTCGTAATAAACTAACTCAAAACATGGCTACCGAGCACTACATTGCAGATCCATGACGGTACTGACTCATGACATGTCCACCAACATACATTGTGGATTCATACCTAAAAATGATTGAAGATAGATATTGGCTACATGAATACAAGGTATATCCATGATACAATAATAACAAAACCATGACCAATATAAAAGTGGATCTATGTGTCTGTACAATAGTGTGGTCACCAACATGATGTCTATATGGGAGCCTACTTAAAAAATATCCATCGCAAACTGGGAAAAGTACATAACAAGTCCCCGGGGTATTCAAACTGATCCCAAAATGACACGATTATATCCATGTGAAACGAGTTGATTATTGGTCAATGATGTGAACCATTAACAAGTGCGAGTGAAATCACCGATGATGAGAATGACTCCCAAGGTATTCCAGTAAGTTCCAATGAATGTGAATAGATGAGAGGGAGTCGAACACCCATGGAATCATCTAATTAGATGTCAATGATGTAAAATTACCATCAAAAGCGGGGAAACCTACCATTGAGGCATGCAATACCCAAGGTACTGAAAATGGTTTCTAAGTCTAATTCCCATATGATGTGTTGGATTCGGTAGGAACATAACCGTCGAAGGAGGGCCATAATGTATCCAACACGGTCAACATGAAATCATCACAAGAAAGTGATGTAAAATGGTATAGAAAATGAGTATAGACTAACACAAGGATGAAGGCTGGTAGTACTACAAAAAGGTTGGCTCAAGTTAACTTCCCTTGAACATTGAGTGGCATGACAAGTGACTTGGAAGCATTGACTCAATGAGGAAAATACCAAAACATAATGCGATGATGACTGAGTCATTATTTGAATGTACCAAAGGAGTAAGATGACTCATGAATTTGGTATGACTTAGAGGCAAGAATATTACACAACATAAGACAAGATTCAAACAAGTGCCATGTTCAACGACGAAAACAAGCTGTCATAAGAATTTCCAACAAGACTTAACCCATTTTCCCAATTCCCCCCCATCATGATCGATGAGTACCTCTTTGTTTTTTAACAATCTTGAGGAGGGTAACAAATGCTCGGTATGAATCATCTTAGATGAGTCCCTCAACATATGTTTAACGAACCTGAAGGAATGGTTAGTCCCATATAATCAATTCGATGCATGTTTCGTGAGTCCAACGAAGGTAAACTCATCAATTTTTTCACGTTTAAAGAGTCTAAAAAGCTCTTAAAGAAGAATCGAAAATGGATCTTTTTCATAAAATTAGTCTCATCACCCGAAAAAGGATGAAACAACATGAGGGAGAACTCTTCTAGTCGAGGTTGACCAAAGTATACCTTTTACGTAAATAGTCCCAATGGCCCAAAAAAGGGGTAAACTATCACCAAATGGACGTCCTTTCAAATGATTTTATGAGAGTGAAAGAAACAAGTTCACTCAACAATCTTTTCCTATTTATGGAGTCTGAAAAGAGCTTAAAGGAGAATCTGAGAGAGTTCCTTTTGGTAATTAGTTTGACAAGGCCGAAAAAGGGATAAATTACCACTTGAAAAATGACTATTTCATGGTTTAAAGTTCTTGAAAAGGTCAAATCATGCACGCACATTCCAAGTTAAAAAGACTTAGAAATGTCCTTTTTCCATATTCTTGTAAAAAATCATCAATTCTAGACACAACTATGTTAAGATCTCATAATGGCATAATCAACTAGGTGAAAAAATAGCTCGAACAAACAATGCTAGCGTGAAGATGGAAAAAGCAACAAGCTAAATGGAGGTAAAAATAAATGAATGGTAAAAAAAAAATTCATTTTCACTCAGAATTTATACTTTGTTTTCAAAAGGATAGTGACAAGGTAACCTTTTCAAACCAATATTTAGGAGGGAAGTTGTCTTCTTTCCTACCAGAGAGGGATCTCTAAATAAATAAATACAATGGAAAAAAATATATTAAAATAAGATAAATTAATGATGCAAATGGATGAAACAGGAGGATACCATTGGGAATGGAGTCAAAATATCGAATCTTTAAAGATAAACAGAGTCTTTGCAATATGTTTTTTCACAGAGGCGGGATAAATATTCTTTTATAGTAGTGTTCTTGCTTTCAGGTGATAATAGAAGAGAAATGAACAGTCCATTAACATTGGGCATCAAATAAAGATGAATCCAATAACAAATTTAGAGGAAAGTTTTGTGAATACTTGAATCCTATGAATCAGAGCACAGGAGTATGAATTATGACTCAATATAATTTCATTCAAGCATGCAAAGACAAAATAATGGAAATAGATAACAGGAATAACATTCACATGAGAAGAGGAAATACAGACTGCAAAATAATAACACGAGAATCTCTGCTCATGAAACTTTTTGCTTGGCTCTGTAAAATTTCTATTAATCTTGGAATTGCTCAGTACAAAATGAGTCTCACTCTCATAGGTTTTAACACTGATTACATTGTAAAATCATGTACTTATACATCAAAATCTCATTGAGCTAAACCTAACTACCTTCTTTCTAAAAATAGAAATATATAGCTACTTATTATAATTTTAGATTATATTGTCAAAAATTAAATCTTCATAGTCTTCAAAAATACTAGAACATATTTTTCTTCTTTGTTGGAGTAAAATTTGGCATAAATATTTGCTTGAAAATCTTTGACAGGTGTCCTTATTGATGCATTTTGTATTTCATTTTTCCAAACTTCTCAACTGTCTTCCACTGATCTATGGAAGGAACTCCATAGTTTATCATTTCTTTAACCAAAACTTTCATCTCCACATGATCCACATAAGATATACTATATAATATAGCTCTTATCATTGTTAATTGATTTAATATTTCAAATTCCACTGCAAGCTTATCAATTATTATTTTCCCCATTAAATATTGAATCATGTCTTAAAATTTTTGATGATTCATTCAAGTTTGAAACAATAGCTTTTTATAATTAGCCTAAGAGATTAATTTATTCTCTCCATCCCAAAAGGAAGGGAGTCCTTTCTGAAACAATTCTGTAAATAAGCCTTTGAAAGACTTAACCTGCTGCAACATCTAATTGGCATTTGCTTGGACATTCTCAACATTGTGGTGTTTTCCAATAATCCTCCTTACCCAAGTTATAACTGTAATTCTTTCCTTAATTTCCAATTCCTTCAAATCCTCTCATGATAAAGCATTAAGAAAATTAATAGTGTTCTGATTTGTTTCTATTGGCCTTTTGTCGAATGTTTCTTTTATGACTACACAACTATGAATTGTTGTATCCACCACTGTCTCCTTATCTTTAATAAAATTCAGATATGATCTAAATTTTGTAGCTTCAGTAATTATCGAATCCCGGATAAAGTTCCTAGAACCTTGCAATGGTAGCTGCCCTAACACCTATCACATTAATTTCTCATTCTTCTCCAACAATTCTTTATTTTTGTTTTCAAATTCCTTCTTTTCTTCTTCCTTTTTCTTAATTTATTCATTTAGATTTTTATTTTCCACTTTCAGTCCATTGATTTCTTCTTCTTTAAGACTAACCTGAGACATGGCCTGAACTATATCCTCTGTTCTTGTTTCCATATTTTCTTAGTCTGTCGCTTTTATTTCAGATTGTTTTTCTTCCTTTTCTTTTTCTATACATGTCTAGTTCTCTTTCAAAATGTCAATATGAGATATGAGATTAGCTCTTTCCTTCTCCTACTTAACCTGTGGTTTTGTAAATTTAAGAAAATTTTCCTTACCATCATCCAATTCTTGAGAGAGGGAATCTTTCTCTTGTTCTAAAACTGTCAATTCGGATGCTTGAATTAACCGAGTAGCTGGAATTTTTAAATTCTTCTTAAGCAACTGAATTGTATTTTCTTTCTTAGCCAAAAGTTTCTTTGTGGCTTGTTCTTTATCACACTCACTATCCATTTCCACAAGATAGTATGTAATTTATTTATTTTTTGTTTGTGGGCATTATTTTCATTTTTTCTTGTTTCAATTGGCTTTCTCATCTACCCACTGTAGATTGCAATTTTGAAACCTTCAAAGTGGACTTCAATAAATCAGTGTAAATGACCTCTCTAGCTTGCTTATGCAAATGGATTTTATATGGGACTGTGATCTTCCGCAAGTCAATTTTCATCTCTGAGATCTTCTCATCAGAGGTCACTGCCAAATTCAGAGTATTCTTTCCATGGTACTTAACAATTATCAATGAAACTCCCTTATTTGATATATCCCTGACTCTGGGAAAAAGCTTCTGAACTTTTTCATAAGAAGACCTTTTGTCTGGACCATATTTGGCATACAAATAAGTTTTAGACTAGTACTTGTCACTGGAACTAGCCTCCTGTGCTTTAGCAAAAATTTACTCTTGTATTTGAATGATTGGACCTTGAATTTTTTCTTTCTTCTTTTGTCTTGTTAACTTCTAACTCAACCATTTATTTTCGTTGATCAATCTTGGGTCTTTTTGTTGTATCTTGTTCTTCAAATTCCATATATTTTGTTTATGAAAAGCTTCTTTTACTAGTAATCTCAGTTTTACTGGGAGTGGGCACTAGAAGAATATTTTATCAATGCAGAAGGCTTTGGTTGCAAAATTTCAGAAATTTCAGTATCTGATTGGTATTCTATTATATTGGATTTACCAGCCAATACTTCCACTTCCTGATGGTCAAAATATTTGTTCTTATTTTGTTGTCTTCTCTGAGATATTTCATGATGTGGATCATAGTTAAATTTTGAATTCTTCATAAAATTCATTTCTTGTAAAATTCCTTCTACAACTGGAAGATCAACTTTATTTTTTAATGAATGGACCAACTTTCAAAGGAAACTTGACATCAAAAGCTTTTCTAAAGTTTAAGAAATGCTCATTTTCCACAATAAGCTTATGTTTGATAAATTCCAAAGCAAAAATTATTGGGGTTAAGAAAGAAGGTAAGATATAAGGCTCATGCACAAAACCATAGACTCTGATAATAGTATGTTCTTTCAAAAGGAACCAATCACCAACTTTATTCTCAGGACTGAATTGTAGCATATCCTTCATTTCTGGTAAAACTCTGGGTAGTCTTTCCTAATAAACAACTCTATATATTTTTGACATTATGATGTTCATATAATTAAAAATACTGTTTCTAATCTCAGATGTAAAGACTACCTCAAGAAACTGTAAAATTTTGTAATATCCTTGATAAGGTTGGAGTTGGTATTATGCAAAATTTAAAACTTTACAACACAATTTTGACAAGTAGAAACTAGTTATAAAATAACTAGTCAAGGACACAATTAGACGACTCCAGGATTAAGAATTTGGGATATTAAGGTTCTTCCAAATGTATGGAAATGTGTGCAGAAGAAAACATGACATAAAAAGGGCCAACTTCCGAGTCCTATGCACAAAGCACTGGGTCCATTTACATTTCAACAACAACTTTCGCTGAGGTCTACTTTGAGGCTTCCTCGACACTCCAGCATATGCATACTAGACTCAGTTGTTTACACCTGAATGAAACCCGTGGTGTATGTCAGGAATTTAAATCCCAATTAAATTATGGAAACTGTGAATTTGGGAGGTTCTGGGTGAGTTTGGGAGCAAAAGAGTTAAGAGAGCTATATTGGACTACTCAACTAGCAATTTTCCAAACTCATCCAAAAAGGATGAGATGTCTTTGAATAGTCAAAGAAATGGTTGGGGATGCTTTAATATTGTCTCAGGATTCACAAATGACCATCATATCAGAAAAATGACTCCTACATAGATCTAAATTATAGAAATAGTAAAACTAGTCAATAAAATTCGCATAAAGAGCTAGCCTTCAAATTGCTTGTTCCAAATTTCCTTAGAGGGTTACAAATTTCACTTATGAAGTAAATGGGGGTTCTGATATAGGTTAATTAACAACAACAAATCTAAATTGGAGGTCTTGAGAAAATATTAGAGAAATTATTACATTCATATCTTTCAGGATTCTCCAATGTTAGAAAATATTACAACATTGAGAGAAATATGATATGTGGATTAAATCAGAGCTGATGGCTATAGATGATGGGAGCACTGGACCTTATGAGCTGCACTGGGTGCCTCCAATGAAATGGAATACCTCCTTCTGATGAATTATTCCAATACTCTCTCAAATGGCACTGTGACTGAGGATCACTCCGTGGAAGCTTAAGATTCTTCAATATTGGGTTGATATAGACATGTAGATCAACATTCCATGGCTCTGGATCTGATCATGGACTGAATGGAACATGAAGGAATTTGGGTTGATCTCCCAAGCAATGGTTGAGGAACATCACTCAACTCTGAGTAGTAAGAGCTCTCAAGACAAAAAATGATTAACCAAAATATGTGAGAGGTGTGCCTTAGCTTCCTTTTATAGTTGAGGTAGCTTCCTTGACAAGTCATCCACACATGTGAGAGGTGAGGGCACATTCCTTGAGAGAATTAGCAACTATCGTGCTTTACAAAACTTGCCTACTTTGTGTCTTTCCATTGGATTTAGCTAGTTCACCCTACTTAGCTTTTCTGAATGTTACCTGCTTTTCCAAACTGGTTGCTTTCTGTACTTTCCTTATTTTTAACTTACTTGCTTTATTCTTTTGCCTGTTTTTTTCTTGCTTTTTCCAGTTTCTACTTTCTTATGTTGCCACCTTGCTTTTAGCCGATTCCTTAATGTTTCTAACTTTTCCACTTGGGTAGGTGAGGTCCACCTTGACCTTATGCGCCCTCCTGGCCATGTGAACATCAATGATTTAAAAAAAATTAATTAATAGTGATAAGGAATTTATTATAAAAGATAATTAAAACTAATATTAAAATTTATTAATTACTATAGTCCTTGTGGTAAAATTTATCCCTATTAATTATTCTTCATTTAATTATTCTTCCTAGACCCCCTAGGGATGGGATGATCCAAGTATTGACCAAGGCCACTAGGGAAGGACCATTATAGTCCTCCCTCCCCAAGTCTTCTTGTCCTCAAGCAGTTGCAATCCAGGATGTTTCAGAATCTGTTCACCTTCCCAGGTTGCATCTTCACTAGGAAACCCCTTCCACTGCACTAGATATTATTTAATGGTTCTGCTCCTCATATTCTTTTCTCTAACTTGCAAACTATTTTTTGGTTCTAAGACCAGGCCTCCTTCATCATCGAGAGGAGGCAATTCTTTTGAAAATTTTACTTTTTGTCCAACTGCTTTCTTCAAGCATGACACATGGAAAACATTGTGTATCTTGCTCCCCAAGGGAATATCTAATTCATAAGCAACTTCACCAATTTTCCTTGTGATCTTATAAGGTCCATAGAACCTTGGAAACAATTTCTCAACCCATTTTTTTTTCAGAGTGGATTTACTGTATGGTTGCAACCTTAAGTTGACCAAATCACCTTCTTGGAAGGTTCGGCCTGTTCTGTTTTTATCTGCATTCACCTTCTGTTGGTTCTGTGCAACCTACAATTTCTCTTTGAGTGACTTGAGTATGTATTGGATTTACTGCAGCTAATCCTTTTCTTTTTGTTCTCTGCAATCCCCAAAAATCATATCTACAAATGTGGGGAATTCATACCCATACAAAGATTTGAATGGCATCATTCCAATGGAGAGATGGAATGTTGTGTTATAATAGACTTCCCCCAAGTGTATCCAGGTGGCCCATGATTATTGCTGCCCGGTAACATAATTCATGAGATAACCCTCCAACCATTGATTTACCCTCTCATTTTGGCCATCAGTCTGAGGTTGATAGCTTGTGCGAAGATTCAAACTAGTTCCAACTAGTTCAAACAAAGTTTTCCAGAAAGCACTAGTAAATTTGCTATCTCAGCCACTTATTATAGTTTTGGGAAGTCCATCCAATCTGAATACTTCTTTAAAAACAGTGCAACAACTTGACTAGCAATAATAGTTGATGTGATAGCAAAAAAGTGAGCAAATTTAGTCAAGCTATCAACTACTACAAAAATACTATCCTTACCCCGGTTTTGGGAAAACCTGTGATAAAATCCATGGACACACTTTCCCATTTCTGTTCTAGAATTGGTAGGGGTTGTAGGAGACCAGCAGGATGAGTGTGCTCAACTTTATTCGGTTGGCATGCAGTACACTCCCTTACATGCTGTAATGTACCAACTTAGGATTGTGGCACAAAAAATCTAGACTTGTCAAATTTGATTAGACAATGGCTTAAGGAAGCTAGAATTGTTGGGTATGGGAAAGATCAAAGGCTATGGATGAATGGAAGGTTATGATCTGAGTTAATACCTGTGTACAATGTACTTAGACCATTTATGTTTCAATAACAACTCGACTGAACTCTACTCCAATGCTCATGGGGTTCTCAGCATATGTAGACTAGTATGGGTAGGAAACTTGACTGAAGGTTGGATAAGGTTGTTGCAGACATCAGAGAGGTTAATTAACATTCATTTATAGTCATTTCATCATAAAATATCATATCAAAAAGTTATATGCAGATCTGGACAAGTCTTACAACAAAACTAAGAAAATTGCAATTCAGGACAACTCAACTAGTTCGACTTCTGGATTCCCAAAAAGTGCTCAAAGGCCAATGAATTTATGAAACAAGGGATGGATCATGACATATGACATGTTAGATAACTCCAGAAACATGAATGACCTCATTTGGACTTGTTCTCATTTTTGGCATCATTTTTGGACTCATGTGCTTTACTTGACTTCTACCCCAAGTCACTCCTCCAAACTTATCACTAATGCACCCTAGTGGAGCATTTTCTCCATTTATTCAACATAATAATAAAATATTAAATGCACCACAAAAATTAAATACACCATAAATATTTATTCCAAGTGGATAGAAAACTATGGATAAAATTAAATCCACACTCCTAATTAATTAATTGCCTCATCTTAACCCCTCATTAATTAATTAATTCAATCTATCACTAGGATCCATGGGGTTTGATCTGTTTCATGGTGCTTTCAAAATGGGAACATGAAAGTCCTGCCCTCCCAAGATTGCTTGTACTCAAGCAAAATATCCCAAGAGGTCCATCATGATTTTGCTGCACTATTGTGATTGTATTCATCTCTCCAAGGAAATCTTCACTACATCTATAACTGAACACACCTACTTCTATCCAAGTGAAGCAACTAGAAAGTGTGCTAAGATCCCATAAGAATATCATAAATGCAAAGATACCACTACTATGTAAACTATATGTCCATCCAAGGAGGTGTTCCCTATGTAGGAAAATGAAACCAAGTGCAACATAGATGAACTGGTGCAAAAGAAGGTTGGCTAGCTACATCATGCCAACATGCAAACAACTGCTCCAAGGACAAAAAATGCCAAGATCCCATTGCTTGTATGGAACCCCCATGGACCGGAATACCATCCAACAAAATATCTTAAGCAAAAGAGTGCCTGGATCCCACTGCTTCAACTGCAAGTTCCCAAGTAGCAGTGACATGTATGGAAAAATGTCATCCCATGGAATATCAGAATCCCACTGATCATGCTGCATCTCCCCAAACATTAGTAACAAGAAAAAATCAGCATCATATGAAATGTTGGGAAAGATGAAAACATCATACCACCATATTGGAAAATCATCCTTTCCAATGCAACCCTGAAGCTTTGAGGGCCCCTCAATCAAGATATGCAACTCTCCATGGTAGGACCCAATCAAGGAAAGACTATGCATCACCAAGTATGACTCCCAAGAGTGAGTCCGAAACTCATCAATTCTTTCCACTCCATCAAGAAGGTTCACATATGCTGAATGCACATAAGAATAAAAAATGTCATCACTGTAGCTCAAATGACAAGGGTGGAAGTCCCTTATCCAATCATGAGAAATATAGGCATCATATAGGCAAAAATGCCTTGTTAACTGCTCACAAGTAAAAAATGATGAATACAATGAAAAACCACAAGTGCAAGAAGACCCAATACCCTTAAGGGCACACATCCCCAAGGAAGTAATCTCATGGTTCAACTCTCTGCCACATGATCCAAAAAAAAACATGTACTATTCCAATGGCTCAACTCTCTGCCACCAGTTCCACTCAAGTGGAAAGAACATGTGCTACATAGCTCCATTAAGTATGTGGATGAACAACTTCTCACCAAATCAGGTCCAAGTAAGGAGCTTGTGGTTCCCCCAAGTGCATATCCCCAATAGTTCACCAACTTCCTTTGGCAGCTTGTTTGTTTAGTTTTCTTCCACCCACCATGTGCATAAGTTTTTATGCGAGGATACTCCATGTGGACCATCATGTAACCTTCCACCCAATCCATGTGTGGATGAATAGTATCTAATGGAAGCAATATTTACGTATGCTGCTGATTACAAAACATATCAATGTTAGAGGCATTAAAAATTTCACACAAAAAAAATTTACCTCCTTGATTCTCTAACTTTGTGGTGCATCTATCCATAGATGGACATAACTCTCTGCTACTTGATTCCAAGGTTATGAAATCAAGATCATGGATGCTAGGGGGAATATGAGCCTTTTCCAAACCCCATGTATTTACCATCAAGTCATCCAGAATGACTATGGGAGCTTCCTGCTCCTCTTGGTGCGTTATCATGAAAAAATATTTCAGCCCATTCTCATCCTCAAGGTGGGGGATGCCAGGATCCCACTCTCTTATGAGAATCCTTCCAAACTTCATAAGTAAAAAATATAGATCATCAAAGTACACATAAACATCATACAAATGTACATCAAGAAGGTACCTCACTAAAGGATCATGAAAGTGCTTGTCCATCCAAGCAAGCAAACCACCATTTTCCAAGTGCACACAAGCATCAAGTGACCCATCAAATATGCTCCAATGACATAGGTGAGGATACCATGTCCTATAATGCTGCTCCAAAAGATTTTAAGAAGCTTCAAAATACTCAGTCATGTGTTCTTTCATCCAAGAAATGAATGAAGAACCTCTACCAGAATTTGAACCAAGTATGGACCAAAGAAAATAAGGAGACTTCAAGTGGCTCAAAGAAGTCTCATCCATACATCCATGAATGTGAGAGTCACCAAATGAGAGCAATGTATGCTGCCCCAAGGAGGTGTGTAAGGTTTCAAGTAATTATGCCACATGTCCTTTCACCCAAACAATGGATGAAGGAACTCTCCCATCAAGTAAGGAACAAAGAGAACAATGGGCCTTCAAGGGGATCAAAGGAGTACCATATGTGAATCCATGAATATGTGTATCATCATAAGGTAACAAAGGATGCTGCCGCAAATGTAAAGAAGGTTCTCTAGTCATGGCATCATCAAAATTAGAGATAGGAGTTTTGTACTCCTCATGTGGCACCATAAAAAAGAAGCCTTTCACCCATACTTCATTAGGATGAATGCTGCAAAATGTGGAAGTGTGGGGTCTAGGAGAATGAGTCAACTCAACCATATGATCAGAAAGTGTGAAAAATTCATCATGTGAAGAATCCATAAGGGTAGGATCATGCACCTCCCTCAAAAGTGCAAAACTTTCCTCATAGGTTGGTTCCAAAGTAGTGGAATCATGCACTTCTTCAAAAAGTGTGTAACCACCATCAAGAGGAAACCCAAGTTCCTCTTCCACCATAACAAGTGCTTGGATCTCATCAATATGATATTCAAACACATGAAGCACATGGAAATTTCCATGTTTCTCATAATCCATCATGTCATGAGAATCCTCCAAGCAATCTACCATATGACAATCTGAAACATAGGAGGAAGAACAAGTCTCTTGCAACCTCTCAATAAGTTGCTCATTTTGAAATTTGTGCTTATGAATATCTTCATTATTCTTCAAGTATTCTTCATGTAACCAATCATTAAGCCCAACCAAATTGTTTCTATAAAAAATAAATTACTTGAAATTACCTTTGATGTTGCACATTGCTCTTTGAATCTTCTCCATGTCTTCAAGGAAGGATGGCTCCTCCAATGAAGAAAATCTCCAACAAGAATTTGATACCAATGCTGAGTGCCATGGAGTATGCTAAGAGCCTCATCAATATTCCTTTCACTCATATTCAAATAATACTTGGGAGATGATATTGGTTCATATTTTTTTCCTACAAGGTCTTCTTCTTCATGCTCCATGGAGTTAGGACTTGCAACAACCTCATCAAGGATAATCTTTATGTCACCAATATAGAGATGAGAGCATCCATCAGTAGATGTCTTGTCAAAATTTAGGCACCCATCAGGAGGTATCTCTTCATAGAATCCATTAGTATATGTTTCTTTAGAACTTGAAAAATCAACAATAGATGCCTCTTCTTGACACCATTCAGTAGTGACTTTCTAATTAAGAACTAGATGATCCTTAGTAGAATCAGTGGTGGCTTCTTCATGATTACAACCCTCCTCAGTAAGGATTGTACCTTCATCTTCTTCAGATGGATGATTTGTACTTTGTTCTTTCTCTTTAGTTTACTTAGTATCAAGATCCTTGCAGACTCTTTTTGAAGTAGATCCAAAAATTCTTGTCAAGTATGAAGCACATGCATCTAATGAAGCTATAGATATTTTTTTGCTCTTGCCACAAGTAGCTTGATCTTTGACTGTAGAACATGCAACGTTTTCATACATATGGCTATCTGAATAACCATAATTTATCCTTGCAAGTATGATATTATGGGAGATACTTGTAGAATATAACTCTTGGACATTTTCTTCCTCATACTATTTGTAATACACTTCATAATGCTCATCATAGTCATCATCATATTGCTCATAAAAATCATCATTAGAGTAAGAGTCTTCTTCACTGAACATGGACATGGCTGCAAATTCATCGAATCAAGAGTATTATTTCCATAGGATTATAGGAAAGAGATATGATACCACTGTAATGTACCAACTTAGGATTGTGGCACAAAAACTCTAGACTTCTCAAATTTGATCAAACAATGGCTTAAGGAAGCTAGAATTGATGGGTATGGGAAAGATCAAAGGCTACGGATGAATGGAAGGTTATTATATAAGTTAATACCTCTGCACAACGTACTGAGAAAATTTATGTTTCAAGAACATCCTAGCTGAAATCTACTCCAATGCTCCTGGGGTTCTCAGCATATGCAGACTAGTATGGGAAGGAAACTTGACTGAAGGTTGGATAAGGTTGTTGCAAAAATCAGAGAGGTTAATTAAAATTCATTTACAGTAATTTCATCATAAAATATCATATCAGAGATTTATATGCATATTTGGACAAGTCTTACAACAAAACTAGTAAAATTGCAATTTAGGATAGCTCAACTAGTTCGACTTATGGATTCCCCAAAAGTGCTCAAAGGCCAAGGAATTTCTGAAAAAGTGGATGGATCATGACATTTGACATGTTCTCTAACTCCATAAAGAGGAATGACTTCTTTTGGACTTATTCTCATTGAATTATGAATCATACACTGAAAGCTAGTCAAATTCTAGATAAATCTAGAAGGGGTAGAGAAATTGGAGAAAAATCAGAGTTATGTAATTTGTATTGAATAGAATTATATCATAAAATTACATAATCTATTATTAAATCAGAAATAGGCCAATATTACTCTCATAAAGTGATATAAATATCTCTCTTCTTGTACATAAGAAACTAGTTGCATAAACTCAAGAAGGCTTGAGGATTCGATCTCTGAACTGGGTAATGATGATTCTGAAATTCCAATTAGACATGATCAGCTTCATTACTCTGTGATTAAATCATAAATAGTCCAATATGCCTCTCAGAAAGTGATAGAAGGATATATTTTATTGTACATAAGAAACTAGCTACAGAAACTCAAGAAGGCTTGAGGATTCAATCTCTGAACTCGGTTATGATGATTCTGAACTTCCAATTTGACCTGATCAGCTTCAGTACCTGCAAATACACTCAGTGAAAATGGATGAATTCCACCATCCTCTTACAGAAATATGGGGCACATCTCCCATGCTTGACTAGGGGCACATCTCCCAAGTCTCAGATGCACAAATGCATTCATAAAATTTCTCATACTAACAAAAGATGCGAAAAGGAGTTGCTCGGATTCTTTTATAGAATTTTGGGTGACCTGCTGATCAAGTTGAATAGCTTGGTGACCTATGAGAACCCTTCCACATGGGGCAAACATGTGTGGATGAGTAAATATTGCTTTCCTTGCTTTGCTTTGCTTTGTCTTTCCTTCTTTTTCCTCTTTTCTTGACTTTCCTTCTTTTCTAAACTTTCCTGCTTTTCAAGCTTTTCTGCTTTTTTTATTTTATCATGCTTTCTAGATTTATGCTGATTTTCCTGAAATATTCCTCTTTTCTCATTTTCGGCATCATTGTTGGAGGAGCCTAAGTCGGCCTGTCGACTAGGCTCTCTGCCCGACCATTTGTAATGTAAGTCGACAAGTTGTGTCGACCAGTCAGGCTATGTCGGTCAGTTGCACCGAAAATACAGGTATATAACTGAATGTAAACATATATATAGGATGTTGAGCCAATAATAATAATAATAATAATAAAATATTAAATGCACCATAAATATTAAATACACCACAAATATGAAATACACCATAAATATTTATTCCAAGTGGATAGCAAACTATGGATAAAATTAAATGCACACTCCTAATTAATTAATTGCCTCATCTTAACCCCTCATTAATTAATTAATTCAATTTGTCACTAGGATCCATGGGGTTTGATCTGTTTCATGGTGCTGTCAAAATGGGAACATGACACATGCCTTAACACATCATTTTTTATGCCCTTCCTAGTGAACCTCTTTCTCACCTTCCGGTAAGTTCTTAGGAATCCAGGGTGGCCCACTATTGGTGCATTGTGGGAAACCACCAAAATATTTTCTTTTAATTTTGATCCAGGCACTAGATAAAATATGTCTTTGTAATATATGACATCATTGAGGACTTGGTATGCATCATCCTGAATCAACCTATCCAACACTTCACAAGCAAACTGGTTGTTAGAGTATTCCATATCTAGTTGGACTTTCCAATCAGTTGGGACTTGCAACAAAGAAAAAATAGGTTTCCTAGAGAGGGCATCAACTACCAAATTCATCTTACCATTTTTGTATTCTATTTCAAAGTTATAGGACTGAACATTACTTACCCATTTTTGTTGTCTATCATTCAGCTCCCTTTGGGTCAAAAAATGTCTCAAACTGTTGTGATCAGTATTTACTATGAACTTGCCTGCTACTAGGTACTGTCTGAATTTATCCAAGGCATGCATGATGACCGACATATCTTTATCATAAATTGAATAATGCCTCTCATTTGGCTGCAAATTTCTTCTCTCATAGGAAATGGGATGCTTATTCTGCATCAAAACTGCTCCAATTCCTTCTCCGGAGGCATCACATTCTAATATGAAGGGTTGAGTGAAATCAAGAAGTGCAAGTACTTGGAAGCTTCTAATTACTTCCTTCATTCTGTTGAAATATTTTTCATCCTCTTTTGATCAACAAAAGGCCCCCTTCTTGGTGATATCTGTCAAAGGGGATGTTTGCTTAGAAAATCCTTTCACAAATTTCCGGTAGTAGGTGCACAAACCAATGAATCCCCTTAAGGAAGTGATGTTATTTTGGATTGTCCATTCAAGTATGGAATTTATATTCTCCATATGCACCTTTAATCCTTATTTCCCAATGATATGACCCATATAGAGGATCTCAGTCAATCCAAACTCACACTTGGACAATTTGGCATAAAAAGACAATTCTATTAGGATTGTCAAGACATTGTCCAAGTGGTGCAGGTGCTCTTCCCATGTCCTACTGTAAATCATAATATCATCAAATAACACAAGGACATACTTACGTATCTTCTTACTGAAAACTCTGTTCATGCAGGATTGGAAGGTGGCTGGTGCATTGGTCAAGCCAAAAGGCATGACAAGAAACTCAAAATGCCCATAATGGCACCAGAAAGCAGTTATCTAGATATCTTCTTCCCTCATCCTGATTTGATGGTATACAGAGCAGAGATCAATCTTAAAAAAATATTTTGATCCATGCATCTCATCCATCAATTCATCAATCCTTGGGATATGATATATTTTTTTTATGGTCTTCTTGTTCAAGGCCATATAGTCAATGCACGTGCGCATTGTTCCGTCCTTATTTTTTACTAGGACCACTGATAATGCAAAGGGACTTGAGCTTGGTCTTATTAATCCCAACTCAAGAAACTCATTGATGGTCTTCTCAATCTCACCCTTGAATCTCTTAGGGTTCTTATAAGGATGGATCTTGATAGGAAGTGTAACTTCCATCTCAATCCAATATCCAATACCTCTGTCAGGAGGCCTTCCAAGTGGAATATATTCCAACACTTTCTTCTGTTTTTGTAGCATCCTTTGGATGTCCTATGGATGGTGTGATACATCTATGGAAGTCCCTTGAGTGGTAATGAAGTATTCAACAACCCACTCAATATCAGCATGCCTCAATACCAACCTCATACTAATTTCACAAATTACTTGTTTTGGTTAGCTGTTGACACCCTTCAAAACTACTTGCTTCCCTTCAACATCTTTGAAGCTCATTTGGGGTATCTGGTAATTCACTGAATGCTCCCCAATGGAGTACAACCAATGCACTCCCAACACCACATTGGTATCAAGAACATTAACAACATAAAACCCGTCAGTCACGGTATACTCTCCAATAGTCACTTGCAATTTTGGAATCCATCGGTTAAACTCCATAGTGTTGTTTCCCGTAATGATGATAGTGAAACCTCCAATTATTTCTATTTATATATTTCTCCTTTATACCATGGCTGCATCAATAAAATTTTGGGTGGCACCCCCATCGAACAAAACTAATACTTTTTTTCCTTGCATAACCCCTTTGAATCTCAGGGTATTGAAGCGAGGAACTCTACTTAACATTGGAATTTTGCTTTTTGGCTGTGGGGGTTGTTCTTCCCCTCTTGTTTCATAAACATCAGCTATTTGTGCTTCTTATTCCACTTCTTCCTCCTCACTTTATGAAAATACCTCAATGTAGTGTGCTTTCCCTTTAGCACATTTGTGGCCCAGAACCCAAGGTTCCTAAGAAGAAAAGCAGAGCTTTTTCCTTCTTAACTCATCCCAATCTCTGTATGAGTATTCCTTATTGTTCGAAGAAGCCAAATTCTTTAAAGGTGGTATTTTATTCTGAAATTTTGTAGGCACATTAACCTTTGGAGGAAATCTTGTTCTTGGGATGGCATCTTGCAGATCCCTTGTTCTGCTCACTACTTCTTGTAAAGTGGATGGTCTCTATGCCTTTACCAATCCTCTCAATGGATCTCCTAATACTTCCATGAAAAGGAAGATCAAGTGAACCTCATAGATGTTAGTGGCCATCAATGCAAGCTAATGGAATTATGAGATGTATGCTTCAGGAGTGTAATACCCCATTTTGACCCTTATGTTAAATTGGCTTTTATGTAATATTGTATACATGCGATGTATGTTTTTTACTAGCGTGGAGCTCAAGGCCAAGGCCCCGCTAGTGTATGTCTGGATTTTATTTAAAATGGATAAGCATTTGACATTTTGTTACCCATGTGCTATTAAGCCATGGAAAAATTGTAAATTGATGTAAATGTTAATATTGCAATAAAATACCAGAACTGGCTATGGGAGCAACGAATGAGAAGGGACCATGTGTATCCACTAGGGAGTGGTGAGGGGGTTGTGGGATTGAACCATATGCTGCCAAATGTCATCTTGTGAACCCTTTTGACTTTCCTTGCTGACATTTATTTATGTGTGAGGAAGTTGTTGAAGAATTCAGTCCATGGCTTCAATGGAGCATGGGCAGCCCATAAATTCATATGGTAGGTATGGGCTCTGTTTTGCTTGACCCACAAGTCACTCTACCTCTTGGGAATCCTTCCAATCTCATTCCCATTCCATTGTTGAAGACCAGCATCATTTTCCAAAAAAAAAAACGAATTGCCAGCAGTGAGAAAAACCAGAAATCGCAACTTGCAAGAACCCATGTTTTGGAAGTGCCAAAAACGCCCAGATTTGGTATTGGACAATGATAACCAATGGGAGATCCATAGATGTGAAACTTGGGGTGAAATTGAGAGTATTAGTTACCCCGAAATCCATAGGAAAACCCAGATTTTGCAGCCCAGAAAACCAGTGATGGATTTGAGTTATTGAATGACTGAATTGGGAGAAATCCAATTATGAACAATTGAACAGAGGTTGGGTTTGCTTGATAAACCTAGTGAAGGCTAGAATCTCAGGAAGCTAGCAGTTGGACCTTTCTATGCCCATCCTGAAGAGCACTGGAGGGAAGAGTTTCCCGAGGGACTGTGTAGCAGAGAAGGGGACCTTCCTTGTGTTGGATGTGGCAGGTAATGTGGGTGCCTGACTGTTGAGTTCATTTGAGATGCCTGTAGCTTTGTAGTTGACCTCATTGGCTTAGCATTACCCTCCTCTATCTTCCTGTATGCTTGATAAACCCAACTATGTGTTGGCTTAGCATAGCTGTTAGTGAAACCATGGCTGTGAGTGAGCCTAGCTAGTTACTCCTTAGTGGATACACAACCCAGCTCAGGGGTGATCTCTCAACTGAAAGAATACAAGCTGGACAGAGTTCTATGGTTGGGTGGAACGTTGCTCTCACATAGCTAGTTGTTTGGACAGCTTCATTTTCAAGATAAGTGTTCTCTGTGTTATAAATTATATGCATTTTGTGTTCGACAATATGTTAATTGTCCATGTTTAATGAAATGATTATCTCAATATGGGATTTATGCATGGTTTTGGAACGAGATTGAGTCTCTACATGTTGAATCATCCTCTGCTGTGATATATATATATGTTATGCATTACTCTTTGTGTGTGTGCAAATATGAGTTAATTCCGCTATGCTTAGTTAATTTGAACCTGCACACATTAAGCTTTTAATTATTATGCATTTTTGAGTAACGTATGGGGATGAGATTTTAGAACGAAGCCCGTATGTTTGGTCAGTGTTCTCTCCCCTACATTGGGATGATGGGAGGGGATGCTACAAGGAGTTCTAGTTTTCTTCACATGTTCCAACTCCCTGAAAGATATTTCAGGGTCTCTTCTATCAAACCTCTCCACTAGTCTCCTAGTGAAATATTCATAGGAAGTCACTTGATCATGGCCCAAGGTTCTCATTCCATAGAACCACCAATCATTTTAATCTTCTTCTAAATGAAATTTTTTCATTATGATGGCATCCCTCTCAACTATGTGATTCAGTTGAAAATAAGAGCTTCTGCACTCAGGAGTTAGGAGTACACTTTGAGGATCCATCAAAGAAGGGTAATTAGATCTTACCAATGGCATTTCTCAGCTCATATTTGTGTGTTGGAATCCTATGACCTCCTCTTGGATGATTTTTATACTGTTCTTCACAAAAATACTTGAAATGCAATGCCCTTCTGCATTCTTCACTGAAGGTTTGGTATTCTACATACCGCTCCTCACAAGAAGCAACTGATTTAGATGGTACTTCATGATCCTCCTTGTTTTCCTCAAGGAAATCAAGCATGGTATGTCAAGGATGAACCTTGAATTCCTCTTTGATATCATTAGGCCTATTATGAGTCCCAGTCTTTTAAAAGATAGATCCACCAAGGACCTTCCTTTCTTCATTTTGAGAGCCACTGCTGCTCCCTTTTCCATCTTCATGTCCTAGCTGCTTAGCCACGAATTCTATGGTTTCTTGTCTAGATTGAATGATGTTCTGAGATATGTCATGCATCCCTTTCAACATAATTTGCACAAATATTTTGAACTCTTCCTTCTCATCTAGGTCATACATATCCTTTCCTCACATTTTCCTCCATTAGATTCCACCTCTTCTTCAACAGGAGGTTCTTCAAGATTATTTCCTTTGGGGAATGGAAATCTATTAGGACTAATCAAATTTTTTCAAGAGTAGGTTGAGAGGACCATGCTATGATACCACTGTAATATCCCTGATCAGGTTGGAGTTGGTATTATGCAAAATTTAAAACTTTACAACATAATTTGGACAAGTGGAAACTAGTTAACAAAACTAGTTAGAAAAGAACTAGTCAAGGACACAATTAGATGACTCCAGGATCAAGAATTTGGGATATTAATGTTATGAAAAATGTATGGGACTATGTGCAACAGAAAACATGATAGAAATAGGGCCAACTTCCGATTCCTATGCACAAAGGACTGTTGATGTATTTGTAACTTCGGAAGACATTCTTCTATGTATTACATGTGTACTTTATTGTATATCCATTAGAGATGTTACATTCCTCTATTTGGAAGTGTCGTCATTTGTATTTGTAAGTGTCGTCATGTGCATCAAAAAGTGTCGTCATTTGTATTGATGGGTTATTAGATGACCAGTGTGGGGTCGGCCCTGGTTAGCACATGTGGTTGGGTTATTAGGATTGATTAGCAAGTTGGCCCCAGTGAATTATTGGCAGGTCAAGTCAGTGTATAAATAGAGAGCTTGTGTCTCTCATTTATCTCATTCACTCACTTCTCAAGCTCGCATAGCTAAGAGAGAAAGTGGCGCACTTGTGGAGGAGGAGGAGCATCTTCTAAAGACATCTTATTGGGTTTGATCATTGTGATCTTGGTTTGTGGCTTATCTTATCTCTAAGGAAGTTGCGGGGTTTTTCACCTTCTTGGTTTTCCTAGGTGAAACTTTGTGTCTCTTGTGTGATTGCTTTTGTGTCTATGATTGATATGCTGTACATGTTATTCTCTTAGAGATCCTTATGATAATGGAATGAAATTATTGAAAAATTAACATGGTATCAGAGGTGACCTAAGAAGAAGGCACTCTGCAGCTACGGAAGCTAGGACTTCTTAATATCTGGGTTTCTCTCCATAGATCATAAAATCCAGAAGGATATATTGACTCTCCTTGGAAGGGCACATCTTTTTGTTGAAATAGAATTCAATTATGAGCATTTTTAGATTTTGACCTAAAAATTAGGGTTTCCACAAAAGTTAGAATTTCTGAAATCTGAGACCATGGCTGGAAGATCCTCTGAAAAATCAAAGTTTAGAGACCAAGATCGAACTTTTTGGATGGATGAAGCTCCAGGAAAATCAAACCCTAATTTAGGGTCCTCCCGAGTGAATCTGAAAGTTTGAAAAGCAAATTTGAGGGGTGAAACTTTGCAGTTTTCAAATTTTGAGTATACTAGCTTGATCAGCTCATCAAGGCACATCTTTCTACCCCTTCAGAAGTTTGAAATTCAAAGTTTGAATTTTTAGGGTTTCTCTAACAAATCCTAATCCAGCTCCAAATCCATATTTCTGCAAATCAAGTGGTAAGACCTAAAACTTTTCTATTTCATTTGAAGTACTCTTTAAGATGTCTCACCACACCAAGCTTGAGTATAAGCTTGAAGGGGCTGATAAATTTCGAGCATGGAAGTATAGGATTGGGTTAATTCTAGAAGAGAGTGAGTTGGACACCTACATAAGTGAAGGGGTTCCTGTCCCAGAGGGAAAAGAGACTAAGGCCTTACACAAGAGGAACTTAGTCAAGGCTAAGAGGATCATTGTTGATTCTATCAAAAACCATCTCATGCCACATGTGTCATCTCTGAAGACACCTAAGGAGATGTTTGATTCCTTGACCAAGCTATTTTAAGGGAAGAATATAAATCAAAAGATGACCTTGAGGAATCAATTAAAGAATATCAAGTTCCAGAATGCGGAGAACACGCAGTCTTATTTCTCAAGGGTTTCCCAGATAAAAGAATAACTTGAAGTTGTGGGAGAAATTATAGAGAATGGAGAAGTGGTAATGACCACTCTTAATGGCCTTCCTAGGTCATGGGATTCCTTCATCCAAGGAATTTGTGCTAGGAAGAAACTTATCTCTTTCAGTAAGCTGTGGGAAGAATGATCACAGGAAGAAGCTCGGATTGTAGCTCGAGAAGAGAAGATGGGGAATGAAGATCAAGCTCTCACAGCACATACCAAGAAGAGGACACTTTTCCTTAGATTGTCCTAAGAACAAATGGAACAACAAAAATAACTACTACAAGCAATATGACATGTATGACTTATAGGTATGCTTTTGAAATCTGTTCATGATCAAGTTTATAATATGATTGTCTTCATGTTATTGAGTTTAGTAACAATCTTGTTTAATTTTAGACTTGTCTTATCACCCTAGTAAAAGTATGAATGCATGATAGAAGACATTCATTGATTAGGGTTATGACACTTATGATTGTATTATGATTGTACTAATGCACTGTGGTGTTGTATGAGGAGAATGTTATCCACTAACATGAAGGTACAAATCAAGTTCTAGATCAAGACCATGGTGACATGAAGACAAAGACTCATCCACAGTCATGGATCACATAGAGGTATGTATATTTTGGTTCTACAATGGTTAACACTTATGAATTATGCAGCTCATTGAAGAGAACAAGAAAACATTGCTAGACATAACTAGCAAATAAGATGACCAGGTATGTTTTCCTATATCAAATCTTACTCTATGTTAGGATCTTATACTTTTGTATATGATTATTCATGAAGTTAGAAATTTGAGTAATCAAGGGTTTATGCATATTATGTCTTTTACCTTGATTGATGATACGACTAACCAGAAGAGTCCTATGGTCAAATAAGAATATGCATAAGTAAAAGAAGTACTCCCTGAAACCTTGAATACTAATGCTTATTATCTGTGTTTGAAATGATCATGACTATACATGTTTAAGCTTATTTTGTGTTGAGATTATACTAATGAATATATGAGATCTTGAGGATGGCACAATCATGACACTATTGCACACTTAAGCATGCATAGTGGTACAGGATGAATATAAGTTCAAGGACAGGTAATCCAGGAAACAAAGATCAAGAGGGAGCACACTCCAATAGTTCCTGCAAGGAAGCAAAGATTGAGAGGGAGTCCACACAACAAACAAACAAACAAAGATAAGTATTTTAATTGTCATTTCTTGTATATCTGATTGTTTAAATAATATTATTCAATGATGTAGATACTTATGTTCCTAGACTTAGGTTGTGTATTATGCATATTAGAATAATTGCATTAATGAACAATATACTACTAATATGCATGCAATGGGTAAGTGGCCTATGGCACTATACAACATTCCATTGCTACTTATCTAGAATGAAACCTCTTTGCTGACATATTGGGAGTTGTGCACACTCTTAACAATGTTCTGGTAGAGATTGGAAGGCATCTAGAAAGTTATGGGATATGGATAAATGTTGTATTGAAGCATTGGCTAAAATAATTGCATGACTATATGACATATTTATTTATGTATAAGAATTTGTTCTGAAAACTATGAGATGTTTCTAATCATGCAATTTAATTTGTCTTGTAGGAAAGATCGTATACCATCACCTACAAAAGAAGGACTACAACATTTACTCCAACAACAAAGCTATCTATTGAAGAATCTGAAGTTCCTAGGATCCAGGATGAAGTAATGATAGAGGAATAACAGTCAATCATGAAGAATGATGTTTGGGATGCGGTCCCAAGACCTGAAGGGAAGTCTGTTGTGACTTCCAAGTGGATCTATAAGATCAAGCATGCTGCAGATGGTAGCATAGAGAAATACAAGGCAAGGTTTGTAGCTCGTGGCTTCTCTCAAAAAGAGGGAATAAACTATGAAGAGACCTTTTCTCCTGTAGTCAGATACACTTCCATCAGAACAGTAATTGCTCTGGCTGTAGTGATGAAATGGAAGATATACCAGATGGATGTCAAGATAGCTTTCTTGAATGGTGTAGTCGAAGAGGAAGTGTATGTCGAGCAGCCACTCGGTTTTGAGACACATGATAGGGAGTCATATGTGTGTAGATTGAAGAAAGCCTTGTATGGCTTGAAGCAAGCTCCTAGGACTTGGTATGGTAGGATGGATAGTTTTCTATCCAGTTTGGGCTTTACCAAGAGTAAAGCAGATTCCAACCTTTATTACAAGGTTGAGGAAGGAAATCCTATGATACTACTCTTGTATGTGGATGACCTGTTTGTTATAGGTGAGTATAGATTGATTGTCGATAATAAGAGGAATTTTGCTGTCGAGTTCGAGATGAAGGAATTGGGGATGATGCATTATTTTCTAGGCATGGAGGTGTGGCAGAGTGTAGATTGGATCTTCCTTGGACAAGGGAAGTATGCAGTAGAGATCCTGAAGAGGTTTAGGATGATGGACTACAAGGCCATAGCCACACCTATGGCATCGAACCTGAAGCTTCTGTGTGATACTTCATCTAAGACGGTTGATGTCACGATGTATCGTCAGATAATTGGGTCCTTGATGTACCTGATGAATACGAAAGCAAATATTTGCTTTGTGGTGAACACATTGAGCCAGTTCCTAATGGATCCTTGAGGTGTTCACTTGGTTGTTGTAAAGCATATTCTGAGGTACCTGAAGGGTACCGTTGATTATGGGCTCAAGTATGATGCGAATCAAAAGTTTAACTTGGAGGGTTATGTTGATTCAGATTGGGCAGGTAGTGTTGCAGATAGGAAGAGCACTTCTGGGTGTTGCTTTAGTATGGGATCAGGTGTGATCTCTTGGTTTAGTAGGAAGCAATCCTGTGTAGCACTGAGTACAGCCGAGGCAGAGTAGGTTGCTGCTTGTTCAACTAGTTGTGAGGTAGTATGGCTTAGGAAGCTATTGTCTGAGTAATTTGATCTCCCATTGGATGTAGTATCTTTTGTGACAACCAGAGTTGTGTGAAGCTATCTAAGAACCCGGTGTTCCATGATAGGTTGAAACACATTGAGATCAAATATCACTATATCAGGGATATGGTGGAGAGAGGAGCAGTAAAGCTCCTGTATGTTGCAATGGATGAGTGGGTTGCAGATGTATTGACGAAACCACTAGCCAGAGTGAAGTTTGAGTACTTCAGAGAGAGGCTTGGTGTTCTTTAGATTGAAGACACTTTGAGGAAGAAGTGATGAGACACATTTGTAGGAGCCATTTCAAGCATGGTGAGAGGAGGATCCTTCCCATGGCTGTGAATGTATGCACTGTATGATGAGCATCAGGATGATGCTCCAGTTACTGCTTTGTATGATTAGTTGGATCATGTATATGTATATGCATCCGTTGGATGCTCTGTATGTATTAGGTGGATACATTGTATGATCAGGTAGATCATGTATTTGTGTATGTATCAGGTGGATACATTATATGATCAGGTGGATCATGTATGATGATGTGTATTAGATAGATACTTGGTATGCATCAGGTGGATGCATTGTATGATGAGGATGATCATGGATGACGAGCATCAGGATGTTGCTCCAGATAACATGCATCAGGATGATGTAGTGATGATGATTAGGATGATCATGTGTATCAAGATGATACTCCGGATGATATGCATCAGGATGATGCTATGATGATGATCAAGATGATCATGTACATCAAGACAATGTATGGTGAGTATCAGGTTGATACTCTGTGGCCATGGACAGGTTGTGCACATGAGCATATAATATTGCCCTGGGAGATTTGCAGATACTCTTGCGAGGTTTTTCCTATGGAATGTAATAGTTCCCTGGGATATTTGGAAAATGAACTTTCAAGGTTTTTCTCTGGGAGGACATATAATATTGCCTTGGGAGATCTGATAGGTTGAGCAGTACGCTCATAATCAGTCCTGGGATGCTCTTTCGAGGTTTGTCCTATGGCATATAATGTTTCCTTGGGAGATCCGATAGGTTGAGCAGTACACTCGTAATCAGTCTTGGGATGCTCTTTCAAGGTTTTACCATGAACACTTATATTCTTGCCCTGGGAGATCCGATAGGTTGAGCAATACGCTCGTAATCAGTCCTGGGATGCTCTTTCGAGGTTTAGTGGTGACCACATGTAATATTTCCCTGGGAGATCCGATAGGTTGAGTAGTACACTCGTAATAAGTCTTGGGATGCTCTTTCGAGGTTTTGTGGTGGGGTCACATGTAATATTTCCCTAGGAGATCTTTCCAGTCATGCTTAGGCACATAAAGGATCCTGGGATACTCTTTTGAGTTTTTGTGACGCACATAATAAGTCTTGAGGATTTCATAGTATGGCCAGTGATGATGAAGACCTACAGGTGGGGGGCCTACATCCAGCATGAAAAAGGATTGGCTTTGTAGAAATTCCTATGATGAGCAGAATTCAGAGATAGCCCAGAGATCGAGATGTCAAGTACAACAACAGTGATGATGATTATGCTCCATGATCCAGCGATGATGATCCAGCTCCAAAATTGAAAGACTTGTGCCAATATGTATTGATGACCTGTGTCCAGAATACCTTCCTAGTTAAGAGGGAGTGTTGATGTATTTGTAACTTCGGAAGATATTCTTCTATGTATTACATGTGTACTTTATTGTATAACCATTAGAGATGTTACATTCCTCTATTTGGAAGTGTCGTCATTTGTATTTGTAAGTGTCGTCATGTGCATCGACAAGTGTCGTCATTTGTATTGATGGGTTATTAGACCACTAGTGTGGGGTCGGCCCTAGTTAGCACATGTGGTTGGGTTATTAGGCTTGATTAGCAAGTCATCCCCAATGAATTATTGGTAGGTCAAGTCAGTGTATAGATAGAGAGGTTGTGTCTCTCATTTATCTCATTCACTCACTTCTCAAGCTCGCATAGATAAGAGAGAAAGTGGTACACTTGTGGAGGAGGAGGAGCATTTGCTAGAGACATCTTATTGGGTTTTATCATTGTGATCTTGGTTTGTGGCTTATCTTATCTCTGAGGAAGTTGTGGGGTTTTTCACCTTCTTGGTTTTCCCCAGTGAAACTCTGTGTCTCTTGTGTGATTGCTTTTGTGTCTATGATTGATATGATGTAGAGATATGTTGTACATGTTATTCTCTTATAGATACTTATGATAATGGAATGAAATTATAAAAAAATTAACAAGAACTGGGGCCATTTACATTTCAACAACATCTGTAGCTAAGGTCTACTTTGATGCTTCCTCGGCACTCCAACATATGCATACTAGACTCAGTTGTTTACACATAAATGAAACCAGTGGTGTATGCCAAGAATTTAACTTCCAATTAAATTATGGACAATATTTTCAGGGAATTTGGGAGGTTCTGGGTGAGTTTGGGAGCAAATGAGTCAAGACAACTACATTGGACTGCTCAACTAGCAATTTTCCAAACTCCTCCAAACATGATGAGATGTATTCGAATCCTCAGGTAAAGGGTCAAGGATGATTTAATATTGTCTCAAGATTAAAAAATTACCATCATATCAGAAAACTAACTCCTACATAGCTCTAAATTACAGAAATGGTAAAACTAGTCAATAAAATTTGCATAAATAGCTAGTCTTCGAATTGCTTGTTCCAAATTTCCTTAGAGGCTTACAAATTTCACTTATAAAGTAAATTGGGGTTTCGATATAGGTTAATGAGCAGAAGAAAATATAAATTGGAGGTTTTGAGCAGATATTAGCGAAATTATTACATTAATATCTTCTAAGATTCTCCAATGCTAGAGGAATCTTACAACACTGAGAGAATGGGCATGAGAGGAGGAGGAGCAGATGAGATTCTGCACTTTATCTGATATGTGGATGAAATCATAGCTGATGGATGTAGATGATGTTATAACTATACCTTCTGAGCTGCATTGGGTGCCTCCACTAAAATGGAATGCCTCCTTCTGATGAATTCTTCCAATACTCTCTCCAATGGAACTGTGACTGAGGATCACTCTTTGGAAGCTTAAGATTCTTCAATACTGGGATGATATAGACCTATAGATCAGCATTCCATGGCTCTAGATATGATCATGGAATCACTGGAACATGAAAGGAATTGGGGTTCATCTCACAAGCAATAGTTGAGGCACATCACTCAACTCTGAGTAGCAATAGCTCTTAAGACAAAAAATAATTAACTAAAAGATGTGATAAGTGAGCCTTAGCTTCCTTTTATAGCTAAGTTATCTTCCTTGACAAGTCATCCACATGTGTGAGAGGTGAGGGTGCATTCCTTGAGATAATTACCAACTATCTTTCTTTGCAAATATTTACTGCTTTGTGTCTTTCCACTGGATTTAGCAAGTGCGCCCTGCATAGCTTTCCTGAATGTTGCCTGCTTTCCCAAGCCAGTTGCTTTCTGTAATTTCCTTATTTTTAACTTTCCTGCTTTGTGCTTGCCTATTTTTTTCTTTCTTTTTCCAGTTTCTGCTTTATTCTGTTTCTGCCTTGCTTTTAGCTAACTCCTTGATGTTTTTGACTTTTCCACTTGGGTAGGTGAGGTAAACCTTGACCTTATGTGCCCTTCTAGCAATGTGAAAATAAATACTTTCCAAAAATTTAAGTAATAATGATAAGCCAATTATTATAAAAGATAATTAAAACTAAGAATATTAAAATTTATTAATTACTATAATACTTGTGCCAAAATTTATCCCTATTAATTATTCTTCCTAGACCCCCTAGGGATGGGAGGATCCAAGTATTGACCAAGGTCACTAGGGAAGGAACATGAAAATTTTATTCATTAGAGTATAAAAACATCTTCACCAGGTAGGACTAAAATCTGAAATGTTTGGTTGTGTGAAAATTCACTAGCTGAGCATGAATATTTTCAGCTAGGAATTCATCAAATTTAAGGCATAAATATTGACTGGACTCAGACTCAAATTGGTGTAGACTCAATCTAAATAACAAACTCAACATGATTTATGGGACAACCTTGTCATTATCCAACCCTAAAAACCGACTCAACAATGAAAGGACAAATTGGGAATCTTCATTAAACAGGGTAATGTCCAAGGGGAAGGGTAAATTATCAATTGAGGTATCAGGTTTAAGGATTTTTGACAAGAAGGTTTGTTTAATCTCCACTGTCGAATGTATGTACAGGTTAATTAGGTTTTATTCTATAAAATATTTCGGAATTTGAGAAAATAATTGTGGGACTTCTAATGACTCTTTAATGACTGAAGAATTGACTAGACAAAGGATTCTTGACCTTCCAGAGTCCATAATTACTCTCTCAGATTCAGAATAATTCATTGCACACCAGGAAAAAAATCCGGGAAGGTTAGGGTTTGCTCAGGACATAAATGATAAAAATAAGATTTATGAAAACTATGTACATCTATCCCTTGTGTTTCTAAACTCTTCAATTTTTTTTAATTTCACTGACTGAACCAATGGATAGAACTGTGTCGAAAACATCTGCGTCCCTATCTTTGGAAATTTCTTCTAACCTATTAAATTCTCTATTTTGAAACCCCAATTCACCTTCTCCCTCCATTTTTAGAAAATAATTGACAAGTTTCGGGAAATTGTGGCTTACCTACTAGTTCGTAATCGGAGGAAAAGATTCTTTCTCAGCTTCCAGCTGTGTACGCGACATCTCTATCATTAGGTGCGAAATGACAAACATTTCCTTTTTCATGGGCCTCTTTTTCTTTTATAATTTTCTACATAGGCAGTTTGAGGATTGGAAACGATGGTTTTTATTTACTGTTTATCATCCAGCGGATTGCCTCTCGTCTTGACACGTGGAGGGTGGTAAAAATTCCACTACCACTCATCACTTCCATCCTCTGCGCTATTTCAAATCCAGAGAACAACACAAGCCGTATTCTCTTCTCCACCGATCATCCATTGTCAATCGTTTCCCAACTATACCACATTCCAACAACTATTTTGCTAAAGCCTCTCAATGTTAAATAGCTTGTACCTTTGCTGGGCGGATATCCTGTCCAACGTATATTTAATCCTTTCTTCAATATAGAGTATTGATTTTCGTGAAATCACGTAGAACACTTTATTAACTATTTTTCATCCCGCTTTAGCTTAGCTTCACGATCACATGGAATGTTCCGTCCCGGAACTTGGTGCCTATTTTCTTTAGCACTTCCCTTGTTAAATATTGGTCATGTGAAAACAAAACTTTAAAATAAGCTCTTATTCCCTTCTTGATATCATCAAAAATATTTAAATAAACCAAAGAAAAATAACTGTGCCAACAACCTCGAAGGAGTTTTTACCCTTGTTGAAGGTCGATATTGCATTTTTGATTGCGTGAGATCTAGGAAACCATTCGACTCACCGTATGAACCAAGTTAGTGTTCTCATCAAGCTCTTTGATGAACCCAAATTATAGGTATCCTATAGCCTTTTTGCCACAGTAAAACACAGGATATGATGAAGGAAATACACTTTTTTTGTGGGTTAAGGATTTACTTTTATTATTTAATGAAGATGTTTTAAGATTATTCTTTTTATGATGAAAGGGAATCTTCTATAAACTAATTACATGAAAATGAGTATGTATGAGCAGGCGTAGGTACACTAAGAAGCAACACGCAAATCTAGCTCGAGGACTAGAAGACCATACGAGGCTCCACGTTCTTTTTCCCTAACTTATAGAGAAGAAATCCCGTTCAACAGGATCGGCGATTAAAGCAAGTAGTTAGGTTAGAATTTGAGGCATATATATATGGACCTCTCGGGTAGCGAGGGGATCCTATTGCTATTTTGTGGAATTATGTTTTTACATTTTACTGTGGAGACAATTTGTGTTACAGACTATTTCTGAACCATGAAGTTATTATTTTAATGAGGAGACTAATGTTACTTTCAAGCCTACGTTTATAAGTTTTCCATACTCCTGAGTACGGGTTGGGGAGGGCCCCTCCAACACATAAATCAGGAGCTTTACTCTGTTTTCAGGTATTTTCCATTTATGCTGTGAATTGATTTACTTCTTATTGTGTATGAAGATACCTTGATGGCATTTGAATAGTATGGTTTTATTTCAGTTAAAAGATTATTTCCGTTCAACATATTTTCTGTAGTTAATCAACGCTCATTCTGTAGTTCGGTAGGACACATTCCGTAGTCCTGTAGCTACATTCTGTGCATGCATATTTTGACATTTGTTTTCATATATTTTCATATTGGTTCTAAGATAATGATTCAGATCTAGAAAGCTCATGCATATTTCTTTTATCAGACTTAGATCATAGAGGTTAATTACTTTCATTTCCTTGATTTAATGATCATCACTTGTAGTGTTTAATCCGAATAGATCAGATTGGTTAATTCTCAGCATTAGATGTTTATGTTCTGAATTTGGTTTTTCAACATTTAATTTTTTAGGTTAGCCTTTCAATATTCAGCACTTAATTTCAGTATTCAATTCTTAGATTAAAATCTCAGCTTTCAACAGTTCAATTCTTAGCATAAGTTTATCAAGATTTCAACATTTCAATTCTTAGTATAGATTTACAATTTGCAGCATTTAACTTCTTAGCAGGGGAATTTGTCATTCATAGATTTACAGTATTTTTAGCTCACCTTCTTCTTGATTAGATAAGCTTTTAATATCTATCCCCACACCCTAAACACGACCAAGACTATCCTTTAGAGCACATACAGTGTTAGCACCTTTGAAGTTTGTACGCCCCCCGGGTTGATAATTAAACTAGGCTCCTGGTCTAGCTACCCTCATTAGGCATCCATTCTTAGAGCTCACCCGTTTTTGACGCCATTGCCGGGGAGGTGCTTAATCTTTAGGAGACATCTTAAAAAAAAACATATAAAAACAACCAAAAAAATAATTTTGTTTTACCACGAATGCCTAGATGACAGAGAGATAGATTTGGACGCTTCCTACCTGCCCGTCCTATGAGCAACAACAATTCTGATAACTCTCAATTTGAATTCCTTAACTCAGAAGAAGAAACTGATTCTAGCTACGACCCAAACCTAGATAACTTCTTTGCTAGCTCTAACTCAAACACTACTATGGCAGAAGAAGATAAAGAACCTGGAGAATTGTTCACTTTTCCCATCAGTATACCTCTTGGAGATTCCAGGATAAAGAATATCAACCCTAATAATCTGCCAAAATTCCATGGTTTGACTGCAGAAGACACTGACAAATTCTTGTTTGAGTTTGAGGTGGTTTGCAGATCCACTACTGATGCACAAAAGCTGAGGATTTTTCCTTCCACACAATAAGATCTATCACTTAGGTGGTTCATGAGCCTTGAAGGAAACAATATTTTCAGCTGGGACCAGATGAAACAGGCATTTCTAGAAAAATATAGGGACTACTGCAAGGAAAATGATACAATAGATGAGATCTTTAGGATGCAACAAGGAGAAAGAGAATCATTAGAAGATTATGCCCAAAGATTTCAACTCAACTACAAACAAGCTAGTCACTGCACCTTAGATCCCGAATCACTAAAACTTGTCCTTCTTAGAGGTATAAAAGAAGAAAATTTTGAAGTCTTAAACCTTCTGGGGGATGGAGATATATTCCAGAAGACTTATGACCAAATCCTACATCTTCAAAAAATACTCTAGATCTAGGAAAAGTAAAAATGGGACCAGGGATTCACACCCATTTACTGGGGGATCAGCATCGTCAGGACCAAACCTTACAAAATCTGATTTAAGAAACCTGTTAGATGACATGAAGACCGATATCCTACAATCTTTGGCCATGCAACTTGATGCACTTCAAATCAAGAAAAAATAGGACGAAATCAACAAAGCCTTGGTAGTCTTTTGTCCACGCTGCAGAAAAAAAACATGAGAAAGGGAAGTGCATAATGAACACCATAGAAATATGTGACCTTTGCACTAACGATCACTCCACTGATAAATGTCCTCTGTTTCCCTCATGTAAAGCTGATATTCAAGATCCCACGACTGAAGGTACAATAGAACAGCTCTGTTTTGTGAATCAAAGGAGGAATAATTTTGTTAGGCCTTAGCAGCCCAACAACCAAACCTACTACAATTGGGGAAATAACCATCAAAATTGGAACTCAGTACCAGCCCAATGGCCATCTAATCCAAATCCAAACCAGTGGCAGCAAAACCAACCATATCAACAAACTTATTACCCACAATATTACTCTCCATACCCCCCACCTTTTGCTTAGCCAACCATGAATTATGGCAATCCATACCCTTATTCATTGAATTGGAGAGCCCCATTGTAGCAGCAACAACCACTCATTATGCCACCACCACCAAATCAACCACCCCCTAGACCTCCACCAATTCCTTCCCAACCAATTCCAAACCCTAACAACAACAGGCCACCACAACAAAAAGCCTACAATATTGAAATGGTACAGTTTCCAACCTATGTTGTGGATATGCTGGAGATAAACAAAATTAATCTAAGGTCTGGGAAAACATTGCAAAATACATGCACATAGAATAATAAAGAAGATGAGGCTCACGAACAAACGACTCAACCTCATATTTAGCATCAGGATGAACCAAACCCTCAGGAGGAAGAAATTTGACCACTCACACGAAATAGAAACCCTCCATTCCTTGAAAAACTTGTACGAAGTACAAAAGAAGAAGAGGAAAATGCAATTCTGAATGAATTAAAATACTTGAATATTCAAATTCCAATCTTGCAGGCCATCAGAGATGTGCCTATCTGCAATAAATTCATTAAAGAAAATTGTTTGAAAATACCTTGTAGAAGAAAACATGACCCACCAACGATAAATGTAGTGGACCAGTTAGCAGATCTAATGCTCGTTATCGTTGTTACCCCCAAATACCTTGATCCAGGCAGCCCTTTGTTAATGTGACAATCAATAACAAACATATAGACAGAAGCCTAATTGATTTAGGAGCCTCTATCAATGTAATGACAAAGGATACTATGATACACCTAGGACTCCAATCAATGGTCAGACCAACAACTATTGTCCTACAGCTAGCAGACACATCCACAGTAAGACCTGGAGGGATGCTTGAAGACATAATCATCCACATAGAGTCCAGGGAGTACCCAGCTGGCTTTATAATCATCGAAGTAAAGAGTAAACTTAGTGGATACCCAATAATACTAGGGAGAACTTGGTTGGCAACTGCAGATGCTTACATAGGGTGTAGATCAGGCAACATGACAATCATCAGTGGCCAAGCTAGGAAGAAAATCATGATTTATCCCCTAGCTAGGAAGTCTTTAGACTTGGAATATCAGAACTAAACAGAAGATTATGATGACACATCTAAACAAAATATTCAACCCGTCCTTACAATTGAAGGTTCCCTATCACTAAAGGCCATTAATGAAGATAGTCATTTAGATAGGTTTATACAAAATGATTCTTCTAATCAAAATATGTTTGAAGATTTTCTTGGCACAGGTCAGCAGCAAGGAGAGGAAACATTAAACCACGATCCTGACAAAATGTGGGAAGAGGTACTCACACTTGAACAACATCCAATTCAGATAAAGACAGTTGAGAAAATTCTTGGCAGGACAGCTAATATTAACTCCAATTTGGAGCCAGGACAAGAACAAAAATTACTAAAGGTACTGTCAGACAACAACAAAGCCTTTGCATGGATGTATACTGACATGAAGGGTATCCACCAAGACATCTGTAAACACTATATCTATATAAAGGAAGGTGTTGTTCCTATCAGGCAACCATAGAGAAGAATGAACCCAACATTAAAGCACATAGTCAAGCTGGAATTGCAAAAGTTGTTAGATCCAGGGTTCATATACCCAATCTCAGATAGTGAGTTGGTATCACCATTGGTCATAGTTCCTAAAAAAGGAGGAAAGTGGATGATTTGTGTGGACTATAGAGAGCTCAATAAAGAAACCAAGAAAGATCACTTTCCTCTCCCATTTATCGATCAAGCACTGGACACATTAGCTGGGAACAAATATTTCTGATTTTTTGAAGGCTTCAGTGGGTACAACCAAATCCTCATACACCCAACTGATCAGGACAAAACAACATTCAATTCCCATGGGGCACTTATGCATACAGAGTGCTTCCCTTTGGGTTATGTAATGCCCCAACAACATTTCAGGGGGCAATCCTAAGTATCTTCTTTGATTTTATTAATGAACAAATGGAGGTCTACATGGATGACTTCACACCCTATGGACAGAATTTCGACCAAGCACTAAAACATCTAGAACTGGTTTTGAAAAAATGTATTGAGATGAGCTTATGCCTCAGCAATGATAAATGAAGAATTCTCATGGAAGAAGGCATTGTGCTTGGCCACCATATTTCGCAGAGAGGAATAGAAGTTGACCAGGCAAAAGTTATAGGCATCAAAACACTGTCTCCACCTGTGAAACAGAGAGATGTAAGAAGTTTCCTTGGACAAACAGGATACTATAGAAGATTCATTGAGAGTTATAGCAAAATTGCTGCACCAATGTTTTCTTTACTCACTAAAGACACATAATTCATATGGTCAAAACATTGTATGCTATCATTTGACAAACTAAAAGAGAAAACAATTACAGCTCTAGCACTCCAAGGACCAGATTGGGAACTTCCATTCCACATCTACTCATATGCATTAGATAAGGCAATTGGATCTATCCTTGGACTAGAAAGAGAGAAGAAGCCCTATGCTATATATTATATCAGTAAAAATTTGGCAGGAGCAGAATTAAATTATACTGTCACAGAGAAGGAGTTTTTGGCTGTCGTACATGCCATTAACAAATTCAGGCACTACATAACTGGGTACCAAGTTTTTGTCCATACAGACCATTCAACAACAAGGTATCTCATGAACAAACCTAGCACAAGTGCTCAAATAATTAGATGGCTACTCCTCCTGCAAGAGTTTGACATCACAATTTTGGATAAGCCAGGAAAACACAACGTAGTGGCTGATTTTCTGTCTAAGCTCACCCATGGACAAGATAATGAAGTGGTAAATGACTGTTTTCCTAATGAGCATATTTTTGCAATCTCCACAAGGAGCCCATGGTTTGCTGACATAGCAAACTATTTACTGACTGGAAGATTTACATCACATTACAGCTACAAAGAGAAGAATAAGGTCATTAGACAAAGTGCCACTTACACACGGATAGAGGGAATGCTCTTAAAAAAAGGACCAGATCAAATACTCAGAAGATGCATTAGAGAAGATGAAGTGCATGACATAATGCATGCCACTCATAATGAACCATGTGGAGGACACTATGCTGCAAAGAGGACAACCTATAAAATTTTGCAAGTAGGGTGTTATTGGCCAACACTCCACAAGGATGCTTATGAATATGTTTCACACTATGATGACTGGCAACGAATGGGGAAGCCAACACAAAAAAAATAAATTCCTCTCCATCCACAAATCTCATTGGAGGCATTCTAGAAATAGGGATTTGATTTCGTTGGTCCAATCAACCCATAGTCAAATTAGAAAAGCTACATCTTGGTATGCACTGACTACCTTACAAAGTGGACTGAGGTAGCAGCACTTGCTACAGCAAATGAAACCAACGTGGCAAAATTTTTCACTGAGAAGATCTTCCATAGGTTTGGAGTCCCAAGAGAACTAGTTTTTGATCAAGGCCCACAGTTTACATCAAATCTGATAGAAGACTTGCTTCGAAGAAACAATGTTAAACACAAAAATTCCTCCTCCTATCACCCTCAAGCTAATGGTCAAGCTGAGGTAACCAATAGAGAGTTAGAGAGGATTTTGACAAAGACAATGCAACTCCACAAAAGAGATTGGGTAGATAGGTTAAGTGAAGAAGTTTGGGCTTATAATAACACATGGAAAACAACAATAGGCTTCACACCATATGAGCTAGTTTATGGAAAGAAAGTTATGCTAGCCATTGAATTTGAAATCAAGACATTCATAATTGCAGCACAGTTAAATATGGAACTCTCAGACATCCAATAGGAACGCATGCTACAATTAAACCAACTGGATGAGCAACACCAACAAGCACTTGGCCATACTGAAATAATCCAACAACAAAGAAATAAGTGGCATGACACACACATAAAGCATAAAAAGTTCAAGGAAGGTGACTGGGCACTACTCTATGATTCCAGGTTTCACTCTTTCAAAGGAAAAATAACAACTAGATGGCTCGGACCTTACATTATTGAAACAATCTATGAAAATGGAGCTGTAAAGATTATTACAATTGATGAAGAAGAGTTCCCTATGATAGTGAATGGACATAGACTCAAACTTTACAAAAAGCCACAATAAATATAGGAGTTCACACAGATACTCTACTAGTAACAATTAATGCTGATAGAGAACATGGAAATCATTGAAATCCAGTTCTGAAAAAAAAATGAACAAAAAAAAAGGAAAAAAAAGAAAGAACATGAAAAAAAATGATGAAAAAGAATAAGAGAAATGAAAGAAAGAACAAGAAAAATAAAAAAAATGAATGAAAAAAAATTAAAAGAACAAACCAGAAATGATCCACTCAAGGTAATCACAAGTAAATTTGTAGGAAATCATACATCCCCATGAGGAACTAGCCAACATCCTGCAAATAAATCAAATCAGGATAGCCAGGTATCAATATTCAAGCGAGCCTGCCATCTATTCAAGCGAGCCTGCCATAGATTCACGCGAGTGTGCCATATATTCAAGTGAGCTAGTCATGTATTCAAGTCAACCAGCAATAATATCAGGCACTACAGAATTCAGTCAAGAAACCAATCTATTCAAGCGAGCCTGCCATATATTCACGCGAGCATGCCATACCCTCAAGCAAGCCAGCACTACACAAAACAAAATCGAAACTCAATGCAGGGCATCAGCACAAAGTCAAATCAGAAATTGGCACAACAATGAAAAACAAGGAGATACATCATTTTCAATGGAACCAAAAGCAAAAAGCAAACATGCGTAACTACAAACATGCCTAAAATAACAAAAGACAATGCAAAGATCTACTACAAAATCCGGAGCACATCAAATCAAGCCATGTCATGCACTCAAGTATGCTAAGAATAACAAGGTAATCTCTAAATCTCTTTGTTTTATTTTTGAGGTCAAATCATCATCCCACAAAACGGTTATTCCTGAAACTGAGGATAGCTTATAAGTTCATTCAGCGGCACAGTTCAAAGTGACCTCAAAGAATCATGATTACTACTTGAGTCATGTCAACGAATGATAAACCCGCATCTAGCTACCGTATTCCTCAATGATCGGAGCAAAAAGGGAAATATACAATGATGACATGAAATGCAGGGCTCGATTATGGAAAGGAATGGATAGGCCAGCGAGTACAATGAACAATGATGAGGATAAATGATTGGAAACAGCTTAAAAAGGTGGCATAGTCTACAAGAAAGACCAGTTTTGCAATACAAGATTTCCAGAAGAAGAAAATCTAGAAGTTCGCGTCAGCATCCAGCCAACAAGCTACCTTCGAACTTGTGAATCACTCCTGGCCAGTTGAGGTAAGTAAGCAGCACTCAAAGTTTTTCGTTTTGCTGATTTCCAAGGATGATAAAGGGGTTCAAAAAGAGTGAACCAGAGGATCACAGAGCCATTTATGAAATCCTAATGGTTTTATCTATCCTCCGTAATGCGGGCTGGATTCCCTTCATCTCCGGGTTGAGAGGATCTAACATAGAGGTGGCTTTGGAATTCATAAGAAACGTAAAGCACATCAAAGAAGAGCAGTTCGTCACCCAGGTTAGAGGACTTCGTATCAGGCTAGATGAGGAAGCCATTGCAAAATACACAGGGATAACCATGGGTCTACATTGGGCCAAGGAAGACAGGGAAGCCAACCAGAGTGCAAAGGTAGTTTTCTTTGGACCTGGAGAGGTTTCTGAAGAAGAAAAAAATGGATTCAAGAGGGTCACTATGGTAGCACCTTGGGATGAAGTAGCTGCTTTCATTCAGAAATATGTAACATGTACAAGGAGGCTGAGCTATGTCCCTCTCTTCCATTTTCAAATTCTAGATCTTCTGAGGCATAGGAGCCACATCACACCAAACAACAACATAAGCATTCCTTATTATCTTCTCCTGTCGTTGGGATAAATGAGCAAGAAATTTGTTGAAGGAAAAGAGGATGCGTTAGCCCACCATGTGCTAATAAAGTTGATAATTCGTGAAGAGTTAGCCATACAGGTCCTAGAAATTTCGTGGGAGGAATTTGTGGTAATATCAACCAAGGATGTACAGAGAATGAAGGGTACACCTACTGTCAGCATACCCTTATCTTCTGTGCCAAAATACAAGACCGCTTCTACATCAGGAGCTAAAAGAAAAATCGACATGGACAGTGTGGCCGATACCCTGATAAAAATTAAGCATTCAAGAGATAGCTCCTGTCAAAAGGAATCGGGGGTTTCCACCAGTGAGCAAGGGCCAAAGCGGCTAAGCAAAAGGTTCACACAACCACCCAAAATCAGGCATGAAAAGGAGATAGAAAGGGATCCCATCCCAATAATTCAGGACATATATGATGGTGATGACGATTGGGTAGACCAGGACGACCCAACCACACCTGAGGAACAGGATGATGACCAATGGAACCCTGCTAGTTAGGATGTGAACCCTGCCGACCAAGACGTAAACCTTGAAGCCACTGACCGGCTAGCTGAGGCACTGATAGAATTGGAAAAGTTCAAGAAGGAGTTGGCAACGTTAAAGATTGAGGAAATAACACAGAGAAGCTAGCCAACTCCACCAACAACCTCACTCTTTCTGCATGAAAAGACACAAATTTTGAAAATGCAGCATGCGGGAGAGTTAAAACTGGCAAAGCAACAAAATTTAGCATTAAGGGAGAAATTGGCCCAAACACAAGAAGAGTTAGCCCAAAAAGATAAAAAAATTCTCCAGCTGGAGGACACCCTGGAAACCACTACAAGAATCTATGACGAAATATTGCAACTCAGACCCCCGTCTAGAGTCTATATGCTCTACTTAAAGGAAAAGTTGGGAAGGTTCTAGCTACAAAGGATAAAACAAGGCCTGTCTCTAGAACTGAACACTATAAGGGAATATGTGGACACTTCTCTGGACTGCACAGAGTTGGAAAAGGATCATCTGTGCGAATTCTTCTTGCACAACTTCGTGGTTCCAAGCACACCTAATTGGTCACCTAATCCATATGTAGGTGAATTCCAACTGAGAGCATTATGCTCCTGGATGAACCATGAGGTGGAAAGAGCACAAGATGATCATATATACCTTGCAGAGAAGTGGCTAAATCAATTATGGATCAGGGCAGAGGCATCTCACCCTGAAAGGGTGGTTTAGGCCCACCAAATTATCACCATTGATGAAGAGATAATTTCTATCGTGCTTGAAAAATAGAAGGAGGCAGTCACAAATTTTGATCTCACACTGCAATGCACATACAAAGAGGTACAGGAGGCCATCAGTGATAGGTGGGAAAGTATTGGGGATGATTTGAGAAAGAAGGAGCCTCATTCCCCTCTCAGACTAGAAGCTACTCTCATCAAAGCTAAGCTATACAGAGAATCCTTGATCAAGAATCAACTCAGATGGATTGGCATGAAGCTAAATCCTCCATTTTTCCTTCCTCTAATTATTAAAGAGCAGATTAATGAGGAAGAAGAGAAAAGAGCATGGGCCAGGGGTGATCAGAGCATGGGTTACTACAGGAAAGCAAAGACTCCAAGAATGGTCACATGGGACATCAAAGAAGCTATAGAAGATCCGAGTGTGTCACCCAAGGTTGGGTGAATCCTTTAGGCATGGGGGAGATGATGAACCCAAATTATATGTATCCTATAGCCTTTTTGCCACAGTAAAACACAGGATATGATGGAGGAAATACACTTGTTTTGTGGGTTAATGATTTACTTTGATTATTTAATGAAGATGTTTTAAGATTATTCTTTTTATGGTTAAAGAGTGTCTTCTATAAACTAATTACATGAAAACGAGTATGTATGAGCAGGTGCAGGTACATTAAGAAGCAACATACAAATCTAGCTCGAGGACTGGAAGACCATACGAGGCTCAGCACTCTTTTTCCCTAACTTATAGAGAAGAAATCCTGTTCAATAGGATCGGTGATTAAAGCAAGTAGTTAGGTTAGAATTTGAGGCATATATATATGGACCTATCGAGTAGCGAGGGGATCCTATTGCTATTTTGTGGAATTACGTTTTTACATTTTACTGTGGAGACAATTTGTGTTACAAACTATTTATGAACCATGAAGTTATTATTTTAATGAGGAGACTGATGTTACTTTCAAGCCTATGTTTTTAAGTTTTCCATACTCCTGAGTACTGGTTGGGGAGGGCCCCTCCAACACGTAGTTCAGGAGCTTTACTCTGTTTTTAGGTATTTTCCATTTATGCGAATCGATTTACTTCTTATCGTGTATGAAGATACCTTGATGGCATTTGAATAACATGGTTTAATTTCAGTTAAAATATTATTTTCGTTCAACATATTTTATGTAGTTAATCAATGCTCATTCTGTATTTCGGTAGGACGCATTCCGTAGTCCTGTAGCTGCGTTCCGCGCACGCATATTTTGACATCTGTTTTCATATATTTTCATATTGGTTCTAAAACAATGATTCAAATCTATAAATTTCATGCATATTTCTTTTATCAGACTTAGATCATAGAGGTTAATTACTTTCAGTTCCTTAATTTAATGATCATCACTTGTAGTGTTTAATCTGAATAGATCAGATTGGTTAATTCTCAGCATTAGATGTTTATGTTCTGAATTTGGTTTTCAACATTTAAGTTTTTAGGTTAGCCTTTCAATATTCAACACTTAATTTGTATTCAATTCTTATATTAAAATCTTAGCTTTCAGCAGTTCAATTCTTAGCATAAGTTTATCAAGCTTTCAACATTTCAATTCTTAGTATAGGTTTACAATTTGCAGCATTAAACTTCTTAGCAGGGGAATTTGTCATTCATAGATTTACAGTTTTTTTAGCTCACCTTCTTCTTGATTAGATAAACCTTTAATATCTATCCCCACACCCTAAACACGACAAAGACTATCATTTATAACACATACAGTGTTAGCAGCTCTGAAGTTTGTACGTCCCCCGGGTTGATAATTAAAGTAGGCTCCTGGTCTAGCTTCCCTCATTAGGCATCCATTCTAAGAGCTCACCACTCTTCCTTTCCATGGTTTTATTTATCAGTTTGATGTTTGTTTTCAAAACCTTTGGGCTTATGTTGTGCTTTAATCTCGCCCTAGGGAAACTGTCGCTCCCCCAGAAGGTCGAGGGGAGTCAAAATATCAGGTCTGTTTATCCCCAGTAGACTTCAGGGGAGAAAAAATCTCATATTTTCACTCTGGTATGCACTACAGGGGAGCAAAGGAGCACAAAAGAGGTAAACATTTTGGTTGTTTATCTTTTGTTTGGAAGGATCCAAGGATGAGACTTTAACCATGACTCGTTTGGGTGATTTGCAGGAGATTACTAACCTCAAGATTCATCATGATCGAGTGGAAGGAAAGAGACCACAAAAATGATGATATGGAAACCCTCCATGACTAATCCAACTTGGATGCACTCAAACAGTGCAGTTTGCAAAAGTTTTTGAAGACATAATGCATGAGAAAACAACTACTCCTTCTCAATCACTTAATAGAGATGCGGGATCTTGACAATCAAGTGTTCAACATGGGGCCACACATTCTTGAGATTGAGTTAGAATACATTTATGTCCTGAATAGTCTGTCCAAGATGGGATCACGAGTCGACCTGGTCAAGCATCGTACTTATGATGAGATCACTGATGGCTACATAGCCGAATATTGCATGCCAAAGGCTCAAAAAGTTTGTCGCAAAATACCGATCAAGGATGTGGTGGATCGGCCTCTACGAAATATATTGCTTGCTATCACTATATTGTCCAAGAGTGTAGGTATTCATCATGACACTAAAGCATAGATGACCCTTGCAGTGGAGTGTCTCGACATGAGATAAAAATATTTAACTGGTACAGAGGTGTGTTGGCCAACATGAAGGACCAAATCACTAGGTGCAGGATAGGGAGGCATAAATAGTTTGGGTATGGGACCATCTTAGTCTCATTATTCCTAGAGAGGGTATTATTGCTTCACCTTCATATTGATGTTCTGGTCCGACCTCCATCCGATCCATGGATGGAATGTTGGATTAGTCATGCAGGCGGACTAGGGGGTCCTCAAATGCTATCCCATGATGCTGGTTTCTTCTCTTGCTGGAGAAATTAGATCTCGATGATTGATGACTACCCATATGCAGGCATGGAATTCCATGGAGATAGGGACTTGGTGCTGCTAGAAGGAGCATTCTAGGACTATTCATGTATATCATTTTGAAAATGTGACCTTGGTGCATGATGCGTTTTTGGATTTTTGAAATATTTTCATTTTTTGGTTGTATAAGGGGATCTAATATGTACATGTTTAATGTGTCACAGATTGAGGACCAGCGCAAATCACGAGATCATCACTGCTACATAGGCACAGGGAAGAGTACCATGTGACAGTAGCTGATTCCATAGGGCTCTGTGATGTGGAGCGGATCTTGGAGGGATTGACTATGGGCGTCTCTCCAATGAGGTTGCATGGAATTCCCTACCATCTAAAAAGGCATACTATAGGGGTACTGGAGTGGATTAGTCACTTACTGTGCCGAGTAGCTTGGTAAGTGGTGTGCTATAGTGAGCACCATGTACCTCATGATGACGATCAATAGTCTAGCTAGTCTAGCGATCCTTACTTAGTGACTTTTATGTGATATACGAGCCTTGTAGCCCAATTTTCGCCCCCTATATACTTTTCGGATACATGATGTGATAAAATTTTGGCATGATATATATATATATATATATATATATATATATATATATATATATATAGATATATATATATATATATATATATAGATATATATATATATATATATATATGGATCTTTGTTTTGACTATTATTCCCTAAATACATTATTTACATTGTATGTTTCGTGCTTTTAATATGTAGATTTGATGATGAGACATTCATGTATGCATGATGTGCGAATTTAAAATAAAATTAGCTAAATAATTTGCAATAGTATTCAATTCTCTAGAGATGTGTTGATATTGTACAAAATCAAACAATATCGCAAGTACAAAAATCCTTCGATATAATTGAAGCAAAGTAGGATCACAGATGGAATAAATGTGGTTCAGTTGAGAAACCACGATTTGAGAGTCTAGGTAAATAGTGATATGGCATATCCCAAGGGAAGGAGCTTTGGTCAATAAACCTATCATCACATGGTATTCAACAATCTTATTGGTTTCTAGACCTAGGAAAACTCCTCTTGAACTGATTAAATCATAATTGGGGGAATAGATAACCCAAGCTGCCGAAGCAAGGTTTTGAGTATGTCTACTAGAACCGTCCATAAATACAGAAAATACTAAAATATGCGCATTCAAGCACAAAGTGGGATAAGTAGTCGTAGGTGAAGCAAGACCCTCACATGAAAAAAGTGGAAAAAATCACACCACACCAAAATATACCAAACTATATAACAAGTATGTACAAGTACACATGCAGGATGAACCTAAGCATAGTACTTCTTCAGGTAGATCCCATTCCGTGGCTCTCCCAGTGAGGTTCTATCATGGTAAACTAACTCATACGCACCCTTCTCTAACACTCGTTTAACAATGTAAGGACTGTTCCACATGGATTCAAATTTACCTACCCCCAGTTTGTCATGAATTTGGTCATAAAACAAGATTAAATCACCTTCAATGAAGATGCGAGGTTTAACTAATTTATCATATTGGAGTTTGATGTGTCTTTTATGTGATTCATTAGTAAGAGCAGCATCACGATGGGTTTCATCATGTTTTTCCAAATACAAAAAACGCTCTTCTTCAGCAGAGGCATTAGGAAGGAGTTCCACGGCTAGTTTGAGGGATGAAATCTCACAGTTGAAAGGTAAAGTTTCCTCCAGACCATAGACCAATTGAAATGGCATGAATCCAGTGGCATTTTTTACCAATATCTTATAATCCCATAAGGATGAAAAAAGTGATAAGTGCCAGTTCGATCTACATGTCCCCACCATGTGTTGGATCATGATATTCAAGACCTTTTTAATGGCCTCTACTTGTCCATTTGCTTAAGGTTAATAGGGTGACGAGTTTTCATGTTGAGAACCCAATTTGGAACTTATTTAAACCATCATATGGTTCTTGAAATGTGAACCATGGTTAGTGACAATGGATTGTGGGACCCCGAACCTAGCAATGATTTGATTAAACAAAAAAAGTGTTGCAATCTTTCCATCATTAACATATGTAGGAATAGACTTAGCCAATTTAGTAAAATAATCCACTGCGACTATAATATAACTATGCCCCTGTGCCGAGGTAGGATTATAGTGCATAAAATTGATGCCCCATTTTGAAAAAGGGCCTACGACAATGACTAGATGAAGTGGAGTGGGGTACGTGTGCTTCTTTGGATGAGAGAATTGACAGCGTGGACATTTCATGGAAGCTTCCATAAAATATTTGAAGATCGATGGCCAGAACTATCTCACACAAAAAATTATTTGGGCTGTGGCCATGCCTGAGAGATGAGCACCAAATGCTTTGGAGTGCAAATCATTTAAAATGTGTTTGGCCTCTTTGTGTGTTAAACACTGGTCGATGAGAGAGTCAGGGCCACGACGGTATATAATATCACCAACTAAGGTAGTCTTTCGCATAATGGCGAATGCGATGGCGGTCCTCTTGGGATAATCAAGGCCAAAAGCATTGTGTTTGGAGATATACGATGATGTCTCCATACCACGGATTAGATTTTCTAATAAGGAACAAAGACTCATCTAGAAGAGAGTCAATTGGATCAGTTTCTTCATCAACATGGGGAATGTCACACAAAAGCTCTGCAAAGACTAATGATTTCTTGGATTTTTCTTTGGAAAATTCTAAATCGAACTTCTATAGAATGACAATCCAGCGTGAGTATTTCCCCCCTATTACTTGTTGGGTTAATATGTGGTACATAGGGTTAGCATTTGCGATGATCATTGTATTTCAGAACAAAATGTAGTGACGAAACCTTTGGACAGATATGGTAGCTTCCAAAGCAAACTTTTTTACATGTGAATAATGGATTTTATTGCCTGAAAGGATCTTACACAGATAGTAGACAACATGTTCTTGGTCATTTTCTTCTTCTTGCATGAACACCATTCTAATGGTGGAAGTGGATGCGGAAAGATAAATAATGTAATCACTTGTATAGTTTGGGGGGTGTAATAATGGTGTGTGAGTTAATGCGTGTTTTAAAGCATTGAAATATCATTGAGATTCAATGTACCAAATGAACGAGATGTCCTTTTTAAGTAATCACATGTATCCTTTAGAAGTTCTGCAAAGTTGCAGACGAAATGACGTACAATGTTTTTCTCCTGCAAACTATTAAGTTGGGGAATGTTGTTGGGAGTAGGTAAAGATAGAATGACCTCAACCTTCAAGGGATCAATTATAATCCCTTCATTGGAAACTATGAATCCTAGTAGCCATCCAGCTTCAACACAAAAAATGCATTTATGCGGGTTCAAGCCTATTTTGTAATGCCAACATATAAGGAAAATGGTCCTAAGATGTTTGGGATGATCTTCTATACGAGTCGAGTGGCCCGGTAGTTCATCAAGGTATGGATCACCAATATGCTTGATGTCATGAAAAGTGTACTACATAGACCGTTGAAATGTATCCCCAACATTCTTAAGACTGAAAGGTAATTTTTGATAGGTGAAGGTTCCCCAAGGGCAGATGAAAGTAGTTTTATGTTGATCGGATGAGAGTATCTCAATATGATTATAGTTGGAGAAGCCATCCATGAATGAAAATATGACACTTCCACCACAATTATCGATAATTTGGTTGATAAAGGTGTTCATGTATATGTAACTTAGGAATGTATTTCACCCATGTATATTGTACTCCTATAGAGATGTTATTATTCCTCTATACGGAAGTGTCGTCATTTGTATTGACAAGTGTCGTAACTTGCTATGATGAGTTATTATACCACCAAGTGTGGGGTCGGCCCGGATTAATGTAACCATGAGTTATTATACTCTTCTAGAGAAGTCGGCCCTGCTAGTGTATTAGGCAAGTAAGAACAAGTTAAATAGAGAGCGAGAGATCTCTATTTGTTCATCTCATTATTCACTCCTACATCACTCGTAAAGTGGCACACTAGTTGAGGAGGAGGAGTAGCTGCTAGTAGAAGACTATCTCTTGTACTTTGGTTGTATCATTGTTCTTTCTATCTTTGAGGAAGTTGTGGGGTTTTTCACCTTTATGGTTTTCCCCAGTGAAACATTGTGTGTCTATTGTCTCGTGTGATTGCTTGGTGTGATTGATATGCATTGTTATACTTGATATGTTGTACATGTTATTCTCTCAGTAAAGATCCTAGAGTATATTGAATTAATGCTAAAAAATTAACATGGTATCAGAGCTAACCTAAGAAGAAGACATTGTGCAGTGGCAAAAAGTAGGGTTTCTTGTTTGTTGGGTTTCTCTCCATTGATTTTGGAAAAGTATCAAGGTACATTGAATCTACTCATTAATGAGAATCATTCTGTCTAATCAGAATTCAATTATGGACACTTTCATTTTTGGCCCTAAAAATTAGGGTTTCCACAAAAATAGGAATTTCTTAAATTTGAGGACATAGCTGGAAGATCCTTGGAAAAATTGAAGTTTAGAGCTTTGGATCGAGATTTTTGGTTGGGTGAAGCTCTGGGAAACTCAAGCCCTAATTCAGGGTCCTCCCTAGTGAATCCGAGAAGACTAAAAGGCATTTCTAAAGGGTGAAACCTTGCAGATTTCAAATTTTGAATATACTAGGATGATCAGCTCATCAAGGTGCATCTTTCTATCCTTTCAGAAAGTTGAAATTCACATTTTAAATTTTTAGGGTTTCTCTGAAAAACCCTAATCCGGCACCAGATCTAGATTTCTGCAAATCAAATGGTAAGACCTAAATATTTTCTATTTCCATTTGAAGTACTCTTTAAGATGTCTCACCAAACCAAGCTTGAGGATAATCTTGAAGGGGCTGATAACTTCCAAGCATGGAAGTATAGGATTGGGTTAATCCTGGAAGAAAATGAATTGGACACTTACATAAGTTCCGAGGTCCCTATTCCAGAGGAAGAAGAGGCTAAGGCCTTGCATAAGAAGAACTTGGTCAAGGCAAAGAGGATCATTGCTGATTCTATCAAATACCATCTCATACCACATGTGTCATCTCTAAATTCACCCAAGGAGATGTTTTATTCCATGACCAAGCTATTTGAAGGGAAGAACATAAATCGGAAGATGACTCTGTGGAACCAATTGAAAGGGGTAAAGCTTCATAATGGAGAGACCGTTCAATCTTATTTATATAAGGTCTCTCAGATCAAGGAACAACTTGAAGCTGTGGATGAAGTAGTGGACAATGGAGAAGTTGTCATGACCACATTGAATGGCCTACCTAGGTCATGGGACTCCTTCATCCAAGGAATCTGTGCAAGGAGGAAGTTAATCTCATTAAGTAGGCTATGGGAGGAATGCTCACAAGAAGAAGCAAGGCTTGTGGCCAGAGAAGAAAATATGGGGAATGAAAATCAAGCTCTCATAGCACACACCACGGGAAGCAATTTTAAGAGGGAGAGATCTCATAACAAGAATCATTCTCACTCTCATCACAAGAAGAAAGATCTATCTCATGTTCGATGTTTTGATTGCAATGAAGTAGGACACTTTGCTTCAAATTTTTCCAAGAAGAAGAAAGATAACAACAACAAATTCAACAAGAAGAAGAGGTACAACAAGAAGAGGTTTCATGCTCATGCTGCTGAGGATGATGAACCTCCAAAGAAGAAGGATAGGGCAGAAAGTGATACTTCATCAAGTGAAGATGAATATGTTCTAATCTCTGCTCTCACAAGTACTATCTCTCATGGATGTAATGACTGGCTTATTGATAGTGGGGCTTCAAAACACATGACTGCGTTTAAATAATCTTTTGCAAATCTATCTGAACATGAGTCACCCCATAAGGTGAAAGTTGGGGATAACTATCAATATCCTATCAAAGGAAGTGGTGAAGCCTCCTACAACCTAGACTCTGGGAAGTCTTTGAAGATGAAAGATGTTCTATATGTACCTAGGCTCAAAAAGAACCTACTATCCATATCTGCATTGGATGCAAAAGGCATGAGGGTTGCATTTGTAGATGGCCAAGTCCTAATGTGGCCAAAGGATAAAACCATAGATGATGCAGTAGTGATTGGAGAGCAAGAGGGAGGATTGTGCAAATTGAAGGGACAACTTGACCATGCCATGGTACATGAATCCATGGATCCAAGTGAACTTTGTCATAGAAGGATTGCACATGTGCACTATAGAGCACTACCAATTGCAAGTAAAGTTGTGGAGGGTCTTCCTGAAATCAAGACAAAGCATGAAGGTGTTTGCAAAGGATGTGCAAAAGGAAAGAACATTAAGAAGGCATTTCCAAGCAGTGAAAGAAAATCAAAAGGAATCTTGGAGATTATCCACTCTAATGTATGCGGTTCGATGTCATCCAGTTCTCTGAATGGGTATGTATACTATGTCTCTTTCATTGATGATTTCTCTAGGAAGACTTGGGGTTTATTTCTTGAAGAACAAAGATGAAGTGTTTGATAAGTTCAAGGAATTCAAATCCTTGATGGAAAATCAAACTGATAAGAAAATCAAGACATTCAGATCCGACAATGGTGGAGAATTCACTTCAAGTGACTTCAAGAAGCTATGCAGTGATTCAGGGATTAAGAGGGAGTTGACTGCTCCCGACAATCCACAACAGAATGGAGTTGAAGAAAGAAAAAACAGAACAATCATGGAAGCAACATGGGCTATGCTGCATGACCAGGATCTGCCTATGCATCTTTGGGCAGAATCAGCTAAGACAGTTGTATACGTGCAGAATAGAACACCTCATAAGATATTGGACAACAAGACAACAGAAGAGGTCTTCTCTGGTAAGAAACTTGAAGTCATCCATCTCAAAATATTTGGTTGTCCAGTATATACACATGTTCCAAAGGAGAAGAAGACAAAGCTAGACCCTTCAGGAAAGAAGGGTATATTTGTGGGGTATAGTGAAAGCTCGAAGGATTATAGAATATACTTTCCAGGGTTCAAGAAGATTGATGTCAGTAGGGATGTAACATTTGATGAGGACTCAACTTACATCAAATCAAAGAAGGCACCTATTGAAGATCATGAAGAACCAAAGGAAACCAGATTTCAAGACACCACCATGAATGAAGTAATTCCAGAAGTAGATCGTGAAGCTGAAGATCTACAAACACCTATAGATCCACCCCGTGTGAAGAACTCTCACAAGAGGAAGCCTGCATGGGCTAGAGAGCTCATTCAAGATACATAAAGATATGGCATTCTAGAAGAAGCACACAGAGAAAGGAAGAGGACTAGATCACATACCAGTTATGTTGCCCTACTCTGTGATATCATGAATAAAGAACCTTCTAGTTATGAAGAAGTAGTGGAAAAGAAAGAATGGAAGGATGCCATGGTCGAGGAATACAATTTGTTGCTTGGTTTTTCAACCAAGCATGTGCAAGGATGCACCTATTAACTTGTAATAGCAGTTTCAATATAAAAATAAAAACTATGAATAAACTAATATAATCTGATCTAACATAAGCATGTGCAAATAAATAAAAAACTAGATTTTAAAACATAAGCAATAAGATCTATGGAAAAAACAATAACTTGAAAAATATTTGATTTTGTATTACCTCAAATGGTGAGGATGATGGGTGTTGAGCAACTCCAAGGTTGAGAAGCTCCAATATCCAATGGTCTCTTCTTCTCCAAAGCTTCAATGGGGATCTTCAAACTCGAAATGGGAGGCAATGGATCTCAAAGGGAATTTGGCAGCATAAGGATAGGATGAAATGTGGATGGAAAGTGAGGAGCCCCTATCAGCTTTTTATAGTTTTTGGTGATGGGGAATACCATTATGGTTTTGAGGAAACCAATGGTATTAGCCAACATGGTTTAGGTCTCTTTTTCCCTCTTTTTCCTTTTTTGAATATTTTTTATATTTTTATTCCCTTTTAATATTTTTTGGGAATTTCGGACCCTTTTTGAGGGTTTTTTGCATTTTTTGAGGAAAAATACATATTTTGATGGGAAAAAAGGAGTATTGTGGTCTTTTTGGTGACCTTTTGATGGTTTTAGAGGCTCAAATGGTGGAAAAGTGGACAAATGGGTCATGTGAATAAGGGAATGAGCTAGTGAGCACTTTTTGGGTGTTAATAGATTGCCCCCTGATGTGTGAGGGCAGGAGCTCATCGTATGGCCGATAGACATCACAGTTATTTTGTCTTTTTCCTAGGGTTTGGAGAAGAGAAGAGACCGATTGGAGACTGGAACAACTACCCCTTGGAAGCTGTAAAAACTAAAAAAAATACATGGCCTCAAAATGAATGAGGAATAATCTATGATTATGAATGAGGCGGCATACCCATGCTCGTATCAAGACATATGCATAAAAATTAGGCCCAAGAAGGGGGACCTGAATAATACATAAAAACTATTGGTACATCGTAATGTTCCAGAGGGGACACTATGTTGGGATGTACTCATGATCATGACATGGATGATCTCAATAACTGATACACTGGAAAAAGTAACAACCGTTCTGAATAAGGTATCAGAAGGGTTGATGAATTGCTGAAATTGAAGGTGTCCAACATCTGTAGGGACTCAATTAGACTCTCAAATGTGGTAGAGTTAGTAAATGAGTCAACTTCTGAGGAGTATTTGTAACTGTATACTCAAGGGAGTATAGAACTGTGGTATATCTGAAAATTGTCGTCAAGCGCAACCCGGATATCCATAGGAAAATGAAACTGGTTGTTTCCTCAATTAGACTCTCCAATGTGGTAGAGTCACGTTATATCCAAGGTCTTCAACAAATAATTGAAAGGACCGATGCCCTGTACGAGTTGAGCATGTGAGAAACAATCATTTGGAGAGGCACTGAGGACTCCTTTCGAAATGATCCGTAGGCACTCATCACAAATGGTGATGAGTCCAGGGCATAGGGACCTCTGGGTCTATCCTATGGAATAGATTTGGTTGGCGTCGATAGAGGGAGACCAACAACTATAAAGGCAATGATGTTTCCTTGATAGGAGCACGAGGTGTACAACTGAAGTGTGGTAGTACTGATGGTAGGACTGACATACTACGGGGATGGGGAATAACTAGGGTCATAGAGTGGGTGGACTCAAACTTCCTTTGTTCAGAGAATGATGACATGGTGGTTGACCTGGCAGCATGGGAAACTGATTGTTAGGTGTGGGGATCATAGTTTAGGGATATGTATTGTATACTGGAGTGACTCTGGGGGGACAAGCTGATGGATGCTTTTGGGAGACTCTTAGGGTGACATACTGTAGAATACTTTGAACAAAGATGACCATAATAGGGAAGCTACCATATGAGTAGACATGATCTGTTGTGGCGTCGAAAAGCATTGTTGGGTCCTTCTTCGTGGTTTTAATGAGCTCCAAGAAGGGATAAAAGTGTGCTCTAAAATGGTACTATCCTGTGGATTTATGCGAGCCCAGGACCATTCATGCTTGTGGTTGCTTTCAGTATTAGAGAGTCTAAAAGTAGTAAGTAGACTCCAATGGTGTTCTCTTTCGTGTGTTAGTCTCCAAGGCCCGAAAAAGCATAAAATGATGCAAATGGAGAACTCTTCTAGCCAATGTGACTAGAGTATTCCTTTTTCGTAATTAGTCTACAAGGTTTTGAAAAGGGGTAAACTTATACCAGGTAGGCACCCTTTTAGATACTTTTAGCGAGCATGAAAGGAAGCAAGATTGCTTGGCTATCTTTTCATTGTTTTAGGATTTAGAAAAGAGCTTAACGGAAACTCCCTAAGTGCCTTTTTCGTAAAACAATTTCTCGGCCCGAAAAAGGTATAAAATTATACCAAACAAGAAGGTATTGGAGAGAGCAAGAAATGATCTCGAGCATTGTCATGAGCACAGAAAACTGAATTCGACAACATAAAGATCGTTAAAAACGGATAACGGTCGATGTGGCATGCAAATCGAGGCGACGAGGGGCATTTTGGAGAAATGCCCAAAAAATATGGGGGTGAGGGCGAGAAATGATCTCAAGCATTGTCACAAGCATGGAAAATAGAATCCATTGATATAAAACTCGTCAAAAATGGTTCACGGTCGAGGTGGCACGCAAATCGAGGCGATGAGGGGAATGGGAAAATGCCCAAAAAATTTGGTGTTGAGAGTGAGAAATGATCTCAAGCATCGCCACGAGCGCGAAAAACTGAATTCAGCAATATAAAACTCATAAAAAATGGATCATGACCGATGTGGCACGCAAATCGAGGCGACGAGGGGCATGGGAAAATGCACAAAAAAGGGACCTGGTAGAATCGAGAAAAGGAGTGGACTATCGTGAAGTTCTCACTACGCTAATTCCAATGGTACCAACAGTTTGATAAACGAACATCGTATGATGCCGAAATGGTTGATTAAAAAATTGTCAAATTTCTATAAATAGCAAGTGGGCCCAATGTGACAAGTGTCATTTTCACCATTGAGTTTCATAGAGTAATTGAGGTGGTCAGAGCATTTTCTCGATTTATGGGAGATTCGACCATTGGTTTTTTATTCTGCAAGTTTCAGGTAAGCCTATGTGCCTTAGCCTTTCAAATTATTTCCTTTCTGGTTAGCGTCGGGGCCCTGGAGGCTGCGTAATTCCATGTTGGCTTCCCAACATGGAATATCGCGGGTTTTGGCTCATTTTCCATGATGCACATCGTGGGTATGGGATTGATATCCGCAATGTGCATCGCGGCTGTGGGGGTTGACTATTAAATTTTGAGCATTCATTCACAATACTCTAGGATCTTTACTGAGAGAATAACATGTACAGTAAATCAATGCATAACAATCATAACAAGCATGTCAATCATGACAAGAATCAAAATCATGAGAGACAAGAGACACAGAGTTTCCGTGGGGAAAAACCCAAGGTGAAAAACCCCACAACTTCCTCAGAGATAGAGAGAGCAATGGCTCAACCAAAGTACAACCAAAATTCACAGAGATAGTCTCCTAATAGCAGAGGATCCTCCTCCTCACTAGTGCACCACTTTCTGAGTGAGAGAAGTGTGAGTTTCCGAGTGATCAAAATAGAGATCTCCCGATCTCTATTTATACTAGTCTGTTTTCCTAGTGACCTTGTGGGGCCAACTTGTCTAGCTAGGTACATCAACCATATAATATATATTTCAGGGCCGACCCCACACATGGTGGTCTAATAACCCATCGGCAAGTACACACACTTGCGACACTTGTCAATGCACATGACGACACTTCCTTATAGAGGAATAACACTTCTCTTATAAAGGTACAATAAATACATATGAAATACATAGATGAAATACATTCCGAAGTTACATATACATCAACACTCCCTCTTAACTAGGAAGGTATTTCTCGACACAGATCTGCTAGATAAGTCTTCTTCTCGGGATCATCATCATCATCATCATCACTGCTGCTGCTATCTCAACCAATCCGACTCTACTTGTCATAGGAAGTTCTACAGAGCCATTCCTTTTTCATACTGGATGTAGGCCCACCACCTGCAGGTCTGCATCATCACTGGCCATACTGTGGAAATATCAGGACTTATTACGTGTGTCACAAAACCTTAAAAGAGTCTCTTGACTAGCAAGAACCCTAAAGAGCATCTGAGGCCTTTTTCATCCTATCCAGATCTCCAAGACTTATTACATGTGACCCCACCACAAAACCTCGAAAGAGAATCCCAGGACTGATTACAAGCATAAGGCTCAACCTATCGGATCTCCCAGGGCACAAATTACATGTGGTTACCACAAAACCTCGAAAGAACATCCCAGGACTGATTACAAGCACAAGGCTCAACCTATTGGATCTCCCAAGGCACAAATTACATGTGGTCATGGAAAAACCTCGAAAGAGCATTCTAGGACTGATTATGAACACATGGCTCAACCTATCGGATCTCCCAGGGCATAGATTACATGCCATAGGACAAAACCTTGAAAGAGTATTTTCTAGATATTCCAGGGTACAAATTACATGCCATAGGAAAAACCTCGAAAGAGTATATGCAAATCTCCCAGGGCACAAATTATATGTCCTCCCAAGCAAAACCTCAAAAGAGCATTTGCCAGATATCCCAGGGTACAAATTACATACCATAAGCAAAACCTCGAAAGACTATCTACAAATCTCGTAGGGCACAAATTACATGCTTATCTGCACAACCTATTCCACAACCACAGAGTATCAACCTGATACTCACCATACATCATCCTGATGTATACATGATCATCCTGATCATCATCACTGCAACATCCTACTGCATGTCATCTAGAGCAACATCCTGAAGCTCGTCATCCATGATCATCCTGATCATACACTGCATCCACCTGATGCATACCAAGTATCTACCGGATACATATTATCACACATGATCCTCTTGATCATACAATGTATCCACCTGATACATACATAGATACATGATCCACACAATGCATCTAATTGATATATATCGATATACATGATCTACCTGATCATACACAATATCCACCTGATACATATATAGATACATGGTCCAAGCATCCAACATGATGCATATACAAAATACATACAAATGATCCAACCGATCATATCTAGCATCCAACATGATGCGTACATACATATACATATAAATGATCCAACTGATCATATCCAACATCCAACATGATGCGTAAATACATATACATATAAATGATCCAACTGATCATATCCAACATCCAACATGATGCGTATATAGAGTAGTAACTGGAGCATTATCCTGATGCTCATCATCCAGCGCTTACATCCACAGCCATGTGAAGGATCCTCCTTCCAACATGCTTGGAATGGCTTCTGCAAATGTGTCCATCACTTCTTCCTCGAAGTGTCATCAATCCAAAGAACACCAAGCCTCTCTCTGAATTACTCGAACTTCACTTTGGCTAGTGGCTTCGTCAGTACATCTGCAATCTGCTCATCTGTCGCAACATATAGGAGCTTCACTGCTCCTCTCTGCACCATATCCCTGATATAGTGATATTTGATTCTATTTGTTTCGAGCTGTCATGAAACATTGGGTTCTCAGATACCTTCACACAACTCTGTTATCACAGAAGATACCAGTAGCATCCAATGGGAGATCAAATAACTCAGACAGTAGCTTCCATAGCCATACTGCCTCACAACTAGCTGAACAGGCTGCAACATAGTCTGCCTCAGCTGTACTCAGTGCTACGCAGGACTGCTTCCTGCTAAACTAAGAGATCACACCTGATCCCATACTAAAGTAGCATCTAGATGTGCTCTTCCTATCTACAGCACTGCCAGCCCAATTTGAATCAACATAACCTTGCAGGTTAAACTTTTGATTCGCTTCATACTTGAGCCCATAATCCACTGTACCCTTCAAGTACCTCAGAACATGCTTTACAACAATCATATGAACACTCCTCAGATCTGTCAGGAACTGACTCAATGTGTTCATAGCAAAACAAATATCTGGTCTCGTGTTTGTCAGGTACATCAAGGACCCAATCGTTTGACGATACACAGAGACATCAACCGGCTCAGATGAAGCATCACATAGAAGCTTCAGATTCGATGCCATAGGTGTGGCCATGGCCTTGCAATCCATCATCCCAAACCTCTTTAGGATATCTATAGTATACTTCCCTTGTCCAAGGAAGATCTCATATGTACTCTGCCACACCTCCATACCTAGGAAATAGTGCATCATCCCCAGGTCCTTCATATCGAACTCAGCAGCAAGCTTCCTCTTTGTATCTGCAATCAATTTGTCATCTCCTGTTACAAATAGGTCATCCACATATAAAAGTAGAACCACAAGATTCCCTTAACCTTGTAGTAAAGGTTGGAATCCGCTTTACTCTTAGTAAAGCCCAAACTAGATAGGAAATTGTCCATCCTACCATACCAAGTTCTGGGAGCTTGCTTCAAGCCATACAAGGCTTTCTTTAATCTGCATACATATGACTCCCTGTCATGTGTTTTGAAACCGAGTGGCTGCTCCACATATACTTCCTCTTCAACTACACCATTCAAGAAAGCAGTCTTGACATCCATCTGGTGTATTTTCCATTTCATTGCTGCAGCCAGGGAAAGTACTTTTCTGATGGAAGTATACCTGGCTACAGGTGTAAAATTTTCTTCATAATCTATTCCCTCTTTCTGAGAGAAGCCACGAGAAATGAATCTTGCCTTGTATTTCTCTACACTGCTATCTGTAGCATGCTTGATTTTGTAGATCCATTTAGAAGTCACAACAGACTTGTCTTTAGGTCTTGGGACAACATCCCAAACATCATTCTTCATTATTGATTGGTATTCCTCAACCATGGCATCCTTCCATTATTTCTTTTCCATTGCTTCTTCATAATTGGAAAGTTCTTTGTTCATAATGTCACAGAGTAAAGCAACATAGCTGGTATGTGATCTGGTTCTCTTCTTTGCTCTGTGTTCTTCTTCTAGAATGTCAAATCTTTCTGCATCTTGAATGAGCTCTCTAGCCCATGCAGGTTTCCTCTTATGAGAGTTATCCTCACGGGGTGGATCTACAGGTTCTTGCAGATCTTCAAAATCACGAACAACTTTTGGAATTGCTTCAATCATGGTAGTGTCTTGAAATCTAGTTTCCTTAGGTTCTTCATAAACTTCGATAGGTTCCTTCCTCGATTTGATGAATACTGAGTTTTCATCAAATTTTACATCCCTGCTGACATCAATCTTCTTGAACCATGGAAAGTATATTCTGTAAGCCTTCAAGCTTTCACTGTAACCCACAAAGATACCCTTCTTTCCTGAAGGATCTAGCTTGGTCCTCTTTTCCTTTGGGACATGTGTGTATACTGGACAACCAAATATTCTGAGATGGTTGACTTCAAGTTTCTTACCAGAAAAGACCTCTTTTGGTGTTTTGTTGTCCAATATCTTGTGGGGTGTTCTGTTCTATACATATACAGCTGTTCTAGCTGCTTCTTCCCATAGATGCATAGGTAGATCCTGGTCATGCAACATTTCCCTTCCTGCTTCCATGATTGTTCTGTTCTTTCTTTATGCAACTCCATTTTGTTGTGGATTGTAAGGAGCAGTCAATTCCCTCTTAATCCTTGAATCAATGCAAAGCTTCTTGAAGTCACCTGAGGTGAATTCTCCACCATTGTCGGATCTGAATGTTTTGATCTTCTTGTCAATTTGATTCTCCATCAAGGTTTTGAATTCCTTGAACTTATCAAACACCTCATCTTTGTTCTTCAAGAAGTATACCCAAGTCTTCCTGGAGAATTCATCAATAAACGAGGCATAGTAAACATACCCACTCAGAGAACTGGATGACATAGGACCACATATATCTGAGTGGATGATTTCTAGCATACCTTTTGCCTTGCTTTCATTGCTTGAGAAAGCCTTCTTAATGTTCTTATCTTTTGCACATCCTTAGCAAACACCTTCATGTTTGGTCTTGATTTTAGGAAGACCCTCTACAACCTTGCTTGCAATTGGAAGTGCCCTATAGTGCATATGAGCAAGTCTTCTATGCCAAAGTTCACTTGGCTCCATGGATTCATGCACCATGGCATGTTCAGGTTGACCCTTCAATTTATACAATCCTCCCTCTTGCTCTCCAATCACTACTGCATCATCGATTGTTTTACCCTTTGGCCACATTAGAACTTGGCCATCTACAAATGCAACCCTCATGCCTTTTGCATCCAATGCAGAGATGGAGAGAATATTCTTCTTGAGCCCAGGTACATAAATAACTTCTTTCATCTTTAGAGATTTTCCAGAATCTAGGTTGTAGGAGGCTTCACCACTTCCTTTGATAGGGTATTGGTAATCATCCCCAAGTTTTACCTTATGAGGTGACTCATGTTCATATAAGTTTACAAAATATTCTTTAAACCCAGTCATGTATTTAGAAGCCCCACTGTCAATCAACCAATCGTTACAACCATGGGAGATAGTACTTGTGAGAGCAGAGATTAGAACATATTCTTCTTCACTTGATGAGTCATCATCACTTTCTTCCCTAGCCTTCTTCTTTAGAGGTTCATCATCCTCAGTAGCATGAGCATGATATCTTCTTTTGTTATTCTTCTTCTTCTTGGGATAGTCTGAAGCAAAGTGTCCCTTCTGATTGCAATTGAAGCATCCAAGATCTTTCTTATCTTTATGATAATGGTGGTGCGAGAATTTCCTATTATGAGATGATTCGTTCTTGGAATTGCCTTTCCTAGCATGTGCAGTGAGAGCTTGATCTTCATTTCCCATATTTTCTTCTTGGGCCACAAGCCTAGCTTCTTCTTGAGAGCATTCCTCCCATAGTCTACTGAAAGAGATCAATTTCTTTCTTGCACAGATTCCTTGAATAAAGGAGTCCCATGACCTAGGTAGGCCATTCAGAGTGGTCATAACAATTTCACCATTGTCCACTACTTCATCCACAGCTTCAAGTTGTTCCTTGATCTGAGATACCTTGGAGAAGTAAGATAGAATGGTTTCTCCATTCAACATCTTGACCCCTTTCAATTGATTCCGCAGAGTCATATTTCGATTTATGTTCTTCCATTCAAATAACTTGGTCAGGGAGTCAAACATCTCCTTGGGTGTCTTTAGAGAAGACACATGGGGTATGAGATGGTCTTTGATAGAATCAACAATGATTCTCTTTGCCTTGACCAAGTTCTTCTTATGCAATACTTTAGCATCTTCATCCTTTGGGATAGGGATGTCTTCTTTTATATATGAGTCCAACTCATTCTCTTATAGGATTAACCCAATCCCATACTTCCAGGCTCGGAAGTTATCAGCCCCTTCAAGCTTATCCTCAAACTTGGTGTGGTGAGACATCTTAAGAGTACTTCAAATGGAAATAGAAAAGATTTAGGTCTTACCACTTGAATTGCTGAAAACTGGATCTGGTCCCGGATTAGGGTTTGTCGAAAAAACCCTAAAAATTCAAAATGTGAATTTCAACTTTCTGAAAGGATAGAAAGATGCGCCTTGATGAGCTGATCAACCTGGGGTATTCAAAAATTGAGATCTACAAAGCTACACCCTTCAAAATTGCCTTTATGTCTTCCTAGATTCACTAAGGAGAGCCTTGAATTAGGGTTTGAGTTTCCCGGAGATCTACCCAGCCAAAAATCTCGATCCAAAGCTCTAAACTTTGATTTTTGCAAGGAGCTTCCAGCTATGTCTTCAGATTTCAGAAATTCCTATTTTTTGTGGAAACCCTAAGTTTTAGGGCCAAATCTGAAAATGCTCAGAATTGAATTCTGATTGGACAGATAGATTCTCCTTGACGAGTAGAGTCAATCTACTATACTGCTTTTCCAAAATATGTGGAGAGAAACCCAATAAACAAGAAACTCAAGTTTCCGTCACTGCAGAATGTCTTCTTCTCAGGTTAGCTCTAATACTATGTTAAATTTTGAGCATTCATTCGCAATACTCTAGGATATTTACTGAGAGAATAACATGTACAGTAAATCAATGCATAACAATCATAACAAGGATGTCAATCATCACAAGAATCAAAAGCATGAGAGACAAGAGACACAGAGTTTCTATGGGGAAGACCCTAAGGTGAAAAACCCCACAACTTCCTCAGAGATAGAGAGAGCAATGGCTCAACCAAAGCACAACCAAAATACACAGAGATAGTCTCCTAGTAGCAGATGATCCTCCTCCTCACTAGTGCGCCACTTTCTGAGTGAGAGAAGTGTGAGTTTCCGACTGATCAAAATAGAGATCTCCCGATCTCTATTTATACTAGTCTGTTTGCCCAGTGACCTAATGGGGCCGACTTGTGTAGCTAGGTACATCAACCATATAATATATATTTCAGGGCCGACCCCACACATGGTGGTCTAATAACCCATCGGCAAGTACACACACTTGCGACACTTGTCAATAGACATGACAACACTTCCTTATAGAGGAATAACACATCTCTTATAAGGGTACAATAAATATATATGAAATACATTCCGAAGTTACATATACATCAACACTGATAGTCGCGATGTTCATCATGGCTATGGAGGCTGATAGCCGCGATGCCCATAGTGACTGTGGGGCTGATACCTGTGATGTTCATCATGGCTTTGAAATTGAAAGTCGCGATGTCCATGACGGCTAAGAGCCCGAAAGTCTTGATGGGGTTTTTGAGCAAAAAATTTGTTTCTAAAAAATTTTCCTTTGTTTTTTGGCAGGATGTTGAAGAGGCCGTTAGTGTCGTGGTGAGAGAGAGAGATTGATGTGGAGTTGATGGGCAGGATTCGGGATGACCTGAATGTGCGAGCGGCCTTGGCTATGGGCAAACTTCTAAATTTTGCTCAGGTTCCTATTATGCGTTCAGTCAGAGATCTGCTGAACAAGTTAGTTGACTTCTGGGTCCCAGAGGAGGTGGCTTTCATGGTGCAAGGTGAGCGACTAGAAATCACCTTGACCGATGTTTAATTTCTTATTGGCTTGCCCCATTTGGGGGAGATCGGGGATCTTGTTTGGAAATTGAGGATCTACTGGAGAGATTCTGTGTTCTGGGGGCCCATATACAGAACAACACATTGAGTGTCTCTGACCTGCGGGAGCCAGAGATGCAGGTGGTGCTGCTTGTGTTTTGTGGGTTCTTGGTGCACAGGAAATCCATCGTTTGTCTGGGGGACAAACGATGATGGTAGACAGTGTCCTGAGGGAGACCTGTTTTGCTTGGGGGCAAATGTTTTTGGCCTGTGTTTGGTGAGAGCTAAACAAGGTTAGTCAGGAGGGGAGAGAGTTCAGCTATGCTTCTTTCCTCTGTTGTTTCTTTTTTGAGTGGGTCCCTACCTTGCGGCTACATGTGCCGGTTCGGGAGGGGCTGAGAAGTGAGCCACAGATGGTACGGTGGGGGGAGATGATGCCCCAAGGTGGTGGTGGCATCCGACGGTTCTTCTTGTCGGAGATGTATGACTAGTGGGAGCAGATGCCCATTGTTATTGATGACTATCCATATGCGGGTATGGACTTCCGAGGAGACCTTGAGATGCCTCGAGCTCAAGGACAGAATTGGGGGTTGGAAGGTACATCTTTGTTTTTGTTTCTCTATTATATCATGTTTAGATGTTTTTGTTATGATTATCACTAGAGATGTTTTATATGATATTGACTTGATTCATTGTGGGTTTTTTGCAGATGTTGGTCCGAGGCCACCATTGGATCATATAGGACGTCAGGAACGGATGATGGTGGTGGTACCTCCGTCAATATCCGAACCGCCGTCTCATGCACGAGGAGTTGTGCACCCACGAGATGACGCCCTAGAGGATGTATGTGATACCTTAGAGGGGATTCTAGTGGGTGCACTAGAGGAGGGTTGGATGGATTTAGATTGGCCTACTATCGAGCGTTGTTTCGATGCTCCCTGTGAGTGGCGGTCGATCTTGCTAAGAGTGGCTGTGGTGATGGCCGAGAGGAGAGCTCGGGATCAGTATAATCTGGAGGAGCCAGAGGAGGAGGAGCCAGAGGATCCTGGTGATCATGATGATTAGGTGATCTTATACCTGCCCCCAAATGTTGATGAGCATATGGGGATGTATTTTGTTGATACACATTTTGTACGGCTAGTGTATTTTTTGTATAGTTGGGTGCTGAGAGCATCATTGACATTATGACTCTTATGATGATATATATATATATATATATATGTTTTGTTATATAGTCATGTATGCACGTGGATGCACATCTTGTCTTTTCGTTTATGTTTTGTTGCACGTGGATGCAATTGTAATTTGTTTGTTTGCCCATGGAGGCATGTTTGATGCACGTGGATGTAAAGTTATGATTTTGTATGCCCGTGGAGGCATGTTTGATGCACGTGGATGCAAAGTTATGATTTTGTACGCCCGTGGAGGCATATCTTATGCACGTGGATGCAATGTTTTGATGATTTTATAATGCCTATGTGATGCATGTCGTGATGTCCTACATGTTTTGGTTGATGTGCCAATCTAGAATGTTGTTAGCCATTTGGTCTACTATAGTGTTATGATTTCTTGGGACATGAGTGAAAGAGATGGATTCAAAATGTCGAATCATTTGTTTTGTGCGCTGGAATTTTCTAAATAGACAGGGATCGCGTACCTGATAACAGTTGTTGAGCCAGGAAACAAGGAGATGGGAGTCCAGGAAAACACGAAGGTGAATTATGCCCATTTGGAGAGATGCAGCGAGGAGACCGGTCACGGCATCGTACTCAGCTTGGTTGTTTGTGGCAGCACCTATGCACACTCCGTCGAGGTGGATCAACTCATGTGAAGTGGAATAAATTAACCAAGCTGCTGAAGCGAGATTTGGAGACCAACGACTTGCGCCATCGGCAAAGCCAATGTGGTAGAGTGGAACAGGATCTATCTGTGTTCATGTAGGAAAGAATTGAAATGTGAGGTTTCAAAAATTTACAGTGAAAAAATCAATTAAAATCTGTACAATATGGACTATGGTGTCCAGGAGTTTTTTCTGGGTAGAATCTTTTGAGGTACAACCCGTTAAGGGGGTTGCGCATGGGATTGCCTTCTGAATCGGTCAAAATGTATGCTCTATGTTCAAGGCAAGTGTGTATGATATATGGGCCTTGCCACATAGATTGGAACTTTCCTTTTCCTGTTTTGTCATGGGCTTGATCGTAAACAAGGACCAGGCCTCCTTTCCTAAATGCTCGTGGGTGAACATATTTATCATAATGGAGTTTAGATTTTTTCTTCGCGGATTTGATTGTTTGGAGAGCTGGGCGGCAATCTTCGTCGGCCTATTCTAAAAGACGTAACCGTTCTTCAATTAGTGAAGTATCGGGGGGAAGCTCTACGGAAATTTGTAATGTTGGTATCTGGCATTCAATGGGGAGGACAGATTCTACGCCATGAACTAAATGGAATGGGGTAAAGCCGCTGGCAGTTTTGGTCGACATGCAATAATCCCATAATGTGGGAAAAAGCATATGATGCCAATTAGATTTATGTTTGTCAACAATGTGCTGGAGGATAGTCTTCAAAATTTTGTTAACAGCTTTGACTTGGCCGTTCCTTTGGGGGTAGTAGGCAGAGGAGAAATGATGTTCAAACTTAAGGAGTATTGACAATTCTCTCCAAATGGAGTCCTTGAAGTAAGAGCCGTGGTCTGAGATGAGTTGCTTTGGTACTCTGAAATGAGCAATAACATGGTTGAGGAAAAAACGAGCTGTAGTGTCGGATTTGCAATTGCAAGTAGGCATGGCTTCTACCCATTTAGTAAAGTAATCGACAGCCACAATAATGTGTTTGTGGCTGCCGGCTGATGCAGGATTGCAATCCGTGAAGTCAATGGCCCATTTACAAAATGGTCCAACGGTGACGACTGGATGAAGGGGGGCGGGTGGGGTTCTTGCCTTGGGGGAAAAGAGTTGGCAGTTTTGGCAATGTCTGACTATTGTGATACAATCAGTGAATAATGATGGAAAAAAATAACCTGCGCGAATTACCTTTTGGGCGGTGGCCATTCTAGAGAAATGGCCACCGCAGGCCCCGCTATGACCGTCATTAAGGACTTGTTCTGCTTCATCTCGAGAAAGACATCATTGTAGGATTGTGTTGATGCCACGTCGATAGAGGACATCACCCAAGAGGAGCTAATGGGGGGCATGGTGAGGGATGCGACGGCGTCCATCACGGTCGATGTTGGGTCAAAACTTCTGTGTGCAGAGGTATACCAAAATGTCACCATAGCAAGGGTCATCAGACGATATGATGAACAAATGTTCGTCGATTATTTCAGTGTGGATAGCTGGTGATGATGACGAGGATGGTAAGTCCGTAATGAGTTGAACGAGTGCTAATTATTTGGTGCTCTTTGGGGTTTTAAAAGTTAGGTCATATTCTTGTAAGATAATCACCCATTTGGCAACGGCCTTGTAGAAGGCGGTGATTCAAGAGATAGACCATTGGGTTGGAATTGGCCACAACCGTGGTGTGGCTGAGGAGAATGTAATGTCACAGCTTTTGTACTAAAAAGAAGATGGTGAGGGCCATTTTCTCTTCATGTGGGTAGCTCAATGGTGGGCCTGACAAGGTCTGGCTCACATAGTAAATGACATGTTCTTGACAAGCGAAGTCTTCTTTGACGAGTACTCCGAAAACGGCGTAATCTGATGCTGAAATGTACAGGGTAAAGTCTTTCATGAAATCTAGAGGAGAAATCAAGGAGGCACTCGTCAGTGCTTTTTTCAGGTCTGTGAAAGCCCTTTCTGCTTGGTCGTCCCAATAAAAATGTGTATGAAGGTGAAGTAAATGGAGGAAACCATATACTGTGGTGGCATATTCTAGGACAAAGCGACGAAGGAAGTTGGACTTCCCTTGGAGGCTTTGTAGTTGAATTAATGTACGAGGTGATGGTAGGTCTACTATGGCTTGGACTTTTAGGGGGTCGACGGTGATCCCTTTTTCTGAAATGACAAACCCCAGCAGGTGACCTGCTGGAACGCAAAAGACACACTTGAGTGTGTTCAGGCGGATGTTGTATTTTTGACAATGCAAGAAGACTTGTCAAAGATCATGTAAGTGGTCAGATCATTTCTTAGATCGAGCCGTGAGGTCGTCTAGATAAACTAATATGATTTTATGTAGATTGTGGAAACAATAAGTCATGGCTCGTTGGAAAGTGGCTCCAGCGTTCTTGAGACCAAAAGGCATGACGCGATAGGTGAAGGTGCCCCATGGGGTAGTAAAAGTGGTCTTGTATTGATATTCTTTATGGATTTTGATTTGGTTGTATCCGGAGAAACCGTCCATAAAAGAAAGAACCTCATGCCCCGCACACTCATCGATTAGTTGGTCAATAAATGGTGTGGGAAAGTTGTCTTTGGGACAAGCTAGGTTGAGGTCATGGAAGTTAGTACATACGCGGATGGTGCCGAATTTATTATTGGCTGATACTGGGTTTGAAACCCATGTGGTGTATGCAATAGGGTATATGAAACTTGCTGCTCGAAGCTTCTCAATTTCTTGTTTGACGGCTGGAAGCTTGGATGGGTGAATGGGACGTTGTTTCTGGCGGACCGATGATATGTTGGGCCAAGTGTCTATTTGATGTTCTATGATGGTAGGATCAAGAGCAGGCATCTCGGTATAAGACCAGGCGAAGACATATCGAAATTCTTGGAAGAGTTTCTTATAAGCTTGGGTTTCTTTTTCAGTGCATGATGCACCCAAAGAGATAAGCTCAGGTTTTCCGGGGGTGGTGGAGATGTCGATTTTTATAATGGGCGAAATTGTTGATGTATATGTAACTTTGGAATGTATTTCATCCATGTATTTCATTTATATATTATTGTACTCCTATAGAGATGTGTCATTCCTCTATACGGAAGTGTCGTCATGTGTATTGACAAGTGTTGCAAGTATTTTAACTTGCTGATGGGTTATTAGACCACCACGTGTGGGGTAGGCCCTGGTTTATATATTAAATGGTTGATGTACCCAGCTAGACAAGTCGGCCCCATAAGGTTATTGGGAAAACAGGACAAGTATAAATAGAGATCAGGAGATCTCTATTTGGATCATTCGGAAACTCATTCTTCCTTCACTCAGAAAGTGGCGCACTAGTGAGGAGGAGGATCATCTAATACTAGGAGACTATCTCTGTGTATTTTGGTTGTACTTTGGTTGAGCCATTGCTCTCTCTATCTCTGAGGAAGTTGTGGGGTTTTTCACCTTAGGGTTTTCCCCATGAAAACTCTGTGTCTCTTGTCTCTCATGATTTTGCTTCTTGTGATGATTGACATGCTTGTTATGATTGATATGCATTGATATACTATACATGTTATTCTCTCAGTAAATATCCTAGAGTATTGTGAATTAATGCTCAAATTTTAACATGGTATCAAAACTAACCTGAGAAGAAGACATTGTGTAGTGACGGAAACCAAGGGTTTCTTGTTTATTGGGTTTCTCTCCACAGATTTTGGAAAAGAAGTATAGTAGATTGACTCTACTCATCAAGGAGAATCTTTCTATCCAATCAGAATTCAATTCTGAGCATTTTCAGATTTGGCCCTAAAAATTAGGGTTTACACAAAAATAGGAATTTCTAGAATCTAAAGACATAGCTGGAAGCTCCTTGAAAAAATCGAAGTTTAGAGCTTTGGATCGATATTTTTGGCTGGGTATATCTCCAAGAAACTCAAACCCTAATTCAGGGTCCTCCTCAATGAACTCGGGAAGACAAAAAGGCATTTCTGAAGGGTGAATCTTTGCAAACCTCAAATTCTGAATACACTAGGCTGATCAGCTCTTCAAGGCACATCTTTCTACCCTTTCAGAAAGCTGAAATTCATATTTTGAATTTTTAGGGTTTTTTCGACAAACCCTAATCCGGAACCAGAACCAGTTTTTTTTCAGCCAGTCAAGTGGTAAGACCTAAATCTTTTCTATTTCCATTTGAAGTACTCTTTAAGATGTCTCACCACATGAAGCTTGAGGATAAGCTTGAAGGGGTTGATAACTTCTGATCCTGGAAGTATAGGATTGGGCTAATCCTGGAAGAAAATGAGTTGGAATCATACATAAAAGAAGACATCCCTATCCCAGAGGATGAAGAGGTTAAGATATTGCATAAGAAGAAATTGGTCAAGGCAAAGAGAATCATTGTTGATTTTATCAAGGACCATCTCATCCCACATGTGTCATCTCTAAAGACACCCAAAGAAATGTTTGATTCTCTGACCAAGCTATTTGAAGGGAAGAACATAAATCGGAAGATGACCCTGCAGAACCAATTGAAAGGAGTAAAGTTTCAGAATGGAGAAACCATTCAATCTTATTTTACTAGGGTATCTCAGATTAAGGAACAATTGGAAGCGGTGGATGAAATGGTGGACAATGGTGAAGTTGTCATGACCACTTTAAATGGCCTATCCAGGTCATGGGATTCCTTTATTCAAGGAATTTGTGCAAGAAAGAAGTTGATCTCCTTCAACAGACTGCGGGAAGAATGTTCACAAGAAGAAGCAAGGCTTGTGGCCCAAGAAGAAAAGATGGGAAGTGAAGATCAAGCTCTCACAGTACACACCAAGAAAGGAAGGTCAAGAGAGAGCACTCTCATGCCAATAAATCTTCACACTATCATCAACATAAAGATAAGAAAGATCTAAGATGCTTCACATGTAATGAGAAGGGTCATTTTGCTTCAGAATGTCCCAAGAAAAAAAGGAACAACAACATCAAGAAGAAGAAGGGCAGCAGGAAAAGATATCATGCTCATGCTACTGAAGATGATGAACCACCCAAGAAGAAGGCTAGAGCAGAAAGTGAAGATGATGACTCATCAAGCGAAGAAGAGTATTTTATGATCTCTTCTCTCACAGGTACTATCTCTCATGGTTGTAATGATTGGCTTATTGATAGTGGGGCTTCTAAACACATGACTGGGTTTAAAGAATCTTTTGTAAATCTATCTGAACATGAATCAACCCATAAAGTGAAACTTGGGAATGACTATCAATACCCCATCAAAGAAAGTCGTGAAGCCTCCTACAACCTAGATTCTAGAAAATCCTTGAAGATGAAAGAAGTTCTTTATGTACCTGGGCTCAAGAAGAATCTACTCTCCATCTCTGCATTGGATGCAAAAGGCATGAGGGTTGCATTTGTAGATGGCCAAGTCCTAATGTGGCCAAAGGGTAAAACTATTGATCATGTAGTAGTGATTGGAGAGAAAGAGGGAGGTTTGTATAAATTGAAGGGACAACCTGAACATTCCATGGTGCATGATTCCATGGAGCCAAGTGAACTTTGGCATAGAAGACTTGCACATATGCACTACAGAGCATTACCAATTGCAAGTAAGGTTGTAGAAGGTCTTCCTGAAATTAAGACCAAGCATGAAGGTGTCTACAAAGGATGTGCAAAAGGAAAGAACATAAAGAAGGCATTTCCAAGTAGTGAAATCAAGGCTTAAAGTATCTTGGAAATTATCCAATCCAATGTATGTGGTCCGATGTCATCCAGTTCTCTGAGTGGGTATGTTTACTATGTATCTTTCATTGATGAATTCTCCAAGAAGACTTGGGTTTACTTCTTGAAGAACAAAGATGAAGTGTTTGATAAGTTCAAGGAATTCAAAAGCTTGATGGAGAATCAAACTGATAAGAAAATCAAGACTTTCATATCCGACAATGGTGGAGAATTCACTTTAGGTGACTTCAAGAAACTTTGCAGTGATTCAGGGATTAAGAGGGAGTTGACTGCTCCTTACAATCCACAACAGAATGGAGTTGCAGAAAGAAATAATAGAACAATCATGGAAGCAGCAAGGGAAATGCTGCATGACCAGGATCTACTTGTGCATATATGGGCAGAAGCAGCTAGGATAGTTGTATATGTGCAGAACAGAACACCACACAAAATATTAGATAACAAGACACCAGAAGAGGTCTTCTCTAGTAAGAAACCTGAAGTCAGCCATCTCGGAATATTTGGTTGTCCAGTATATACACATGTCCCAAAGGAGAAGAGGACCAAGCTGGATCCTTCAGGAAAGAAGGGCATCTTTATGGGTTACAGTGAAAGCTCGAAGGCTTACATAATATACTTTCCAGGGTTCAAGAAGATTGATGTCAGCAGGGATGTAACATTTGACGAAAACTCAACATTCATCAAATCAAGGAAGACACCTGTTGAAGTTTATGAAGAACCTAAGGAAACTAGATTTCAAGGCACTAACATGACTGAATCAATTCCAGATGTTGATCGTGAAGTTGAAGATCCGCAACAACCTGTACATCCACCATGTGTAGCTATGGTTTTCACCCTAGCTTGTGCAAATGAGCACCTACTAAGGAGAATGGACTCCTTAGTAGCAGTTCAATAAATAGTAAATTAAAGTAATAAAACAATATGAATTCTAAACTAGCATGAGCATTAACAAACATAACAAAACATGGAAATATGGTGAAGATCTTTCTTTTTTTGTATTAAAATTTTACCTCAGGTGTAGAGGTTGGTGAAGTTCTTGCAATAGTCCAAGAGGGTTGCTCCAAACTCCAGCTTTGCTCCTTCTCTTTCTCCAAAGGGTTGGAAATGGGCCAAAGGGGCACTCAAGGGTGAGCTAGGGTTTCAAGAGTGATTTTGGCAGCGTAAGGGTGTATTTGACTGTGGATATGAAATGAGGGGCCTCCATCACCTATTTATAGGTTTTTAGTGGTGGAATGCTGGCCCATGGTTTTGGGAACCATATGGTTTAGGTCAGTTGTATAGGGTTTTTGCTTCCTTTTTCCCTCTTTTTCCTTTTTTTTATATTTTTATTCCCTTTTCAGAGGGTTTCTGCTATTTTGGAGGAATTTTGGATTATTTAGGGGGAAAAAGGGGTTTTTTGGCCTTTTGGAGGCTTTTTTAATGGTTTTGTGGCCTTTTGGAGGCTTTTTAATGGGATTTTTAGGTTCTGGAGGTAAATATGGTAGGAAATATGGACAAATGAGTCATGTAAAGGAGTAGATGAGGTAGTGAGCACTTTTTGGGTGTTAACAGATTGCCCCCTGATGTGTGAGGGCAGGAGCTCATCGTATGGCCGATAGACATCATAAGTCTTTGATGGTTTTCCTGGGGTGTGGAGAAGAGAAGGAACGAACTAGAGCCCGGAACAACGGTCCCGAACAAACTGCAAAAACTGAAAGTACATGACCTCAATAATGAATGAGGAATAATCTGATCATATGGACAAGGCGGGCATTCCCATGCTCGTATCAAGATATAGAACAATAATAATAATGGGGTCCAAAATATGGGGACCTGAAATATAAATGGCCTCAAATAATGAATGAGGAAGAATCTCAATATATGGACGAGGCGGGCATACCCATGCTCGTATCAAGATACATAAAAAATAACAGTGAGGCCCGGAAAGGGGGACCTGTAGGATACATAGAGAACCACTGTGTACATCATAAGGGTCCAGAGGGGACACAAATTTGGGACATACTGCTGGGATGACCATGTTTGAGCTAAAGAACTGGTACACTGGAATAACAACAGTGCTATGGAGTGGGGTACCAGAGGAACTGATGAGCTGCTGGAGCATAGTGACGGGGAGTCATATCCTCAATGGTACACTGAACTGGAACTGAACTGGGTACTCTAGGAAGCATATAACGGGATGGCTTTCGAATACAATCGCCAACGCAACCCAAACATCCACAGGAACATATAACTGGGTGTTTCGAAGTGAATCACCAATGTGCTAGAGTCGGGGGAAATCTGGGGTCTTTGACCAAGAACTGAAGGGATATAAACCCTGCGTGATTCTCAATGACGCGATCAAGGTGTTGAAGTCGAGCATGTGAGAAACAACCACTCGGAGAGGCAATGATGACTCCTCTCAAAATGGTCCGTAGGAAGTCACCATAGATGGTGATGGGTCCAAGGTGCAGGGACCTCTGGGTCTATCCTCTGGAATAGAGGGGCTGTCATTGACAGAGGGAGACCTGCAACTAGCAATGTAATGATGTTTCCTTGATAGGAGCGCGAGGTGGAGAACCGAAGTGTCGGAGTACTAATGGCAGGACTATCATACTGTGAGGGATAACTGGGAAAGTAGAGTGGGTGGACTCAAACTTCCTTTGTTCAGAGTATGATGGTGGGGATGATCGGGCAGCATATGAAACTGACTGGTGGGAAAGGGATCATAGCTGTACTGGATCAAGGATAGGGACTTGGATGAGTGATACTCAAGCTGGTGTAAAAGGGCAGGAGACTGCAGAATACTCTGAACAAAGGCGACCTGATTGGGGGTGTTGCTGAGATGATCGATCATAGTGCTAGGAGGCACGGGGGGACTTCTTCAAGGGTTAAGGAACTAGAAGAAGTGTGTGTAAATGGTAATGTCATGTGGATTTATACAAGCCCATGACAGTTCATGCTCGTGATTGCTTTCAATTTTAAGGAGTCTGAAAGCGATAAGAAGACTCTATCATAATGGAATGGTACTGTTGTGTGGATTTGTACGAGCCCAAGACAGTTCATGCTCGTGGTTGCTTTCAATTTTAGAGAGTCTGAAAGCGATAAGAAGACTCCAGGGGGTTGCTTTTTCGTGTGTTAGTCTCCAAGGCCCGAAGAAGCATAAAAGGATGCAATGAAGAACTCTTCCAACCGGTGTGACTAGAGTATTCCTTTTTCGTAATTAGTCTACCAGGTCCGGAAAAGGGTTAAACTTATACCAGATAGACACCCTTTCATGTAATTTAACGAGCATGAAAGGAAGCAAGATTGCTCGGCAATATTTTCATTGTTTTAGGAGTCAGAAAAGAGCTTAACAGAAACTCCCTAAGTGCCTTTTTTGTAAAGGACTTGTCCGACCCGAAAAATGGATAAAATTATACCGAACAAAAAGGAATGGTCAGGCAAGGAGGAAGTGCTCAATCAAGGAACATTGATGATGACCAAGATTGAGGGTAGGGGGGAACACTGGTGGGACTCCTTGCAGGATAATGAATGGTGGCAAAATAATGAAATAATTGCAGTATGACAGGAGTGAATGGCTCATGTAAAAATGTGGAACAATCTGATGGCAGCCGATGTGGCACACAAACCGAGGTAGAAAGGTGTCGGGACACAATGTTGAAACTATACCAGGTGAGAGCGAGAAATGATCTCAAGCATCATCACGAGCTCGGAAAAATGAATCCGGCGATATCAAAAGTGTCAAAAATGGATGACGGTCGATGTGGCAAGCAAACCGATGCTACGGGGGGTGTTTTGGAAAAAATACTTGAAATATCTAGGGGTGAGAATGAGAAATGATCTCAAGCATCATCACGGTCTCAGAAAAATGAATCCATTGATATAAAATATATCAACAATGGAGAGCAGCCGAAGTGGCACACAAAGCGAGATGACAAGGTGTCATGTCATGATGTCAATAAAGGTTCTGGTAAGAGCGAGAAATGATCTCAAGCATCATCACGGGCACGGAAATATGAATCCAACGGTGCAAATGGTGCGAAAAATAGAGGTCATAAGGACTCCGGAATAGTCAAAGGAAATAACTAGGTTAAAAAATGGTTGCAAATAAAGGTGAGCCCACTAAGCCAAGGATGCAGTGGTGGGGAGAAATGATGACCCGTGGGGGAAGAATACTAGGTGTATCAAATCAAATCAAATCTACAAGTGATATGTGACCTCAAAAATGGTTGAGATCACAAGTGTGAAAAAGTGAGCAGGGTTAATGACCTGCCCCCATGCTATGTGCATGGGGTTTGTGATTGTGGATCACATATGTGCTGGTTTGAATGATGGGTTCACTGACGTGATGAGATAGATGTGATGGGGTAGGTTCAAAATGATTGATCATCCCCCCTATCCCAGGATCGAGGTAATCTATTATGCCCCTTGAATCAGAGGTGTTACTGTGGTGTTCTATGATAGCAGGGTCAAGACCAGGCCTTTTGGTATAGGACCGAGCAAATACATCATGGAATTCTTGGAAATTTTTCTTGTACTCTCCGATCTCATATTCACTACAGGAGGCTCCTAAAGTGATGAGTTCAGGGGCACCGCCTGGGGCAGCGATATCAATTTGGATTGTGGGTGAGATGTTGGCCATGTTACCCTCCTCAAAGGCATCAGGAGTGGGAATGGGATCCTTAAACCAATCGACTTTGGTGGGAAGGAAATCTTTGGACTCAACCGTGAATTGGGTAGCTGTGGTAGAGGAGGATTCTTCTGGGAGGAAATAGGAACGATGGTGCATGTCTTCCCAGGGATAATCCGGGGCAGTGAGAGCCTCTAGAATCTCCTCATCATTGCAGAAACTTTGAATTGTCAAATCAGTTGACAAGGGAGTGGTAGTTGAAGAGATCATATAAATGGTGTTAATCTCTCTGGATGGGGATGAGACCGGGGGGTTGATCTCCTCAATTGTGGGGGGTGCCGTCTCAAGGTCCAGATTATTCATTTCGTAGAGAGCTGCTCTGTAATCTGGGAGATCGGGACAGTGATGTGAGTAATAGCCGTAAACACCGCATATTGCACAAGGGTGGTTGGTACGCAGTGATTTATCATGAGGTTTAGGGGTTGGATCGAGTTCGACAACCGAGATGTTGGGGTCATCGTCAAGCATTTGCATGTGTTCCTGTAATGCAGGTAATTGTGGACATTGATGAGTCGGATGGCCTAACTCATCACACAACGAGCATTTGGGAGGAGCATGAACCACAGGGGGGGGTGGGGTTTAACTATTTTGGGTGGGGGTACAACAGTGTATGGTTGTGGGCCTCTGCCCCCAGTGGGATTGATAAGAGGGGGGGATTCGTAGATGACGAAGGGGTAGTGACATCGGGAGGTGGTTGACTAGTAGTGGCAATGGGTTGCACTGGTTGGAGGATGAAATTTGGTGTCGGTGGGGGCATGGGAGGCGAAATATACCACACGGGTAATCCCAAGGTTAACCCAGGGAGGCTAAGAGTAGCCATAACCGGGGTGCTTACTACTCCCGAGGGAGGAAATAGGAAGGGGATTGTGTGGATGGGTGTAACACCAATGTGACTAGGTACCAATGGTGGTTTGTATAACAAGGGCGGTTGATTGTTGTGTGTTTGCATATTGTGGGAAAGGGTACATAGGTCAGATACTTCGGGCACAGGTGCCGGGGGAGGAATGGATTGGAATGTGGAGGTCATCGGCATATCTGAGTAAACTCCGAGTCCCACAGAGGAAACAAATGAGGTAGTTGCACCACCAACAGGTTGTTCAACCATGGTGAGAACATTCTCGGGTGCAGTGGGGGCATTTAGATCGTAATAGGTGAGTTGGTCGACCTTGACCATGTGTCCATCATGGGGGAACATCATGGTAGGAAAAACGGATGAGGAAACCGCCCACATGGCATACATGTAGCTACGGCCAAGTAAGAGGTTATAATCAAGTTGGGCATTGATGACCTCTATGTCAATGAGTACGGTTTTAGTAGCCAACTGGATGGGGACATTAGCTAAGAGACCTTGGGGTTGAGCCGAACGATCGTCGTAGACTGGAAACGCAGTGGTGGATTGCTGGAGAGTAGGGGATCCCAACTTCTGCCAAACGAATGTGGACATAACGCATGTAGAGGCACCTTCATCGATGATGCACCGATGGATGACAAGATTCCGAATGGAAACAGAAACTTAGAATGCTAAAGTGGAAGGCAGGCATGGTTCAAACTGGTCCAAATCGAATGCCATCAGCTGTGAATCATTTGGGTCAATAGAACCAATGGCGGAGAGCAAAGTCTTACACTGTTAAGGACAGTTCAACCAATGGCGGAGAGAAAAGTCTTACACTGTTAAGGACAGTTCTTTAAGACTTCCAACGCAGAAATGGCTGTGGGAGATTGGGCTAAGTCATCTACAATGTTGTAATTTGACGCAATGTGAGCATTGGGGTTATTGTTGATGCGACGAAGTGGGAAGCGAGGTGCTTTGGAGATGCCATCAAGTGGATCCAGGGGTATACGTAACATCTGATCGATGGGATGAGCGTTAGGGTTTTTGTCAGCAGGAGAGGCTTCAGGGGTGGAGCCATATTGGTTTCGACAGGTTTGGAGGTTGACATCAGCGGATGGCATCATCAACAAGTGGTGGGTACCTGAATCTAACATGGGTTGATTAGGAGCATCATAAGTGATCTATTGTTGTGGTGGCGCGTTGCCTTGAGGGGGAGCCAACGGCTGAGTGTTCACTACGCCTTGGGTTTGTAAGGGGTTTTGCAGCACCAAAGGTTGATGCTGAGGTGGTGGGGGGTTGGGTGGTGCCTGAGGAGCCGCGTGCCCTTGATGATGGGAATCATCAGTCCAGAGTTGCCAAGATCGGTCCAAATGTGGGCAAGCATGTGTGTAGTGGCCATAGACCCCGCAAATAGAACAAGGATGGTTTATTCACAGATTAGGATTTTTGGCCTGCTTGGGCGGTCGATCAGGGTTCTGGTTGGCAGGTGCCGTGTTATTGTTGTTTAGGGGATTGGGAGGTTGACCACCTTGGTCTAGAGGGGGGTTGTTTCCACGGTTACGGCCTTTGCCACGGTTTTGATGGCCCTATTGGCGCTGGTTGTTTTGGTTCTGCTGTGGATTCTATTGGGCATATACTTGCCCTTGGGAAGCAGGTGGGTTCTGGGGTTGTGCAGGTGCGGGAGCAGGCTGCGGTGGATAATAAGTAGGTGGAGGCTGCGCAGGTGCTGCACCTTGTGGGGGTTGCTGATACGTCTGCGGAACGAGTTGTGGGTTTTTCGCAGGGGCTACCTATGGCGAGTAATAAGTGGGTTGGGCTTGAGAGGACATAGGAGCTGGTGCAACCTGTGGGTCGTAATATAGCTGAGGTGTGACTGGGGGGGGCGTAAGCGGGGGATGCATGACCAAAGCACTAAGGTGGACATGAGGGTCCGTGGGAATGGTGGTGATGTGCCATGGGAGCATACGAATTGGTTGCTCTAGATTGAGATGTAGCCCGCGAAAGGTTGGGGCCATGGCCAGGACGTGCTATGGAAAAGGGTTGGGGATGTGAGGCAACATGGCCAATGATGCCGTCTGCGACATGGGATGCCCCCGGCGCATTGTGTTGGGAGGAATCACTGCGAGGGGAATCAAGTATGATGGTATATAAATAACCCGACTGGGCATAAATGAGGTCAAATTGCTAGGCTTTGAGGATGGCCTCTTCTTCAAACTGGGGTTGTTCGGATGCCACATCCTTGGCAATGACAGGAAGGAGGGATTTTAGAAACCAATCTAAGAAGATACGGTCGTCTAACTTGATTTTGCAGAGGCTGCGGCGGCGACGCCACTCATGAATGTGGTCAGTGATGTGGGTAGCCGTGTTATGTCTGCAAGATAGTAGGATCTCAACTCCCGCGTCATAGCGGACAGGTAACTGAAAGAACTACAGGAAAGTCGAGGCAAGGGAGGTAAAGGTGGCATGGGTCCCATGGGGCTGCTTGATGTACCACTTAGCTATAGAGCCAATGAGGGTGCGTTGTAACAGACGAAGGCGAACAGAGTCGTCCACTATGGAGTTGGAGGAACACCATAGATGGAAGGACATAATATGGTTCTGGGTGTCCTCACCTGCCTTGCCCTCAAACTTAGGGATGTTGGAGGGGAGCTTGGTGGTCATGTGAGGCCACGTAGGGTCGTGTCTGATGGGATCATTAGTCAGTCTAGCTAGGTCAGGAAGGTTGAGGCTAGCCATGAATGGAAAACTAGTAAAAGGATGTGACATACTAGTGGGTGTGACCATGTTGGGGCCAATGCCCCCAAGTGTAGGGGCTTGGTTTAGGATGTTTCCCCCAAGTGGAGGAACGAAAGTGGTATGGGATGGTCCTACACTACCATGGGTAGTGTGAGTCACTGATGGAGTGGGAATGGGTATGCTAGCTACTGGAATGGGTGTAGTGAGTGGAATGGTAGATGTGGGCCCCATCGAGGGCATACTCAAAATAGGTGTGGTAGCTGGTGTGGTGGTGGGTGCTCCACCAATGGTCCCTACAAAGAAAGGGGTGGAAGTTACGCCAGCCATGGGACTGGTTGGTGTAGTGTAAATGGGGTTCTCGGACTCTGCCTCAAAATCAAAGGTAAAATAAGGGGCGTCTAGCTTGGGTGACGGAGTTCTATGCCGTTGATGAGTGGAGTCAAGTGACAAGGCTCGAGATCTATGATGAGTGGTATCAAGTGATGAAGATATATGTCTATGACGGGTGGTGTCAAGTGAACCGTGCTGTGGGGGTTCGCCCCGGAGGCGTCGAGAATGTCTCGGGGAATCAATGGTGACAGATGGTGTCAAATATATGGGGGTTGTGTTGAGTGAAAAACAGCTCAAAAACCCTAATGCAACCGAGCATGAAAAAGGAGAGCACAAAAAATATGGCACTCAGGCCAACAACCAACTCAAAACACTTACTGTAACAGCTGTGCTACAATAAGTGGAGTATCAACAGAAATGGTCAGAATACCAACAAGCAGCAAGTTTCCTAAAAAAATAAAAATAGTGGACTCCTTAGACCAAAAGGAGGTAAGAGAGCATGCAAACACCTAGATAAATAGTATTCTGACTCAACTAGACATATCCTCTGCAAGATGATGAAATCCAAGTCAGACAATATGGATAGTAGAGCCAAGTGGCTAAAGATATCCCCCTACTGGGAGGGACACCGAGTAGTCAATCCTAGAAGAAAGGCAACTAAGATACCCCGTTCATGACACGTCCAGAAAAGGTGAATCTGTCGTTTGGTTCTATCACCGCGGTATCCCCATACAGGTGATACCCCGAGAACTGCAAAAGGAAGCCTTCGGTTACTGAATGAATTGCGGTATTCCACTCAGGCCTCCAGAACCAGTCTGGCGACTTCAACCCTCCTAGGGGAGAGGCCTTCTGATAAACTGGTTGTGACTGTGTCAAAAAATACTAGGAGATTTTGGTTCCCTAATGGACAACAACTACGTCTCAAGTGTAAGCAACCGAGGGGTGTTATTTGGATGCCTATTCCCCCGATCCTACCTAACTACAAAATTCTTATGTGTTCCCCAAGTGGGGTTAGAATGTTGGTTGTGTTAAGTAGTTTTTTAGGGCTCACTTGAATTAGGTGACAGAGTGTGTGCGTGTGACATGATGATAAACCCAAGTAAAAGTGCCACTAGGGTGGGCAACTTTCTAACTAAAAATAACAAGACAAAAATTAAACTTTGAAATGTAAAATTTTCTCTTTTCAATTAAAATGCTGATTTTTTTTTTTTAAAATATTCTATAAATGGAACATAAATAATATTGCAGAAAAGGCTGTAGGGAAGTATGGCTGCAAGTAGGACAGATGGCTGTGCAGGTGTAGAAAATAGTGTAGCAAAGTGCTGGGTTCAAAATAATGAAAAAAGTGCAGAAAACAAACAGCGGGTCTGTGGCAAATCTGGGTGGTCGGACCGCGGGAAACAGCTCAACAGTCGCGGACGGGTTGTGGGATTTTGGCCAAAAAACACAGTGGGGATGTGGGAAAAAGGCCAAAAGACATCGGCGGGTTGCAGGAAAATGGCTGAAAGCTACAGGCGGGATGTAGGAAAAAGGCCGAAAGATGCCGGCGGGTTGTAGGAAAATGGCTGAAAGCCGCAGCCGGGATGCAGGAAAAAGGCTGAAAGACGCCGGCGGGTTGCAGGAAAATGGTTGAAAGCCGCAGGCGGGACGCGGGGAAAAGGCCAAAAGACGCCGGCGGGTTGCAGGAAAATGGCTGAAAGCCACAGGCGAGATGCGGAAAAAGGGTTAACAGCCGCAGTCGGATCGCCCCGAATAAGCTAATAGCCGCGGTCGGATCACAGGTAACAGACTTAAAACTGCCGGTAGGTCACCGAAAACAGTTTGAGAGCCGCGGTCGGATCGCAGGTAAATGCCTGAAAGATGCAGTCGGAACGCAACTGCAGGGGGTAAAAGATGCGGTTTACAACAGCCAAAAGGGATAGCCGAACAAAAAAAATAGTGCAGAAAATTAAAAACCTTGAAAACTTTAACAACTATAACCAGAAATTCAAAGGAACACAAGTGGAGTCGCCAAAACTGTAGCTAGGGTTTTCACCCTAGCTTGTACAAATGAGCACCTACTAAGGAGAAAGGACTCCTTAGTAGCAGTTCAATAAACAGTAAATGTTAGACAATACATTAAAATGGAAATTATTCTATACAAGTGCATGAAACATAAAAGACAAGAAATAAAAATGGTTTTTTGTATTAAAGATTATACCTCCGATGTGAAGGTTGGTGAAGTTCTTGCAATTGTCCAAGAGGGTTGCTCCGAACTCTAGCTTTGCTCCTTCTCTTTCTCCAAAGGGTTGGAAATGGGCCAAAGGGGCACTCAAGGGTGAAAGTAGCTAAAGGGTGAGCTAGGGTTTCAAGAGTGATTTTGGCAGAGTAAGGGTATGTTTTTGACTCTAGATATGAAATGAGGGGCCTCCATCATCTATTTATAGGTTTTTAGTGGTGGAGTGCTGGCTCATGGTTTTGGGAACCATATGGTTTAGGTCAGCTGTATAGGGTTTTTGCTTCCTTTCCCTCTTTTTCCTCTTTTTTTATATTTTTTATTCCCTTTTTAGAGGGTGTTTGCTATTTTGGAGGAATTTTGGATTATTTAGGGGGAAAAGGGGGTTTTTTGGCATTTTGGAGGCCTTTTTAATGGTTTTGTGGCCTTTTGGAGGCTTTTTAATGGGATTTTTAGGTTCTGGAGGTAAATATGGTAGGAAATATGGACAAATGAGTCATGTAAAGGACTAGATGAGGTAGTGAGCACTTTTTGGGTGTTAACACCATGTGAGGACAACTCTCACAAGAGGAAACCTGCATGGGCTAGAGAGCTCATTTAAGATGCAAAAAGATTTTGCATTCTAGAAGAACACAGAGCAAAGAAGAGAACTAGATCTCATACCAGCTATGTTTCTTTACTCTATGATATCATGAACAAAGAACCTTCCAATTACGAAGAAGTAGCGGAAAAGAAAGAATGGAAGGACGCCATGGTCAAGGAATACCAATCAATAATGAAGAACGATGTTTGGGATGTTGTCCCAAGACTTGAAGGGAAGTCTATTGTGACTTCCAAATGGATCTACAAAATCAAGCATGCTGCAGATGGCAGCATAGAAAAATACAAGGAAAGATTCATAGCTCGTGGCTTCTCTCAGAAAGAGGGAATAGATTATGAAGAAAATTTTTCTCCTGTAGCCAGGTACAATTCCATCAAAACAATACTTGCCCTGGCTGCAACAATGAAATGGAAGATACACCAGATGGATGTCAAGACTTCTTTCTTGAATGGTGTAGTTGAAGAGGAAGTATATGTGGAGCAGCCACTCGGATTTGAAACACATGACAGAGAGTCATATGTGTGCAGATTAAGGAAAGCCTTGTATGGCTTGAAGCAAGCTCCCAGAACTTGGTATGGTAGGATGGACAGTTTCCTATCTGGTTTGGGCTTTACCAAGAGTAAAGTGGATTCCAACCTTTACTACAAGGTTGAGGAAGGAAATCCTGTGATACTACTTCTATATGTAGATGACCTGTTTGTAATAGGAGATGATAGATTGATTGCCGATACAAAGAGGAAGCTTGTTGCCGAGTTTGATATGAAGGACTTAGGGATGATGCATTATTTCCTAGGTATGGAGGTGTGGCAGAGTGTAGATGGGATCTTCCTTGGACAAGGGAACTATGCAGTAGATATCTTGAAGAGGTTCGGGATGATGGATTGCAAGGCCATGGCCACACCTATGGCATCGAACTTGAAGCTTCTATGTGATGCTTCATCTAAGCTGGTTGATGTCTCTATGTATCGTCAGATGATTGGGTCCTTGATGTACCTGATGAACACGAGACCAGATATTTACTTTGCGATGAATACATTGAGCCAATTCCTGACGGATCCGAGGGGTGTTCACCTAGTTGCTGTAAATCATATTCTAAGGTACCTGAAGGGTACAGTTGATTATGGGCTCAAGTATGAAGTGAATCAAAAGTTTAACCTACAGGGTTATGTTGATTCATATTGGGTAGGCAGTGCTGCAGATAGGAAGAGCACATCTGGGTGCTACTTTAGTATGGGATCAGGTGTGATCTTTTGGTTTAGCAGGAAGCAGTCCTGCGTAGCACTGAGCATAACCGAGGTAGAGTATGTTGCAGCTTGTTCGGCTAGTTGTGAGGCAGTATGGCTTCAGAAGCTACTGTCTGAGTTATTTGCTCTCCCATTGGATACTACTGGTATCTTCTGTGATAACTAGAGTTGTGTGAAGCTGTTTGAGAACCCAGTGTTTCATGGCAGGTCGAAACACATAGAGATCAAATATCACTATATTAGGGATATGGTGCAGAGAGGAGCAGTGAAGCTCCTGTATGTTGCGATAGACGAGCAGATTGCAGATGTGCTGACGAAACCACTAGCCAGATTGAAGTTCAAGTAATTCAGAGAGAGGCTTGGTGTTCTTTAGATTGGTGACACTTCGAGGAAGAAGTGATGGACACATTTCCAGAAGCCATTCCAAGCATGGTGGAAGGAGGATCCTTCACATGGCTTTGGATGTAAGAACTGGATGATGAGCATCAGGACGATGCTCCAATTACTGCTCTGTATATGCATCCGGATGATGCTGGATATGATCAGTTGGATCATTTATATGTATTTGTATATACATCATGTTGGATGCTTGGACCATGTATCTTTATATGTATCAGGTGGATACTATGTATGATCAGGTAGATCATGTGTGTTGATATATATATCAGGTGGATACATTGTGTGGATCATGTATCTGTGTATGTATCAGGAGGATACATTATATATTCAGGTGGATCATGTATGATGATATGTATCAGGTAGATACTTGGTATGCATCAAGTAGATGCATTGTATGATCAGGATGATCATGGATGACAAGCTTCAGGATGTTGCTCCAGATATGCATCAGGACGATGCAGTGATGAGTATCCGGACGATCCTCTAGGTGATATGCATCAGGATGATGCTATGATGATGATCATGATGATCATATGTATCAGGTGGATACATTACATAATCAGTTGGATTATGTGTGATGAGTTCCGAAGACACAGATGCATAGAGACTTTCCAACATGGTGGTAGATGTGTTCTCCCATGTGCGTTCATGTAAGTGCAGAGCCTTTCCGACATGATGTTAGATGTATTCTACCATGTGCGTTGATGTAAGTACAGAGCCTTTCCGACATGGTGGTAGATGTGTTCTCCCATGTGCATTGATGTAAGTGCAGAGCCTTTCCGACATGGTGGTAGATGTGTTCAACCATGTGCGTTGATGTAAGTGCAGAGCCTTTCCAACATGGTGGCAGATGTGTTCTCCAATGGCCATTGATGTAAGTGCTGTGAGCCTTTCACAGATGGTGGTAGGTTGGTCCTCCCATGCCGGTGAGTGTAAGTGTTGTGTGTGTACATCTGGGTTGTGCTTCGTGATACTCTGTGGTTGTGGACAGGTTGTGCAGTAGCATGTAAAATGTCCTAGGAGATCCGATAGGTTGAGCTGTGTGATCGTAATCAGTCCTGGGATGCTCTTTCGAGGTTTTGTTGACTCACATAATAAGTCCTGAGGATTCCACAGTATGGCCAGTGATGATGAAGACCTACAGGTGGTGGGCCTACATCCAGAATGAAAAATGACTAGCTCTATAGAACTTCCTATGATGAGTAGATCCAGAGATTGATTGAGATAGTAGCAGCTGTGACGATGACGATGATTCGAGGACGATGCATTGATGATGATGATATAGAGAAGAAGACTTGCGCTAGCTGATCTGTGTCGAGAAATACCTTCCTAGTTAAGAGGGAGTGTTGATGTATATGTAACTTCGGAATGTATTTCATCCATGTATTTCATTTATATATTGTTGTACTCCTATAGAGATGTGTCATTCCTCTATATGGAAGTGTCGTAATTTGTATTGACAAGTGTTTCAAGTATGTTAAATTGCCGATGGGTTATTAGACCACCATGTGTGGGGTTGGCCCTGATTTATATATTATATGGTTGATGTACCCAGCTAGACAAGTTGGCCCCATAAGGTTATTGGGAAAACAGGACATGTATAAATAGAGATCAGGAGATCTCTATTTGGATCATTCGAAAACTCATTCTTCCTTCACTCAGAAAGTGGCGCACTAGTGAGGAGGAGGATCATCTGCTACTAGGAGACTATCTTTGTGTATTTTGGTTGTACTTTGGTTGAGCCATTGCTCTCTCTATCTCTGAGGAAGTTGTGGGGTTTTTCACCTTAGGGTTTTCCCCACAGAAATTCTGTGTCTCTTGTCTCTCATGCTTTTTCTTCTTGTGATGATTGACATGCTTGTTATGATTGATATGCATTGATATACTGTACATGTTATTCTCTCAGTAAAGATCCTAGAGTATTGTGAATTAATGCTCAAAATTTAATAGAAATGTTAGCTATGTTACCTTCTTCGAAGGCTTATGGAGCTGGTATTGGATCTTTGAACCAATCGACCTTGGTTGGTAAGAAGTCCTTGGATTCAGCAGATAGTTGGTTTGCCGCGGTGGACGTAAACGCCTCAGGGAGGAAGTATGATCGATGGTGCATATCATCCCAAGGGTAGTCCGGTGCAGTGAGTGTTTCTAGGATTTCTTCATCGGTACGAAAGTAGTGTGCCATTAAATTAATTGGTTTGGGTTTATAGGTAGTTGAAATCATATAAATGGTATTGATTTCTTCTAAATCGGAAGATTCTGGGGGGAATATTTCCTCAATAAGTGGTGGGGATATATCTAGTTCGGCATTATTCAAATCGTATAGTGCTGCTCTGTAATCTGGGAGGTCAGGGCAGTGATGTGAATAATGGCCGTAGGTGTCGCATATTGCACAAGGGTAGTTTGTACGCAATGATTTATCACGAGGCTGAGGGGGGAGTTCTAGTTTAACTACTAGAACATTGGTGTCGTCATCCAACATATTCATTTGTTCTTGAAGTGTCGGTAGTTGTGGACATAGATGGGTAGCGTGGCCTATATCATCGCATAAGGAGCATTTAGGGAGCACATGGGTTGGGGGATTCTTACCTAATTTGGGAGTCACTGGGGGGGTGCGAGTTGTGGGTGTAGTGTTGTAGTTTTGTGGACCTCTGCCCCCAGTGCGATGGGATTGAGGGGGGACATAACTAGGTGTCGATGTAGTGCCCCCTATTGAAGGTTGTTGGTTTTGGGGGTTCGAAACACCTAGTGGTGGATGATTTTGGGGGTTGGGTATGCTAGGTGGTGGATGGTTCGACATATTCATGGGTTGTACCGGTTGTAAAAAAATGGTTGGAGTCAGTGGGGGGGTTGGGGTAGGAAAATACCAGATAGATAATCCTAACGTTAAACCTGGAAGGTTAAGTGTAGCCATTAGTGGTGTGCTGACAACTCCTGAAAATGGAAACAGGAATGGGAGAGTGTGAATTGGTGTTGCTTCGATATGACTAGGCATGATGGGTGCTTGTGGTGGTGGTTGAGGTTGTTGAGGATGTTGTTGTTCGTTGTGCGACAGGGTGCACAAATCGGATACTTCAGTTACTTGGAGAGGGGGTGGGATAGAAGGGAAAGTGGTGGTCATGGGATTATTCGAATATATCCCAGGTCCGACTGAGGAGACGAACGATGTAGGTGCATTATGAATGGGTTGTTTGATCATGGGAAGAACATTTTTAGGTGATGCGGGGGCATTGGGATCGTAGTATGTAATCTGGTCGATTTTGACTACACATTCTTCATGGGGGAACATAATGAGGCAAAAAACTGAAGAAGCGACAGCTTTCATTTTATACATGTAGCTTCGTCCCAGAAGGAGACTGTAATCAAGTTGGGCGTTAATGACCTCTATATCTATGAGAACCAATTTTCCCCCAAGCTGTATGGGTACGTTCACTAACAAACCTTGAGGTTGAGCTGCATGACCATCGTAAGCTTGCAGTGTGGTAGTTGACAGTTGTAGCATTGGGGATCCAAGTTTCTGCCATACAAAAGTCGACATAACGTAGGTGGAGGCACCTTCATCGATTATGCACCGATGAATGACGAGGTTGCGAATGGATACAGAAATTTGAAAAGCTAGAGATGAAGGAAGATGAGGTTCGGCTTGGTCTAAGTCGAAAGCCATCATGTTGGAGTCATTAGGGTCTACGGCACCAATGGCAGATAACAACAATTTTCTCTATGCAGGACAATCTTTTAGGATTTCTAGAGCGGACATAGCGGTGGGGGACTGAGCTAAATCCTCTACAATGTTATAGTTGGATGCTGCATGAGCGTTAGGGTTATTGTTAATTATTCTTAAAGGGAAACAAGGTGCTTTTGGACCCCCGTCCATGGGCATATTAGGTATGCAAAGTGGTTGATCGGTGGGGAGAGTACTCGAAGATGGGTCGGTAGGTATGGTCTCAGGGGCGGAGCCGTATTGATTTCGATGGGTTTGAAAATTGACATCATTAGATGACATCATTAGCAAATGGTGAGTATTGGACTCTGTATGCTGGTAATCGGCTGCTACATAGGTGATTTGCTATTGTGTTGTAGTGGATCCTTGAGGGGGATCATTTGCATGAGTGTTTACCATGCTTTGGTTTGGTAGGATATTTTGCAATATCATCGGTTGTTGCTGAGGAGGAGGTGCTGGCTGAGCAACATGTCCCTATCGTTGGGCATCGTCAGTCCAGAGTTGACACGCTCGATCTAAATGGGGACAATTATGTGTGTAATGGATATAGACTCCACATATTGAACATGGATGGTTTGTTCTCAAGTTATTATTTTTGGCTTGCTTTGGTGGACAGTCAGGGTTTTGGTTGGGGGGAGCAGTGTTATTATTATTTGGGGGATTAGGTGGTGGTCCACCTTGGTTGTGTTGTTGGTTGTTTCCGTCGTTACGTCCTCTTCTGCGGTTTTGTTGACCTCCTTGGTTATGCTGGTTGTTCTGGTTTTGAGGTTGGTTTTTCTATGCGTACACATGCCCTTTGGTAGTAGGTGGGTTTTGAGGTCATGGAGGATCTCGAGCAGGTTGCGGTGGGTAGTAAGTAGGAGGGTTATGAGGTGGACCTATTGCTTGTTGCGGTTGTGGGTAACCTTGAGCTGCTGGAAGTGTTGGAGCAAGAGGTGCTACCTATTGAGGATAATAAGCCACTTGGGCTTGTGGTTGAACTGAATTCTGATGGGCTTGCAGGTTATAATATGGAGATGGTGCATAAGCTGATGGTGCTTTCCCAAAACACTGTGGTGGACATGAGGGTCCATGAGTGTGGTGGGTTTGTGTTATCGGAGCATACGAATTTATAGCTCCAGAAGGAGATGTAGCCCTAGAAGTGTCCGGGGCATTGTTTGTACTCATCATGGTAAAAGGTTTGTTTTGCACCATACCCTAGCCGATAATACCGTCGGTGACATGGGATGCCCCTGGCGCATCATGGCGAGATGGATCACCGCGGGGGGTGTCAGGTAAAATGGTGTATAGATATCCTGACTGGGCATATATGAGGTTGAACTGTTGGGCTTTTAAGATGGTTTCTTCTTCCAACTGGGGTCGTTCAGAAGCTACATCTTTGGCTATGAGGAGGAGGAGTGATTTGAGGAACCAATGCAAAAAGATATGGTCGCCAAGCTTTATCTTGCAGAGGCTACGACACTTACGCCACTCATGGATATGATCAGTGATGTGTGTAGCGGTGTTCTGTATACAAGCCAAAAGTGTTTCCACTCCTGCATCATAGCATACAGGTAGTTGAAAGAACTGAAGGAACGTTGAGGCGAGGGATGTAAAAGTGGGGTGTGTCCCATACGGCTACTCAATGTACCACTTGGCTGCAAAGCTAGTGAAAGTTCTTGGTAAAAGTCTGAGTCAAATAGAATCATCTACTATGGAGTTCGAGGAACACCATAGGTAAAACAACATGCTGTGGTTTTGAGGGTCTTCCCTAGCTTTTCCTTCAAATTTTGGGATGTCTAAAGGGAGCTTTGTGGGCATAGGGGGCCAAGTAGGGTCATGTCGGATGGGATCATTTGTTAGCCTAGCCAAGTTTGGTAGGTTAAGGCTAGCCATAAATGGCAAACTGATAGAGGGGTGTGATGCTGTTATGGGGGCATAAGTGCTGGTGGTGGTGTTATGTATTGGGCCACTGCCTCCTAGGGGAATGTGTGTGAAAGGGATATGTCCTCCAATCAAAGGGTTATGGGTGGTAACTGTATTCCCAAGTGTAGCTTGAGTTACATATGGGTTTGGATTTGGTATAGTAGACCTAGGATTTGGTATACTGGAAGTGATTCCAGTCACAGGTATATCTATAGCAAGTGTAGGTCCTATGTTGGGCATCCCTAGAGTAGATGTAGTTCCTATATTAGGCATGCCTAGAGTGGAAGCAGTTCCCAGGTTGGGCATACCAACAATGGTTGTGGGAGTGGTGGCCAATGTGGTCGCTGGGATGGTCAAAGACATTCCACCAACAGTCCCTGTGTTGAAAGGGTTGGAAGAAAAATTAGCCATAGGGCTAGTGGGTGCGGTGTATTTGGGATTTTTGGATTCTTCCTCAGAATCTGATGTGAAATGAGGCGCATCAGAATCGAATGAAAGGGCTCTATTCTGATGACGTGTGGAGTCAAGGGAACCATACTGTGGGGAATCTCCCCGAAAGTGCTAAGAACGTCTCAGGGAATCAATGGTGACAGTTTTATCAAAAGACTATCAGGTGGTGGTGAGTGGAAAGCTCTAAAGCCCTAATGCAACTGTGTGTGCAAGAGGGGAGCGTAAAAAATAAATGGCACTCAGGCCAAAAATCAACCTCAAAAACACTTACTATAACAACTGTGCTATAGTAAGTGGAGTAATAAAACAATGTGGTCAGGAAACCAACATGCAAACAATTCCTACAAATAGAAAAAGGTAGACTCTATGACCAAAAGGAGGTAATGGAGCATGCAAACACCCAACTAAAAAGTATTATGACTCGACAAGGTATATCCTCTGCAAGGTGATGAAATCCAAGTATGACAATATACATTGTAGAATCAAAGGCTAGATATCCCCCTACCGGGAGGGATACCGGGTAGACAATCCTAAAAGTTGGGCCACTAAGATACCCCATTCATGACACGTTCGGTTGGGTGAATTTGCAGTTTGGTTCTATCACTGTTGTACTCCCATAAGGGTGGTACAATGAGAATTGCGAAAGGTATCCTTCGGTTACTGAATGGATAGTGGTATTCCACTCAGGCTTCCGGAACCAGTCTGGCTACTTCATACCTCCTAAGGGAGAGGCCTTCCCGATAAATTGGTGTTAAACCATGTCAACAAATAATAAGGGATTTTGGTACCCTAAATGTCAAATCACTATGTCTCAACATGAAAAATGAGTGAGGGGTGTTATTTTGATACTTATCCCCTCGGTCCTACCTAGCTAAAAAATTATTTTTGTGTTCCCCAAGTGGGGTTAGAATATTGGTTGAGTTAGCGTAATTTTTAAGGCTCACTTGAAATTATTGTGACAAATTGTGTGATGGTGTATGTGTATACCAAAACAATGTGCCTCACATGGGCGATTTAATCACAAATCAAAATAATGAATTTAATTTACGAAAAAATGAAAGATGTTTGAAATATAAATGCTTTAATAACCTTTTCAAAAAATATGGATTCTTTAAAAATTAAAGCACATAAAAGATGTAAAAATAAATGGATTTTTAGAGTCTTTCTTGAGCAAAAATTAAGCAACTTTTAGAAATATGGTTCTAACTTTGCAATGTATAGACTTAGAATCTCAGAAATACTTATAAAAAAACTTTCTTTCAATTATCTAAATTTTTTTAAAAAGATAAATGAAGTATTAAACAAATATCACTTTAATAGTGTTGCAATAATAATATAGTGGGCTGTAAAAAATTGCAGAAATTAATGCTAAAAAAAAAACTATTTTTAACGAAATTATTTTTTGAAAAAATGGGCCGAAACGAAACAGGAAATATCACGGCTTTCGGGTCAAAACCCGCAATGAGCTGCGCGGCGATATGGGCGAAAGTTGTGATGGACCGCATGGGAAAATGTGAAATAGTTGCGATGGACTGGGCGAGAAAAGCTCGCCCAGCTACGATGTGCAGCGCGGGAAAAGGAGAAAATTCATGATGGACCGCGTGGGAAAAAGGCTCAAAGTCGTGATGGACCGCGCGACTAAGAGGTTGAAAGTTGCGATGTATGGACAAAAAAATGGCCATCAAAAAATGAACCCAAAAATGGAAATTTTGGGCTGTTTCGGGCTGCAGAAAGAGCCAATGGCTAGGGCATCTATCAAGAAGCTGACTAGTATGGCAAATCTACAGTTTGTATGAAAAAACCTACTAAAATAAAGATCTAAAGCAAAAATTTAAAGTTCGAAACCCAACGGAGTCGCCAAAAATTGTTGCTTGGTTTTTCAACCAAGCATGTGCAAGGATGCACTTATTAATGTTAAGTTTATACTAATTTGACTAGCAAGATCACCGAAAGAAACACAATCACAAGATAGACAAATATTTTACCCTGGGAAACCCTCATGGGGTAGAAAACCCAACAAATCTTTCCTCAATAAGATGATCAACCTAAATACAAGATGTGCTCCAAGACTTGAGCTCCTTCTTATTGAATATTGTAACTTCTAAGAATATTATATTTGTACTTTATTATTCCGTAGATGTTTCATCCCTATGAGGTAATTCTATTATGTATCCAGAGATGTTTATTCCTCCGTTGGATTGTGGTAACTAGGGTTATTAGATCCACCATGCGGGGGTCGGCCCCGAGTTAATTAATTAGGGGTTATTAGACTCCCTTGGGAGATGTTGGGACCAGGTTGAGATAAAGTTTTGGAAGCACCTTTTTGAGGCAAGCAGGGAAATTTGAGCTAAGCGCAGCTCAGAAACACAATTTTGGCTAGGTATTGAGGATGCTGCGAAGTTGTGTGCAGCATCCAACTTTTGACCAGACTGTGTGCAGCATCAAAGTTTTGGCCATGATGCGAAGACAAGTACTACGCTGAAGCAGTGCTGCGGAGTTAGGAGGCCACGTGGAGCTAGCAAAGTGGTGTGCTGGACAAGTATCAAGTGTAGCTACCGGCTTGACCGGTAGCAGCCATTTTTGGAAATATATTTCAGGATTGCCGAGCGACAGACGTACGCAAAACAGGAAGGCAGCCATGCGTGGGTTGTTAAGGAAAGCAACATTTGGCACGCTTAGAAGGTAAAACCGTTAGAGAGAAATGGTTTGGCAGAAGCAACCTGCAGGCATGCGTGCGACAGGAAGGTCGATAGCGACAAAATGAGGACGTGGAGATTCACCATGTTCAAGCATATGCTACCAGGAGCCAGCAAGAGGGTTTGGAAAACCGACGCAGTTTTGGAAACCCTTAGGGTTTTGGGTTTTAGTTCTTCGACATTGTACAGACATGACCTTCGGGCATGATCTATTTAAGAAGACATTTTGTATGGGATGGGGGTTCGCTTTGGGGGGTTTGGCTTTGTAGGTTCTTAGAATTGTTCTCTTTTTGGATTGTTGTTCTTTTGTTGTTGCTGAGAATATTGTAAAGGCTCTGCAGCTGTGTGCACAGAGACCTAGCCGAGAGAAAGAAGAGTTTGCAGCTGAGTTTGCAGACTAAGAACAGTTGCCCCATCCCTTTTGAAAGAAATATATTACCAACCGTTCTCGTGGATGTAGCTTTCCATCCGGGGAAGTGAACCATGTTAAATCCTGTGTTATGTGATGATGTTTATGAATGAATGACTGTCTGTATTTTTTGTAGAATGAATGCTTGAATGTTTCCTTGTATGCTGTAATATGAGAACTTTGATATGCATTTACCAATAAAAGAAGTTTGGGACTGATATGCTAGGTTCCACGGAAGTAGATGAATGGCAAACATTTCAATTCTATGTTAAGTTCGTGAATCAGTCATTTAAGTTTAAATACTTTCTTAAACACAGTGAGGGAACGCAGCATAGTTAATCATGTTATCATTTCGGTTCACATTGTAATAATCCAAGTTCTAGAATGAATGCTAGAAAGATAACCAGCAAATGCCTGAATGAATGGATGAGTGATATTCATTTTAGTGCCTTAACGTTTCCGAGATCTTCCAAGTAGAGGATAAGTGTGGGTGACTCGCAGTTCCAGGAGAAGATTTGCAGCAGTAAGAAACCCCCTGTGCAGCTCGTAGTGTTGCCTACACCATGCCGTAATGCTCGTAGCATAGATCCTGCTGTGTACCGCATCACTCTACCCACAGTGTCATCCTTCTGTCCTGCACTACGCAGCTTGTTCTTATAAACAACTCATCATTTCCTGTGGAAACCTGATTCTGCAATACCCCATAAAGATACACCTCGGGTGAGACCTCAACCTGCTCGTAGGTTGTTGCCAAAAGGGCTGGTACGAAGGGGTTTTGTTGGTCAACGGGAGAACCGCAAAGAACCTGGGTCTAATTGGAAACCTATGGGTCAGTTTAAGCCAACAAATGGTTTCGTTGCCACGCTAGAATCCATGATGAGTTGAAATGGTTCTATTGCCGTGCTAGAATCCATGATGAGTTGAAATGGTTCCGTTGAGTTGCAATCACGATGTGTGAAGAAGAATATCAGTTCCCTGAAGGATCTGACTATTGGCATCCTGGAAAGACAGAAATCCAAGCTTGGTGGGATAAGACCATAAGCGATTTTAACAGACAAGAAAATAGACATCCGCATCTAAGTGACACACAGTGGTTGGACAGATATCTATTGGATGACATTCACGAGATCTTTTGGGAATCGTTTCCAAACGAGCTGCATGCGTGGATCTCGCGGCTTGTAGAGAAGAAAAACTGTTTCCAAGGAGGAGTTCCTATGGAGTGGAATCCCGAGCTCACAGCGCATCTCAAAGCATTAGACAGCCCATTGTCACGCGCAGCTGATTATTGGGTCAATCATATGCTAGAAGGATTTGTAACAGAATTTGCTGGAGACACACTCAAATCCTACAGTCAAGCAAAAGCACATTTTTTTGGAGGATTCCAAGGTAAGTTTCTGAACAATCTCAGTCTATACATTAAGATGTTGTTAGCTGAGAAAGGTGTTCTAAGAATGCAGTAATATGCTTGAATTTTGTCATGATAAACAGTACATATATTGATTCTGACGAAGAGACACATACTCTTAGAAGTGGTAAGAGATATACAATTAATAAGAGTCTATAAGGCCCTAAACTTCATATAGATACTAAGATCCCCTGTGATCTTGATAACGAAGTTGCACAACCATTTACTCCTGAGAATCTGCTGGCTACACAAACCGCACCACCCTTATTGCAAAACCCACCCGCTATGCAGCCCAACCCACAGAAGACTCATCCTAGTCCATCTCTCCTGATAGACCCATTTGTATTTTTTGCACAGATCCCTTTACAACAGTTGTGCACTAATCCCGGCACCCCACCACCTAGTAGCACAATGGAAAACACTGATATGAAACTACCAATATTCAGAGGAATTGGCCTAGAAGACCCTGATCAGCATTGGTTCCTTTGTGAAACCGTATGGATTGTAAGACAAATCCAGGATGATGCTGTGAAGCAAGCACAACTCATCACCACATTCAGGGATAGAGCACTACATTGGTTTATTAAATACTCTACAGTACAACCGAGAACCCTCGCAAAAATTAATGTCTCACTGGTGGCGGAGTTCAAGAAAACTAAGTCTGAGTCTCAGTGTATAATTGAGTTGAAGGAAATAAAGCAGAGACCAACTAAAATGGTCTGGGAATTTGATCGAAAATTTAATACCTTACTAGACCAAGTAACTTTTGTTATACCACCAGAACAACATAAAGAATGGTTCATTGCTGCGCTGTTACCCCATATTAGATTTCCATTGATGCAGCAAAAGGTTCTATCCTAGGCAGAGGCCTTGGAAATTGCAATGAAGCTAGAAGCTTCGCCGATTGGGGATACTAGTTCTGGGATGTCTCAAATCCAGAACCAGCTGACCACCCTCACACTTGAACTGCAAAGTATGAAAAATGGTAAAGAACAAAGATATGAACCTAGACAGGAGATTTGGTGTACAAGTTGTAAAGGAGAAGGTCATGACCGCGAGCATTGCCCTCTATTTCGCGACTATATTAACAGTGGTGCGCCTAACCCATTAAATCAGAATTAGGCCCCATGGTGTGAAATTTGTAGAACCATAGGACATAGACCTGAAGACTGTTACCTAATCCAGAAATATGTGAAAACTCCTAAGAGTTTATACTGCAATTTCTGTAAATCAGTTGGACATGATGAATCCAACTGCTGGGCATATGAATTAATGAATGAAAGAAAAAGAGATATGGACTCAATGCGCGGAGCTAGCTTGTACCGCGTACAAGAAGATACACAGCCAAAACAAGAAAATGCACAATATGACCAAGGAGGATACAGAGGTCGTGGTGGTGGATACCGCGATAGAGGAAGAAATGCTGGTCCGGCATAAGGAAGAGGCCATGGCCAAGTCATTTTCTATAACTGTGGCCAACCCGGGCACGTGTCTAGAGATTATGTTAACCCATGCACTGCGTGCAAATATTGTAAATCGTTTGAGCATGTCATTGAAGATTGCCCAGTATTAGAGGTGGAAATGAAGAAGAGAAGACGAATAGAGGCTCCAAATCCAAACATCCAGTGGATTGCAGTAGAGAATAGACCAGTGGATCCGAGCATTAATGTGGTCATGCACAGTGGCGCTGAGATAGGCCGCGACAGAGGAGCGTAAACTTCAACATTAGGGGAAGCCAATACGAAGAAGGATCCCCTTGAAATAGTATGGATAAGGAAAGCTCCAGGAAAAGCACCCCCTCTTAACCTGCAGAAGAACAAGGAGATCTTCATTGATGCGCGGGATACCTTTAGAGAACCAGTAGATAAGTCATCAAGGATCCCGCTACGTAGTGAAACACCGCATGTTGAAAACATGCTGGCTCCATATGACAAAACAAGTATTGCGATAGATGTCCATACTTCTGTTGCGCAGTTCTTGCGAAGCTGCATGAAGTTACTAAAAAGTGAAAAATCCATAGTAGAGCGCCAGAAGCTTATCAGTCAGTATGAACCTCAGATTGCAACAGAGACTCCAGATAGTGCTGTACATCATATAAGGAAGCACAAAAGAACAAGCCGAGAGATGAGGCTTACTGCACAGATAGGAGATTTTGAAATGGATGAAGTCATCCTTGATCTGGGATCAGAAGTGAATGTCTTAACTAAGCAGACATGGTAGCAGATGGGTCGACCAAAGTTGCTCTAGTTACCTATCTAGTTACGAATAGCTAATCAGGAGAAGGTCATACCTTTTGGCCGCTTAGATAATGTAGTAGTTGACATCGACGGAGTACAGAGTCATGTAGACTTCGAGGTTATTGAAATTGTGGATGATAGTCAACCTTTTCCAGCAATATTGGGAATTGATTGGGCTATGGATAACTTGGCTATCATAAAATTGAAGACAAAGAAGATGATCTTTGAGGGGAAGCATCTTAGGGTCATCACACCATTGGATCCTAAAGATGGTGATAGATACAGTGAGCCGATTCAGGAGGAATCCCAAGCTCAAGATTTAGACTGACTATACCAGCTGACTGCGAACAAGGAAGACTACGTTAATCCTACTACAGACGGTATGCTCAGCTGGCGATGTGACACTTCTTGTATCTCTGACACGGATACAGGATTGGAGAATTGGAAAAGTCTCATGCATGAAGTATCAGCAAGAAGATGTGTGCAGGTTACAAAATCACTGGGCTGGATCGGAAAAGAGGTGAGTCCTATTCCCACATATGATGGTTCTGCTAATGTTTACAGTTTCATAAGGGAATATACTGCAGCTATACCATATGAGCATAGGCTGCCAGCTTTAGACATAGCATTGCACGATACACCTGCCAAATGGTGGAACGCACATAAGAAAACATTGACCACTTGGGATCAATGCAGAACTAAGATGCAGATCCGATTCGCCGAAAAGGTTACTTTACCCTTTGAAAAATATAATGGACAGACAGACCCTAGTCAGCACATTGAAATCTGTTCAAAGGCATGGGTGGAAAGACCACTTACAGAATGGGTACATTTATTTGTACATACATTGGATGCGGGTATCCCAGAGAAATGGTACCTCGACTTGGAGTTGCGCAGTGAACTCACTTATTGGGAGCTGCTCGCTGTGAACTTCTGGAAGGACTTCAGTTTTGAAGACGAGAATCCATTAATCCATGAAGCATTATAGCTAATCAAGAAGCGCATATTCCAGGACGACTGTCCTCATCAAAACATAACATTGCAGGAGCTTTTTGGGACAGAGTGCGTTCCCACGCACCTACAGTCAGAATGGAAGGAACATGAAGAGCACTTGATCGAGTGTTACAACTTAGCTGAAGGTACCAATGATACAAATGAAGATGATGAGGAGGACCTGCGCAACATAGATATACTAGAGTCAGAAGGAGCATGTGAGGTAGAAGGACCTCCGTTGGAAATCCCAGATATGACTGGACCAGTAAAAACACAAAAAGTGAACATTGGCACAGACAAAGAGCCAAAGTTCACATCAATAGGAGATTATTGGGATGATCAGACTATTGCAGAGATCACAGATACCTTACATGAGTATCAGGAACTGTTTCCAACAAAATTTACAGAAATGAAAGGAATTTTGGGAGACCTAGGGGTCATGAAAATACCTTTAAAACAGGTGCTAATCCTGTCAAGCAGAGGCCATACAGATTGAATCCACGGTATAACCAAAAAGTCCACGCAGAGCTAGATAAGATGCTAGAAGCAGGAATCATTGAACTAGTCGAAGAATCCGAATGGATTAGCCCCATGGTTGTTCAAGACAAGAAAGAAAAAGGTGAGATCAGGATTTGTGTGGATCTTAGAAAGCTGAATGATGCTTCGATGCATGACCCATTTCCCACTCCATTCACAGACGAAGTGCTTGATAACGTTGGAGGAAATGAGGCATATTCTTTCACTGATGGTTTCTATGGTTATCATCAGATTAGGATTGATCCTGCGAATAGGCATAAGACGACATTTGCTACAAAATGGGGGTCATTCCAGTACACCGTCATGCCTTCTGGGATGAAGAACGCACCTGCCATATTCTCTAGATTCGTCGTCGCAGCATTTAAGGATTTTATGCACAAGTTTTTAGAATCATATTTTGATGATTGGATTGTATTTGGTCTATTGAAAAATCATTGTGTGAATCTCTGCATGATGCTCAAGAAGTGTCGACAGCATCAAATATCCTTGAATTTGAAAAAGTGTATTTTCTGTGTGCCTTATGGAATTTTACTTGGCCAGATTATCTGTAAGCAAGGATTGATGGTAGACCCGGTGAAGATTGCAGTTATTGTAAACTTACCAACACCAAATTCAGTCAAGATGTTGCAATCTACATTAGGACATACTGGATATTATAGGAAATTTATAAAGGGTTATGCACAAATAACCGCAGCAATGGAGAAGCTGCTGAAGAAAGACACACCGTTCATTTGGAACGCAGAATGCGAACAGGGTTTTGACACATTAAAAGAAAAGATGGTCACTGCGCCAATTCTAGTCTTTCCAGACTGGACGAAGCCATTCCATGTCCATGTTGACGCATCATGTATTTCCCTGGGGATCATGTTAGCTCAGCCAGGAGAGGGAGGTATTGACCACCCTATTGCATTTTCTAGCAGAAAGCTTTCAACAGCAGAGAAGAACTATACTACTACTGAGAGGGAAGGCCTTGCGATGGTATATGCCCTACATAAATTTAGACACTACTTGCTGGGATCGCACTTCCTTATGTTTACTGACCATTCTGCGTTGAAATATATGGTCAACAAGCCAGTGTTAGGGGGATTCATATGCCGATGGCTATTGCTGTTCCAGGAATGTGACTTTGAAATTATTGTCAATCCAGGTAGACTGAACTTGGGACCTGATCATCTGTCAAGGATCGAGTCAGGAGAGGAGCCGATGAATATTGAAGACAGTCTACCTGATGCATAGTTATTTAGTATACATGTTGCTGATGATTATTACAAGGACATCATTAACTTCCTAACCACAAGGCTGGCACCCCAGGAATTCTCTATCCAGTAGAAAAAACAGTTAGTGGTGCGCGCCGCGGACTTCACTATAATTGCAAGATAGTTATACAAACTTGGGCCGGATGAAGTCTTGCGCAGGTGCGTACTCGATCATGAGAAGCCATTTATTCTAGCCGATGCACACTTAGGAATCGCGGGAGGTCATTATGCAGGAAGGGCTACTGCACAGAAGATATTGCGCGTAGGGCTATGGTGGCCTACAATCCATAAAGATGCCAAAGAACATTGCAGGAGTTGTGATGTCTGTCAGAGGATAGGAAAACCATCACGCTGAGATGAGATTCCATTGAATCCACAATTGACACTGCAGCCATTTGAAAAATGGGCAATAGAATTTGTGGGTCCTATAAACCCACCAGGAAAAAGAACGGGTGTAAGGTATATTATTACTGCTATGGATTACCTCACCAGACGGGCAGAAGCAAAACCTGTTAAGGACTGCAGTGCCAGTACTGCTGTGCAATTTATTTTTGAAGAAATACTCACGAGATTTGCCTGTCCGAAGATTTTGATGAGTGACCAAGGTACTCACTTTCTGAACAAGATGATTGATGCACTTACAGAGGAATTCCACATTCATCATCGGCGCAGTACTCCATATCATCCACAGGCGAATGGTACTGTAGAGGCTTTCAATAAAATATTGGAGAATGCACTCACTAAGGTGTGCAATGTAAATAGAGACGATTGGGACCTGTGCGTCTCATCTGTGCTATGGGCATACAAGACCACATGCAAGAAATTGACAGGACAGACACCCTTTCGGTTGGTTTATGGGAAGGAGGCTATAATTCCTATGGAATATATTGCCCCTAGTTTGAGAATCGCTGCATTTATAGGGATGGCAGACTGCGAAGCTCTAGAAGAAAGATTACTACATTTACTGGGCTTGGAGGAAGATCGTTTCATCGCAGGATTCCACCAGCAAGCTCAGAAGGACCACGAGAAATCATGGCATGATCGCCATATAAAGAACAAGTGTTTCTAGGTAGGTGATCTAGTCCTCCTGTATGATAGCAAATTCATGAAATTCCCTGGTAAATTTAAGATGCACTTACTTGGCCCATATACTATGATACATGTTACTAACACTGGTGCAGTCCAGTTAGCCAATTTAGCTAGTGATACCTTGCCAACTTTGATAAATGGAAGCAGGTTAAAGCTATACCATGATAGCACTGCTTCTCAAAACCATGAATAACGAACAAAGGAAGGAAATTCTAAGTGTCAAGTACAATTGGAAGTGGACACTAGAAATGTAAAGGAGTCTGTACATGTATGATAAAAGGAAGAAGGTATGATAAGAAGAATGATCTATGAACCGCGCAGCACTATTGAAGCTGCGCAGAAGGAAAATATATATATATATATATATATATATAGTGGAAGCCGCGCAGTTCACAATTTTTGGCACTACGAAGTAGCCGCGCAGCTCAAAATTTTTAGCACTCCGAAGTAGTCGCGTAGGGTTGCAGATGGGTTGCCGCGCAGTTCGGCATAGCACTCAGAGAAAAATAGCCATTGCATGGCTTTTCAGAAAATAGCCATTAGATGACCGTTGCAGCAACCACTTCAGCATTTAAAGAAAGGATAGCCGTTCTGAGCATGCTGAAGACAGAAAAGACTGAAGGATCCGCTCAAATTCACCAATGGACACCACATTAAATGCTTATATAGCTGTTGAAGGGCACGGGAGAGGGTCTGCTGTGCCTATAAATAACACCGTTGGGAGACTCGCGGGCGTTACCAAGCACTTAGAATTTTCTTGCAATTAACCTCTCTGAGCTAGTAGCCATCTGTATTCTGTCTACCTTATCCGCTACCTCATTTATGAATGTCTGAACCTTCCTTTAGAGAAGAAGAATTGACCATTGAAGAAGCACTGAGGATCTTTCAGCACGGAGGGATTCAGTAGTTAATGAAAACTCTAGTTAAGAAGGTCGCCATAGAACAAGGTGAAGGATCCCGCAGATCACCAAGAATTAATCCAACGATGCATGAAAAAGAAAAAGATAAGGTACACGTTGTAACTGCACCTCGATGCAACATCATAAAGATGGGATCCTCGACACAGAAAGCACCAATCTTTCCGACATAACCTTTGAAGATGACACCTGAATATATCTCCCCGCAGGCACGGAATGCCCCTGTGTTTAAATTGTCGAAGAATGCGAGATATGACATCTCATTGTCACCTATCTCAAAGCAGCTCTCAAGAAATCTAGGAAGTGCCAACTTGAATAAATCTATGAAGAAGATACGCCTCCTAGAATCACAAAAGCTATGCCCATCCCTGAAGATGATGTACCAGAGGACCATGACATGTTAGAACCACAAGAACCCCCCATTACAAACTTATCTAGAAAAAGAAGGCCAGCATGGGCTAGAGACATTATTCAAGGAGCTGAAAAATATGGAGCTCCTGAAGGCTCTACTAGAGAAAGAAAGAAACCAAAGCTAGTATCCAACTATTTGGCTTTGATGTGTGATCTTGTGGATCAACAACCTATTAGCTATGAAGAGTCAGCTCAAAAGAAAGAGTGGGTAGAAGCAATGACAGAAGAATACCAATCAATAATGAAAAATGATGTTTGGGATATAGTTCCCAAACCAAAAGATAAAAGTGTGGTATCTTCCAAATGGATATTCAAGATAAAACATGCTACAGATGGTAGCATTGAAAAATATAAGGCAAGATTTGTAGCCAAAGGATTCTCTCAGAAAGAGGGAATTGACTATGAAGAAACATTTGCACAAGTTGCTAGGTACACTTCAATTAGAACTATCATGGCACTTGCATCTATGATGAAATGGAAATTACACCGGATGGATGTTAAGACAGCCTTCCTGAATGGTGTGATTGAAGAAGAAGTTTACATAGAACAACCACAAGGATTTGAGGTTAAAGATGGGAGAACACATGTATGCAAGCTAAAAAATGATTTATATGGATTGAAGCAAGCTCCCAGAGCTTGGTACGGAAGGATTGACAATTTATTAACAAGCATGGGCTTTACCGAGAGTAAAGTTGACCCTAATCTTTCTCTCAAAGTTATGGATGATGAACCTATTATACTATTGTTGTATGTAGATGATCTATTTCTAACTGGAAATGAGAAACAAATTATCGAATGCAAGAAGAAGCTTTCTTCAGAATTCGAGATGAAAGATCTCAGATTAATGCGCTACTTCCTAGGTCTAGAAGTATGGAAAGAACCAAAAGGAATCTTTCTAAATCAAGGCAAGTATGCTATGGGGATTCTGAAAAGATTCGATATGTTGGAGTGTAAATCCATGGCCACTCCCATGGACTCCAACTTGAAGTTATTAGTTGATGACTCATCAGAATTAGTGGATGTGACTCTATATAGACAAATCATTGGGTCATTGATGTATTTAACAAATACTAGACCAGACATATGCTTTGCTGTAAATACCTTGAGTCAGTATCTAGTAGAACCTAGAAAGGTTCAATTAATAGCTGCAAAGCATGTGATGAGGTATCTAAAGGGTAGATTAGATTTTGGTCTATATTATCTTGGAAGTCATGAACTCAGATTACTTGGTTACTCAGATTCCGATTGGGCAGGAAGTGTTTCAGACAGGAAGAGTACATTAGGTGGATGTTACGATCTTGGATCTGCCATGATCTCATGGTTTAGCAAGAAACAATCTAGTGTGGCTCTCAGTACTATTGAAGGAGAATATATAGCTGCCTGCTCTGCTAGTTGTGAAGCAGTGTGGTTTCGGAAACTATTATCTGGAGTGTTTGACTTAGAGATGGATCCAACTGTGATCATGTGTGACAATCAAAGTTGTATTAAGATGACAGAAAATCCAGTGTTCCATGATAAGTCAAAATACATAGAGATCCTATATTTTTATATACAAGATATGGTGCAGAGAGAAGCTATTAAGCTCGAGTATGTGAGCACTGAGGAACAAATTGCTGATATATTGATGAAACCTCTATCTCGAGTGAAATTTGAGTATTTCCGAGACAAGCTTGGTGTTGTTCAAAAGGACCCTCCTCGAAAGGGGGAGTGATATAGTCATTGATGATGATATTTCCCACATCGACAGCAAAGTCGATGATGAGGATACCTGTTTATTACACATAGATATTTATATGTATGCTTAGGATACTTATATTTAGGATACTTATGCGTATACTTAGAATACTTATATTACTTGTATTTTTGATATATGCACTTATACTGATGAAGATACTTGTATTGACCATATGTATACATGTATTGATGAGGATACCTATATTGATGATGTGTGTACATGAGGATACCTGTATTGATGATATGTATACATGAGGATACTTGTATTGATGATGACGATACTTGTATTGATGATATGTATACGTGTATTGATGAGGACACTTGTATTGATGATATATGTAATTGTATTGATGATGTACTAATGATATTTGTGTTGATGAGGATACTGTCTGGATTGCATCATCCTTGAACATATGTTCTAAAAGGATCCATAGACATATGTCTCTGAGAAAGAAGAGGGATTGCATCATCCTTGAACACATGTTCTAAAAGGATCTGTAGACAGTTGTCTCCGAGAATGAAGTCCTGAGTGGACAGGTGGGGATTGTATCTTCCCCAGACTTCAGTTCCAGAATTGATCCGTAGACAGTTGTCTTCGAGAATGAATTCTTGAGTGGACAGGTGGGGATTGTATCTTCCCCGAAATTCGGTCCCAGAATTGATCCGTAGATAAATGTCTCCGAAAATGAAGTCCTGAGTGGATAGGTGGGGATTGTATCTTCCTCGGACTTCGGTCCCGGGATTGACCCATAGACATATGTCTCCGAGAATGAAGTCCTGAGTGTATAGGTGGGGATTGCATCTTCCTGGACTTCGGTCCTAGAATTGATCCATAGACAGATGTCTCTGAGAATTGTAAGATAGGACTGCATCATCCCTGGACCTCAGTTCAAAAGGTACATGAGAGGACTGCATCGTCCGTCAATAGTTGGTTCAAAAGGTACGTGATAGGACTGCATTGTCGTTGGACCTCGGTTCAAAAGGTACATGAGAGGACTGCATCGTCCATGAACAGTTGGTTCAAAAGGTACGTGAGAGGACTGCATCGTCTGTGAACAGTTGGTTCAAAAGGTACGTGAGAGGACCGCATCGTCCTTGAATAGTTGGTCCAAAAGGTATGTGAGAGGACTGCATCATCTGTGAATAGTTGGTTCAAAAGGTACGTGATAGGACTGCATCGTCCCTAGACCTCGGTTCAAAAGGTATGTGAGAGGACTGCATCATCCATGAACAATTGGTTCAAAAGGTACGTGAGAGGACTGCATTGTCTGTGAACTTTGGTTCAAAATGTACGTGATAGGATTGCATCGTCCCTAGATATGAGACTTGTCTTAAAGTGATAAGGAATGATCCTCCTAGAAGTTGATCAGGATTGCATCATCCCTAGACATGAGACTTGTCTTAAAGTGATAAGGAATGATCCTGCTAGAAGTTGATCGGGATTGCATCATCCCTAGACATGAGACTTGTCTTAAAGTGATAAGGATTGATCATCCTGGAACTTGATCTGGATTGTATCATCCATGGACCTATGTCCTAAAGAGAGCGGGATTGATCATCCTGTAATATGATCGTGTGTATTGCAGAGTATGCTACACTGATGATCCAGATGCTGTAGATCGAGATGATGATCCAGATGCTGTAGATTGAGATGATGATCCAGATGCTGTAGATCCAGATGTTGTAGATCGAGATGATGATCCAGATGCTGCAGAAGATGAAGACTCAATACTGATGATGCTGATGTTCCAGTATTTACTATGTTCCAATAACTTCTTGAGTTACTGATGATGATGTATTGAAGAAAGCTTCCGATGATTTATAGATGTAGCATGTATGATGTAGTCGATGACTCCTTGCTCCTGCAGATGTTGTTATAATATCCTTCTCGTTATGGGGGAGTGTTAAATATTGTAACTTCTAAGAATATTATATTTGTACTTTATTATTCCGGAGATGTTTCATCCCTTCGAGGTAATTCTATTATGTATCTGGAGATGTTTATTCCTCCATTGGAATGTGGTAACTAGGGTTATTAGATCCACAATGTGGGGGTCGTACCTGAGTTAATTAATTAGGGGTTATTAGACTCCCTTGGGAGAGGTCGGCCCCATTAGGGAAAAAGTCAGTCGGAAATCTAGTATAAGTAGAGGAGGATGCTCCTCACTTATCTCACACTTGCATAGCTTGGAGAGTAGTGCACTTGTGTTTGAGAAGTCTGCATAGGAGGTAGAGAAGGAGCTCAAATCTTGGAGCACATCTTGTATTTTGGTTGATCATCTTATTGAGGAAAGATTTGCTGGGTTTTCTACCCCATGAGGGTTTCCCAGGGTAAAATATTTGTCTATCTTGTGATTGTGTTTCTTTCAGTGATATTGCTAGTCAAATTAGTATAAACTTAAAACTTCTCCACCTCCTATGTATACCTCTCAAACACAAGTGCACTACTTTCCGAGCTATGCAAGTGTGAGATAAGTGAGGAGCATCGTCCTCTACTTATACTAGATTTCTGACTGAATTTTTCCCTAATGGGGCCGACCTCTCCCAAGGGAGTCTAATAACCCCTAATTAATTAACTTAGGGATGACCCCCACATGGTGGATCTAATAACCCTGGTTACCACAATCCAACAGAGGAATAAACATCTCCGGATACATAATAGAATTACCTCGGAGGGATGAAACATCTCCGGAATAATAAAGTACAATATAATGTTCTTATAAGTTACAATATTCAACACTCCCCCTTAACGAGAAGGATATTATAACAACATATGCAGGAGCAAGGAGTGATCGACTACATCATACATGATACATCTATAAATCATCGAAATCTTTCTTCAATACATAATCATCAGTAACTCAAGCAGTTACTAGAACATAGTCAATACTAAAACATCAACATCATCAGTATTGAGCCTTCATCTTCTGCAGCATCTGGATCATCATCTCGATCTACAACATCTAGATCATCATCTCGATCTACAACATCTGGATCATCATCTCGTTCTACAACATCTGGATCATCATCTCAATCTACAGCATCTGGATCATCATCGTAGCATACTCTGCAATACACATGATCATATTACAGGATGATCAATCCCACGCTCTTTAGGACATAGTTCCATGGATGATACAATCCAGATCAAGTTCCAGGATGATCAATCCTTATCACTTTAAGATAAGTCTCATGTCTAGGGACAATGCAATCCTAATCAACTTCCAGGAGGATCATTCCTTATCACTTTAAGACAAGTCTCATGTCTAGGGACGATGCAATCCCGATCAACTTCTAGGAGGATCAATCCTTATCACTTTAAGACAAGTCTCATGGATAGGGACAATGCAATCCCATCACGTACATTTTGAACCAAAGTTCACGGACGATGTAGTCCTCTCACATACCTTTTGAATCAACTGTTCACAGACGATGCAGTCCTCTCACGTACCTTTTGAACCAACTGTTCATGGACGTTGCAGTCCTCTCACGTACCTTTTGAACCGAGGTCCAGGGACGATGTAGTCCTATCATGTACCTTTTGAACGAACTGTTCATGGATGATGTAGTCCTCTCACATACCTTTTGAACCAACTTTTCACAGATGATGCAGTCCTCTCACATACCTTTTGAATCGAGGTCCAAGGATGATACAGTCCTATCATGTACCTTTTGAATCAACTGTTCACAGATGATGCAGTCCTCTCATGTACCTTTTGAACCGAGGTCTAGGGATGATGCAGTCCTATCTTTCAATTCTTGGAGACATCTGTCTTTGGATCAATTCTGGGACCGAAGTTCGAGGAAGATACAATCCCCACCTGTCCACTCAGGACTTCATTTTCGGAGACATCTGTCTACAGATCAATTCTGGGACCGGATTCCGGGGAAGATACAATCCCCACCTATCCACTTAGGACTTCATTCTCGAAGACAACTGTCTACAGATCAATTCTGGGATTGAAGTCCGGGGAAGATACAATCCCACCTATCCACTCAGGACTTCATTCTTGAAGACAACTGTCTACGGATCCTTTTAGAACATGTGTTCAAGGATGATACAATCCCTCTTCTTTCTCGGAGACATATGTCTACGGATCCTTTTAGAACATATGTTTAAGGATGATGCAATCCCCACAGTATCCTCATCAACACAAGTATCATTAGTACATCATCAGTACAAGTACATATATCATCAATACGAGTGTCCTCATCAATACACATATACATATCATCAATACAAGTATCCTCATGTATACATATCATCAATACAACTATCCTCATCATCAATATAGGTATCCTCATCAATACATGTATACATATCATCAATACAAGTATCCTAATCAACAATACAAGTATCCTCATCATCAATACAAGTATCCTCATGTAAACATATCATCAATACATGTATCCTCATCATCAATACAGGTATCCTCATCAATACATATATACATATCATCAATACAAGTATCCTAATCAACAATACAAGTATCCTAATAAACAATACAAGTATCCTCCCAAGACCTGAAGGGAAGTCGGTTGTGACTTCCAAATGGATCTACAAGATCAAGCATGCTGCAGATGGTAGCGTAGAGAAATACAAAGCAAGATTTGTAGCTCGTGGCTTCTCCCAGAAAGAGGGGATAGGATATGAAGAGACTTTTGCTCCTGTAGCTAGGTACACTTCCATTAGATCAGTACTTTCCCTGGCTGCAGTGATGAAATGGAAGATACACCAGATGGATGTCAAGATAGCTTTCTTGAATGGTGTAGTCGAGGAGGAAATGTATGTGGAGCAGCCACTTGGTTTTAGACACATGACAGGGAGTCATATGTGTGCAGGTTGAAGAAAGCCTTGTGTGGCTTGAAGCAAGCTCCTAGGACTTGGTATGGTAGGATAGACAACTTTCTATCCAATTTGGGCTTTACTAAGAGTAAAGCAGATTCCAACCTTTACTTCAAGGTTGAGGAAGGAAATCTCGTGATACTACTTTTGTATGTGGATGACCTATTTGTAACAGGTGAGGATGGATTGATTGCCAATACCAAGAGGAAGCTTGCTGCTGAGTTCGAGATGAAGGAATTGGGGATGATGCACTATTTTCTAGGCACGGAGGTGTGGTAGAGTCTAGACGGAATCTTTTTTGGACAAGGGAAGTATGCAGTAGAGATCCTGAAGAGGTTCGGGATGATGGACCGCAAGGCCATGGCCACACCTATGGAATCGAACCTGAAGCTTCTATGTGATGCTTCATCTGATTCGGTTGATGTCACTATGTATCGTCAAATGATTGGGTCCTTTATGTACCTGACAAACACTAGACCAAATATTTTATTTGCGGTGAACACATTGAGCCAGCTCCTGACGGATCCCAGAGGTGTTCACTTAGTTGTTGTAAAGCATATTTTGAGGTACCTAAAGAATACAATTGACTATGGGCTCAAGTATGATGTGAATCAAAAGTTTAACCTGGAGGGTTATGTTGATTCAGATTGGGCAGGCAGTGCTGCAGATAGGAAGAGCACATCTGGGTGCTGCTTCAGTATGGGATCAGGTGTGATCTCTTCGTGTAGCAGGAAGAAATCTTGCATAGCACTGAGTATAGCCGAAGCAGAGTATGTTGTAGCATGTTCAGCTAGTTGTGAGGCAGTATGGCTCCGAAAGCTACTGTCTGAGTTATTTGATCTCCCGTTGGAGGCTATTGGTGTCTTTTGTGACAACCAGAGTTGTGTGAAGCTCTCTGAGAACCCGGTGTTCCACGACAGGTTGAAGCACATTGAGATCAAATATCACTATATCAGGGATATGGTGCAGAGAGGAGCAGTGAAGCTCCTGTATGTTGTGATGGATGAGCAGATTGCAGATGTGTTGACGAAACCACTAGCCATACTGAAGTTTGATTACTTCAGAGAGAGGCTTGGTGTTCTTCAGATTGATGACACTTCGAGGAAGAAGTGATGGACACATTTGTAGGATCCATTCCAAGCATGGTGAGAGGAGGAGCCCTCCCATGGCTATGGATGTAAGCGCTAGATGATGAGCATCAGGACGATGCTCCAGTTACTACTCTGTATATGCATCGGTTGAATGCTTTGATCAGTTTGATCATCTATTTGTATATGCATCATGTTGGATGTTTGATATGATCAGGTGGATCATGTATTTATTTACCAGGTGGATACATTGTATGATCAGGTGGATCATGTATTTTTTTGTATATGTATCAGGTGAATGCATTGTATGATTAGGTAGATCATGTACTTATGTATGTATTAGATGTATGAATTGTATGATCAGGTAGATCATGTAGTTGTGTATGTATCAGGTGGATGCATTATGTATATCAAGTGGATGCATTGTATGATCAGGTAGATCATGTATGATGATATGTATCAGGTAGATACTTTGTATGCATCAGATGGATATATTGTTTGATCAAGATGATCACATATGACGAGCTTCAGGATGTTTCTCCAGATGATATGCATCAGGTTGATGCTATGATGATGATCTGGATGATCACAGATGACAAGATTCAGGATGTTGCTCCAGATGATATGCATCAGGTTAATGCTATGTTGATGATCAGGTTGATCATGTGATGATGTACATTAGGATGATGTATGGTGAGTATCGGGTTGATACGCTATGGCCATGGACAGGTTGTGCAGGTAGCATAGAAAAGGTCCTTTAAAATCCGGACAGGTAGAGCGGTGTGCTCATAACATCCTAGGATGCTCTATCGAGATCCAGACAGGTAGAACGGTGTGCTCGTAACATCATGGGACACTTTGAGTAGGTTTTGCTATAGGTAGCATAGAAAAGACCCTTTAAAATCCAAACAGGTAGAGTGGTGTGCTCGTAACATCCTGGGATGCTCTATCGAGATCCAAACAGGTAGAGCGGTGTGCTCATAACATCCTGGGATGATCTGAGTAGGTTTTGCTACGGTTTTTCATAGAAAAGATCCTTTAAAATTTGGATAGGTAGAGCGGTGTGCTTGTAACATCCTGGGATGCTCTATCAAGATCCAGACAGGTAGAGCGGTGTGCTCGTAACATCTTGGGATGCTCTTGTTAACACCCAAAAAGTGCTCACTAGCTCATTCCCTTATTCGCATGACCCATTTCTCCATTTTTCTACCATTTGAGCCTCTAAAGCCATCAAAAGGTCACTAGAAAGACCACAATACACCTTTTTTCCCCTCAAAATATATATTTTTCCTCAAAAATACACAAAAACCCTCAGAAAGGGTCTAAAATTCCCCAAAAATATTAAAAGAGAATAAAAATATAAAAAATATTCAAAAAAGGAAAAAGAGGAAAAAAGAGACCTAAACCATGTTGGCCAATACCATTGGTTTCCTTAAAACCATAATGGTATTCTTCATCACCAAAAACTATAAAAAGGTGACAGGGGCTCCTCACTTTCCATCCACATTTCATCCTATCCTTATGTTGCCAAATTTCCTTTGAGAGCCATTGCCTCCCATTTCGAGTTTGAAGACCCCCATTTTAGCATCTTGGAGAAGAGACCATTGGAGCTTGGAGCAACTCAACCTTGGAGCTGCTCAACACCAAACATCCTCACCTTTGAGGTAATACAAAAAATGTATTATTTTTTCTCTTGTTCTTCCCATAGATCTCTTGTTATGGATTTAGTTCTTGTTTATTTACACATGTTTATGATAATGTTAGATTAGATTATAATTGTTTTTTGCTTTTCATTTGAAACTGCTATTACTTTGTTAATAGGTGCATCTTTATCACATGCTTGGTTGAAAAACCAAGCAACAGTTTTTGGTGACCCCGCTGGGTTTCGAGCTTTAAATTGTTTCTTTAGATCTTTGTCTTTTACTTGTTTTTACCATTCCAATTAGCAGATCTGCCATACTAGAAAGCATATTCATTGCTGCCCTAGCTGTTGGCCTTTTCTATAGCCCTTAAATAGACCAAAATTTCACTTTTCGGTTTCGTTTCCGGTGACCTTTTTCCGTTTTCGCATCGCGACTTTTCGCTCGACAGTCGCGTGGCTCATCGTGACCTCACGGCTTTTTTCCGCGCTACACATTGTGGCTTCGCAGCCTTTTTCCGCTTTGCACATCATGGCTTTGCGGCCTTTTTCCACGCTACCCATCGTGGATTTTTTCCGTGCTGCACATCACGGCTTCACGGCTCAAACCCGCGATGCACATCGTTGCCCATAAACCTGCGATGTTGCTGTTTTTTGCTCGACCCAATTTTTAGAAAATTTCTGCCATGTATTTTTTCCATTTAGCCTATTTCGTCTAGCATCACTTTTTTTGCAATTTTTTCCAACATTTTGTTTTAATTATTGCAACAATAGTGAATCTTTTTTCTATTACATATGCTCAATTAAAATCTTTTTAAAAAATTTCAACAAGTGAAAGAAAGGTTTTTAGCACTTTGTTTAGATCATAGATTTCATTTCTTTGCAAATTTCGAACCATCTTTCCGATTTGCTAAATAGTTTTTCCCAAGCAAGCACTTAGAAATCCATTTATTTTTTGCAACTTTTCCGATATTTTGCTTTCCTTGAAAAAATTATTTCAAAAATCCATAGTTTTTGAATTATTTTTGTTAAAACATTTACATTTCAGAAAAAGCCTTTTATTTTTTGCAAATTGGAATCGTCTTGTTTTTAATTTGTAATCAATTGCCCAAGCGAGGAAAATTCATTTTCAGTTAAATAATCACACTTGCACCCAATCTGCCACATTTTTAATTAACTAAGCCTTAAAATCTACCTAAACTCAACAAACACTTTAACCCCACTTGGTGAACACTTGAAGAATCTTGTAGCTAGGTAGGATTGGGGGATAGGTGTTCTAATAACACCCCTCAATTATTTACATTTGAGACATAGTGGTTGACTTTTAGGGTCCCAAAAATCCTTTATTATTTGTTGACACAGTTATACACCAATTTATTGGGAAGGTCTCTCCCTTAGGAGGGTTGAAGTAGCTAGATTGGTTCCGGAAGTCTGAGTGGAATACCGCTATCCATTCAGTAACCGAAGGATACCTTTCGTAGTTCTTAGTGTACCAGCCATATGGGAGTACATCGGCGATAGAACCAAACTGCAGATTCACCCAACCGAACATGTCATGAATTTGGTATCTTAGTGGCCAATTTTTAGGGTTGTCTACCCGGTAGGGAGATATCTAGCCTTTGATTCCACTACTCATATTGTTTGACTTGGATTTCATCACCTTGCAGAGGATATGTTTCATTGAATCATAATACCACTTTTAGTTAGGTGTTTGCATGCTCTGCTACCCCCCCTTGGTCTAGTAAGCACCACTTTTTTCTAGGAACCGTTTGATTTTTGGTATTATGACCACTTTTCTTGATTCCTCCACTTATTATAGCACAACTATTATAATAAGTGCTTTTGAGGATGGTTGTTGGCCTGAGAGCCATTATTTTTTCAAACTCCCCTCCTGCACACATCGTGGCATTAGGGTCTTATTTTTTTTTATCTCACCACCATCCATTGGTATCTCTATACATCTCTCACCATTGAGAACTTAAGACAATCCAGTTGTTTTTAGGGTGAACCCCCTCAGTTCGGTACACTTGACTCTACATGTCATAGATGTAGAGCGTTATCCCTTGACTCCACACGTCATTGGCATAGAACCCAGTCATCCGATTCTGACACACCTCACTTTACATCTGATTCTGAGGATGAATCCGAACACCCTATCGAGACATCACCAACTAACCCCATGGTCGGATCACAATATGACCCCCTTTTCACCAGTGCTATTGGAGCTACATCAACAAACCCCACTACTATCATGACAACCACGGTAGCCACAACTCTCTTAGGCATGCCTAACATGGGGGGCACACCCCCTCTAGGCATGCCCAACATAGGACCACCACCTATATTAGGTATGCCCAACATGGGGGTCCCCCCCCTCTCATCGCCACTACCCAGATCCCAGTGATTACTGGAACCATTCCTAACCCATCTGCAATCCATATTGCACATGGGAGAATAGGCCCCTCCCACACCACATCGGTTGGAGGACACATCCCTTTCATACCTAACATACCCTTAGGGGGCACTGGACCAATCCACGATGACACCATTAGCAATTATCCCCTAGTGACCATACCCCACCCATCTTCCAGTCTGTCATACATGGCTAGTCTAAACTTACCAGACCTGGAAAGGTTAACCAATGACCCTATTAGACACGACCCTGCATGGCCCCCCATGCCTACAATGCTCCCCTCAGATATCCCAAAATTTGAAGGAAAAGCTGGGGAAGATCCCCAAAACCACATCATGTCATTTCACCTATGGTGTTCTTCTAACTCCATATTAGATGATTCCATTAGACTCAGAATTTTACAAAGAAACTTCACTGGCTCTGCAGCCAAGTGGTACATTGAGCAGCCACATGGGACACACCCCACTTTTACTTCCCTCACCTCAACATTCCTTCAATTCTTTCAATTACTTGTATGCTATGATGTAGGAGTGGAAATACTTTTGTCTTGTAGACAAAACACTGCTACACACATCACTAATCATATCCATGAGTGGCGTAAGCGCCGTAGCCTCTACAAGATAAAACTTGACGGTCGAATCTTTTTGGACTGGTTCCCCAAATCACTCCTCCCCCTCATAGCCAAAGATGTAGCTTCTAAATGACCCCAGTTGGAAGAAGAAGCCATCTTAAAAGCTCAACAATTCGTCCTCATATATGCCTAGTTAGGATATCTATACACTATTTTACTTGACGCCCCGTGCGGCGATCCATCCCGCCATGATGCGCCAGGGGCATCCCATGCCGTCGACGGTATTATCGGCCAGGTTATGGTGCAAAACAAACCTTTTACCATGATGAGTAGAAACATCACCCCAGATCTTTCCAGGGCTTCATCTCATTCTAGGGCTACAACTTCGTATGCTCCAGTAACACATACCCAGCACACTCATGGATCCTCGTGTCCACCACAATGTTATGGGAAAGCACCATCAAATTATGCACCACCTTCATACTATAACCAATAGGCCCACCAGAATCTGGTCCAGCCACAAGCCCAAGTGGCTTATTATCCTCAACAGGAAGCACCTCTTGCTCCAACACTTCCAGTAGCTCAAGGTTACCCAAAACCGCAACAAACACCAGGGCCACCTCAGAACCCTCCTGTTTACTACCCACCACAACCTACTCCAGAGCCTGCACGACCTCAAAACCAACCTACTACCCAAGGGCATGTCTACGCATAGAAAAACCAACCTCCAAACCAAAACAACCAGCATAACCAAGGAGGTCAACCAAACCATGGAAGAGGACGTAACAACGGAAACAACCAACAACATAACCAAGGTGCACCACCACCTAATCCTCCAAACAATAATAACGTTGCTCCTCCCAACCAAAACCCTGACTGTCCACCGAAACAGGCTAAAAATAATAACTTGAGAACAAACCATCCATGTTCCATATGTGGAGTCTACAACCATTACACACATAATTGTCCCCATTTAGATTGAGCGTGTCAACTCTAGACCGACGATGTCCAACGGCAAGGACATGTTGCACAGCCAGCACCTCCTCCTCAGCCACAACCCATGATATTGCAAAATCCCTTACCTAACCAAGGCACAGTAAACACTTGTCCAAATGATCCCCTGACAGGTGGAAAACAAGTGGCAGCAAAAAGACAACCGACAACAACCTTCCAAATATTCGAAACATCTAAATAGCAGTTCCAAATTTTCTAATTAGTTATTGTCAAAACTGATTCCTAGAAATCAGTGATTAGTTTTGTAGTTATCATGATCTTAATATCGATGGTTTATTTTTAGAAGAATACAGCTAGGGTTTGCTCAGAGAGCAAATTTTTGTATAAATTATACATTTTGCAATGCAAAAAGGGGGGATTTCCAGGGACGAAAGGGCCCGTTCTGGGTGTTTGAAGTTTATTCCAGAAATTAATAAAGATTTCAGAGCTGAGCATATTTTTATCAAAGATTCATGTGTTGTTTTAAAATTACAGTCTGTACTTTCCCTTTATTTACATGTGCATGTCAATCTTCTTTGTCATTCTTGCCATTATGTTTTTCTTCTATGCTTAAATGAACATCTGAAATAAATTGGGATTCATACTTGTTATGCCTCAGTTTATCGCATTTGAGTATCCACTTGCTTCTCCAAAGTTAACAATGGATTCATCCTAGTTTGATGACCATTGTTGATGGATTGTCATTAATTCTTTCCTTTCACCTGCAAAAAGATTTGACTGTAATAAAATGACTATCTTCCCTCTGTATAAAAGTTTGTTTGGCTGCTAATCTGTATTTTTTGTTTCTTGACTCCATTGCCCAATGGTATCTTTTTCCTGTTGATCTAACCACATTACTTAAAGCCTACAAAGACTATGGCTGAATGCTACTCATCAAAATCGAAATTTAGAGACCAATATCAGAATTTTTGGTTGGGCAGAAGGTCGGGCTTGATCAGACCTTAGTTCGGGACTTTGATCAAAAAAGTGGAAAATTAGGGCTTCTACAAAAATGGGAATTTTTAAAATTTGTGACCACGGTTGGAAGCTCCTTAGAAAACTAGAAGCTTTGAGCTTTGGAGCTTTGGATCGAACGTTTTGATTGGGCAGAAGGGTGGGCTTTATCAAACCCTAGTTTGGGGTCATGTCCAATGAATCCAGAAGTTTCAAAGGCAAATTTGAGGGGTGAAACTTTGCAGTTTTCAAATTCTGAGTATACCAGCTTGATTAGCTCATCAAGGCGCATATTTCTATCCTTTCAGAAGTTTGAAATTCAAAGTTTGAATTTTTAGGGTTTCTCTGACAAACCCTAATCCAGCTCTAGATTCAGTTCCTGCAAATCAAGTAGATTGGGTTAATCCTAGAAGAGAATGGATTGGTCACCTGCATAAGTGAAGAAGTTCCTGTTTCATAGGGAGAGGAGGCTAAGGCCTTACATAAGACGATTACAAGCAATCTCGACAGGTATGACTCATCCAGGTATGTTTCGAGATTTGTTCATGATTAAGTTTATGGTATGTTTGTCTTCATGTTATTATAGTTAGTACAATCTTGATTAAATTTAGACTTGTCGTATCACCTTAATAAAATTATGAATGCATGATAAAAGGTATTCATTGGTTAGGGTGTTGACACTTATGATTGTACTAATGCATTATGGTGTTGTATGAGGTTTATGTTGTCCGCTAACATGAAATGTACACCAAGAAAGTCAAATCATGTTCTAGTTCAAGAACATATGATCATGATGACATGAGGGCAAAGATTCATCCATTGTCATGAATCACTTAGAAGATCTATTTGTGAGGTATGTATAACTTGGTTCTATAATGGTTAACCTATGAGATTTGTAGGTTACTAGCACAAGTCATTGAAGAGAACCAAAAGACATCATGTGGGTATGTTAGACATAACTAGCTAACATAGTAATCCAGGTATGTTTTTCCTATATCAAGTTAGAATATTACCTTGTGTTAGGATCTCTTATATAAGTATACATGGCATGATTGATAATGATTATTCATAGGTTTGAATAATCATGGGTGTGTGCATATTATGTTACTTACCTTAATTGACGATATGACTAACCAAAAGATTCATGAAAGTATATGTTTAAGTAATCAAGGGTTTATGCATTTTATGTCTCTTATCTTGATTGATGATTTAACTAATTAGAAAAGTCCTATGATCAAATAAGAATATGCATGAGTAAAAGAAGACTTCCCTGAAACCTTGAATACTAATGTTTATTATTTGTGTTTGAAATGATCATGACTATACATGTTTAAGATTATTGTGTTTTGATAGTATTAAGATTATACCAATGAATGTGTGATTATGTATGAGACCTCTAGGATAAAACAATGGTGATACTAATATGCATGCATAGTGATGGATATAAGTCCAAGGATAGGTAATCTAGGAAGCAAAGATCAAGAGGGAGCACACTCCAGTTGTTCCTGCAAGGAAGTAAAAATCAAGAGGGAGCACACTTCAGTTGTTCCTGCAAGGAAGAAAAGATCAAGAAGGGGAACACTTCAGTAGTATTTGCAAGGATGCAGATATTCAGAGGGAGCTGACCACTTCTCACAATCCACATCAGAATGGAGTTGCAGAAAAGAAGCAAAGATTGAAATGGAGTCAACCCAACAAACAAACAAAGATAAGTATTTGACATATCATTCCTTGCATATTTTATTGTTTAAATAATACTGTTCAATAAAGTATATACTCATGTTCCTAGAATTAGGCTGTGTATTATGCATATTAGAATAGTTGCATTGATGAATAGTATACTACTAATATACATGGGTAAGTGGCCTATGGCACTGTACAACATTCCATTGCTACTTATCTAGAATGAAACCTCTTTGCTGACGTGTTGGGAGTTGTGCACACTCTTAACAATGTTCTGGTAGAGATTGGAAGGCATCTAGAAAGTTACGTGATATGGATAAATGTTGTATTGAAGCATTGGCTAAGATAATTGCATGACTGTATGACATATTTCTTTACGTGTAAGAATTTGTTCTGAAAACTATGAGATGTTTTCTAATCATGCAATTTAACTTGTTGTGTAGGAAATATCTTATACCATCACCTACAAAAGAAGGACTACAACATTTGTTCAGCAACAAAGTTATCTATTGAAAACATTGAAGATATTGGAGTTCCTAGGATCTGGGAAGAATGCCATGATCGAGGAGTACCAGTCGATCATGATTGGGATGCAGTCCCAAGATCTGAAGGGGAGTTTGTAGTGACTTCCAAGAGGATCTACAAGATCAAACATGTTGCAGGTGGTAGCATAGAGACTTTTGCTCCTGTAGCCAGATACACTTCCATCAAATCAGTACTTGCTCTGGCTGCAGTGATGAAGTGGAAGATACACAAGATTAATTTCAAGACAACTTTCTTGAATGGTGTAGTTGAAGAGGAAGTCTATGTGGAGTAGCCGCTTGGTTCTGAGACACATGACAGGGAGTCATATATGTGCAGAACATGGTATGGTAGGACAGACAGCTTTCTATCTAGTTTGGGATTTACCAAGAGTAAAGTGGATTCCAACCTTCTCTACAAGGTTGAGGAAGGAAATCCAATGATACTACTTTTGTATGTGGATGACCTGTTTATTACAGGTGAATATAGATTGATTGCCGACACACAGCAGAATCTTGCTTCCAAGTTCGAGATGAAGAACTTGGAGATGATGCACTGTTTGTTTTTTGCATGGAGGTGTGGCAGAGTGTAGATGAAATCTTCCTTGGACAAGGGAAGTATGCAGTAGAGATTCTGAAGAGGTTCGGGATGATGGACTGTAAGGACATGGCCACACCTATGGCATCGAACTTGAAGCTTCTGTGTGATGCTTCATCTAAGTCGGTTGATGTCACTATGTATCATCAGATGATTGGGTCCTCGATGTACCTAACGAACACGAGACCAGATATTTGCTTTGCGATGAACACAATGAGACAGTTCCCGATGGATCCCAGAGGTGTTCACCTGGTTGTTGTAAAGCATATTCTGAGGTACCTGAAGGGTACAGTTGACTATGGGCTCAAGTATGATGCGAATCAAAAGTTTAACCTGCAGGGTTATGTTGATTCAGATTGGGCAGGTAGTGCTACAGATATGAAGAGCACTTCTGGGTGCTGCTTTAGTATGGGATCAAGTGTGATCTCTTGGTTTAGCAGGAAGGAGTCCTGCGTAGCACTAAGTATAGACGAAGAATAGTATGTTGTGATGGATAAGCAGGTTGTAGATGTATTGACCAAGCCATTGGCCAGAGTGCAGTTTGAATACTTCAGAGAAAGGATTGGTGCACTTCAGATCGAGGCCCCTTCCATAGGGAAGTGATGAGTCCGGAAGATGCAGATGCACATGAGCTTTTCTAACATGGTTGATATGTTCTCCCATGGTCGTGATGTAATTGCTGAGCCATTCTCACATGGTGGTAGATGTGTTCTCCCATGGTGTAGATGTAAGGGATGAAGCCATTTTTCACATGGTGGCAGATGTGTTCTCCCATGGTGAAAAATTAAGGGCTGGAGCCTTCCTTGAATGGTGGTAGATGTGTTCTCCCATGTCGATGGTGTAAGTGCTAGATGATGTGCATTTGGGTTGTGCTTCATGGACGATGAGATGATCTAAATAGGACGATGCTATGATGATCAGGAGGATCATGGATGATGAGCATCAGGATGATGTTTTAGTTTCTACTCTGTATGATTAGTTGGATCATTTATGTATGTATGCATCATGTTGATCTTGGATATGATCAGTTGGATCATTTATGTATGTATGCATCATGTTGGATGCTGGATATGATCAATTGGATCATTTATGTATGTACGCATCATGTTGGATGCTGGATATGATCAGGTAGATCATGTATGTTGATGGATACATTGTGTGGATCATGTATATATGTATGTATTAGGTAGATACATTGTATATGTTGATATGTATCAGGTAGCTACTTGGTATGCATCAGGTAGATGCATTGTATGATCAGGATGATCATGGATGACGAGCTTCTCCAGTTGATATGCATCAGGATGATGCAGTGATGATGATCAGGATGATCATGTGTACATCAGGATGATGTATGGAGAGTATCAGGTTGATACTTTGTGGCTGTGGATAGGTTTTGCAGATGAGCATGTCTGGAAGATCCTATAGGTCGGAGTTGTGTACCCATAACAGCCTGGGATGCTCTTTTGATACAGTGCTCTGGGAGGGCATATAATAGCACCCGGGGAGATCCTTCAGGTCGGAGTTGTGTACCCATAACATCCTGGGATGCTCTTTGGAGTTTTTGTCCTATGGCATGTAATTTGCTCCTGGGAGATCTGGATAGGATGAAAAAGGCCTTAGATGCTTCAGCCAGGTTTTGCCATGACCACATGTAATTTGATCCTGGGAGATCTGGATAGGATGAAAAGGGCCTCAGATGCTTCAGCCAAGTTTTGTGGTGGACCACATGTAATTTGCTCTTGGGAGATCTGGACAGGATGAAAAAGGCCTCAGATGCTTCATCCAGGTTTTGTGGTGAGATCACATGTAATGTGCTCCTGGGAGATCCGACAGGTAGAGCTATGTGCTCATAACAGCTTGGGATGCTTCAACCAGGTTTTGTGATGGGTCACATGTAATGTGCTCCTAGGAGATCCAACAGTTAGTGCTGTGTGCTCGTAACTGCCTAGGATGCTGCAGCCAGGTTTTGTGATGCACGTAATAAGTCTTGAGGATTCCACAGTATGGCCAGTGATTATGAAGACCTGCAGGTGGTGGGCCTACATCCAGTATGAAAAAGGAATGGCTCTCTAGAACTTCCTATGACAAGTAGATTCAGAGATTGATTGAGATAGCAGTAGCAGTGACGATGATGATGATTCGAGGATGATGATTCACTGATGATGATCCAGAGAAGAAGACTTGTGCTAGAAGAACTGTGTCGAGAAATACCTTCCTAGTTAAGAGGGAGTGTCGATGTATATGTAACTTCATAATGTATTTCATATATGTATATTGTACTCCTATAGAGATTCTATTACTCCTCTATACGGAAGTGTTTGTATTCCTATAGAGATGTTATTATTCCTCTATACGGAAGTGTCGTCATTTATATTGTAAGTGTCGTAACTTATACTTGATGGGTTATTAGACCACCTGGTTGGGGTCGTCCCTGTATAAGTCATGTGGATCGAATGGTTATTAGACCACCCTATTGGGGGTCAGCCATGTGGGTCAAAGGGTTATTAGACCACCCTATTGGGTTTCGGCCCAATCAGCATTATGTTATGTGGTTAAGTTAAGGCCGACCTAGTAGAGGTTATTAGGCAAGTCAAGTAAAGTATAAATAGAGTGCAGGAGGCACTCTATTTCATCATTCTATTCTCTCTCACACTCTCGGAGAGTGGCACACTAGTGGAGGAAGAGAAGTTGCTGCTAGGAGATGTTTATCTCTTATGCTTGGGTTGTATCATTGCTCTATCTATCTCTGAGGAAGTTATTGGGGTTTTTCACCTTTATGGTTTTCCCCAAGTAAACTATGTGTCTCTTGTGTGCTTGCATTATTGTGTCCATGATTGATATGCTATAGATATGTTGTACATGTTGTTCTCTCAGTTAAGATCCTAGATTAGATTAAAGTAAATTCTGAAAAATTAACACACCTGGTGGTCCGAGCCCCCAAAATCGATCAATTCCAGCAGGGAGCACTACATCAACATCTACTTATGTCCCCCCTCAATCCTGGTACACTGGGGGTAGCAGTCCACCAACCGACAACACTGCACCCACAACTCGCACCCCCCCAGTCACTCCCAAATTAGCCAAGAATCCCCCAACTCGTGTACTCCCTAAGTGCTCCTTGTGCGATGATATTGGCCACGCCACCCATCTATGTCCACAACTACCAACACTTCAAGAACACATGAATATGTTGGATGATGACATCAACGTTCCAGTTTTCAAATTAGAATTACCACCTCAACCTCATGATAAATCATTGCGCACAAACCACCCTTGTGCAATATGCAGAATCTATGGCCATTATTCACACCACTTCCCTGATCTCCCAGATTATAGAGCAGCACTATACAAGATGAATAATGCCGACCTAGAGATATTCCCCCCACATATTGAGGAAATATTCCCTCCAGAATCATCCCATTCAGAAGAAATCAATACCATTTACATGATTTCAACCACCTATAAACTCGAGCCAGTTAATTTATGGTCCCACTACTTTCGTACTGATGATGAAATTCTAGAAATACTCACTGCACCAGACTACCCTTGGGATGATATGCACCATCGATCATACTTCCTCCCTGAGGCATCTACATCCACTACGGAAAACCAACTATCCATTGAATCCAAAGAATTCTTACCAACCAAGGTAGATTGGTTCAAGGACCCAATCCCAACTCCAGAAGCCTTTGAAGAAGGTAACATGGCTAACATTTTTCCCATTTTAAAAATTGACATCTCTACCACCCTCGAAAAACTTGAGCTTATCTCTTTAGGTGCATCTTGCACTGAAAAAGAAACCCAAGCTTATAAGAAACTCTTCCAAGAATTTCGAGATGTCTTCGCCTGGTCTTATACCGAGATGCCTGGTCTTGATCCTACCATTGTAGAACATCACATAGACACTTGGTCCAACATATCACCAGTCCGCCAGAAACAACGTCCCATTCACCCATCCAGGCTTCCAGTCGTCAAAGAGGAAATCGAGAAGATTCGAGCAACAGGTTTCATATACCTGATTGCATATACCACCTGGGTTTCAAATCCAGTACCAGTTAATGAGAAAGTAGGCACCATCCGCATCTGTACTGACTTCTGCGACCTCAACTTAGCTTGTCCCAAAGACAACTTCCCCACACCATTTATTGACCAACTAATCGATGAGTGTGCGGGGCATGAGGTGGTCTTTTTTATGGATGGTTTCTCCATATATAACCAAATCAAAATCTGTAAAGAAGATCAATACAAGAACGCTTTTACTACCCCATGGGGCACCTTCACCTATTACATCATGCCTTTTGGTCTCAAGAATGCGGGAGCCACTTTCCAACGTGCCATGACTTATTGCTTTCATGATCTACATAAAATCATTAATGTTTATCTAGACGACCTCACTGCCCGATATGACCATTTAGAATATCTTTGACAAGTTTTCTTGTGGTGCCGCAAATACAAAATCCGCTTGAACCCACTTAAATGTGTATTTTGCATTCCAGCAGGCCACCTACTGGGGTTTGTCATTTCAGAAAAAGGGATCACCGTTGACCCTCTAAAAGTTCAAGACATAGTGGACCTCCCCTCACCACGTACATTAAGAAAGCTTCAAAGCCTCTAGGGGAAGTCCAATTTCCTTCGTCGTTTTGTCCCAGACTATGCCACCACAATACATGGTTTCCTCCATTTGCTACGTCTTCATACCCGCTTCGTATGGGACAACCAAGTAGAAGGAGCCTTCACGGACCTGAAGAAAGCACTTACAAGTGCCCCATTGATTTCTCCACCAAATTTCACAAAAGACTTTACCCTTTACATTTTGGCATCAGATTACACCATTTCTGGAGTACTCATCCAAGAAGACTCCACTCGCCAAGAGCATGTCATTTACTATGTGAGCCATATTTTCTGGGCATTTTTTCCCATGCTCCTCGTTGCCTCGATTTACGTGCCACATCGGCCATCGTCCATTTTTGATGAGCTTTATATCGCCCGATTCAGTTTTCCACGCTCGTGATGATGCTTGAGATCATTTCTTGCTCTCACGCCCAGATTTTTTAGGCATTTTTTACATGCCCCCCCGATGCCTTGGTTTGCGTGCCACATCGACCGTCGTCCATTTTTGACAAGTTTTATATTGTCAAATTCAGCTTTCTGCAATCGTGATGATGCTTGAGACCATTTCTCACTCTCACCCCCATAATGTTCGGGCATTTTTTCAAAATGCCATTCATCGCCTTGGTTTGCATGCCACATCGACCGTTGCCCATTTTTCACGATCTTTATGTCGCCGGATTCATCTTTCCGTGCTCGTGATGATGGTCGAGATCATTCCTCGCTCTCACCAATACCTTTTTTTCGATCTAATTTTATCCCTTTTTTGGGCCGAGCAATTCTTTTACGAAAAAGGCACTTAGGGAGTTTCTGTTAATCTCTTTTATGAATCCTAAAACAATGAAAAGATCGCCAAGCAACCTTGCTTCCTTTCATGCTTGCTAAAAGTATTTGAAAGGGTGTCTACCTGGTATAAGTTTACCCCTTTTCCGGACCTTGTAGACTAATTATGAAAAAGGAATAGTCTAGTCACATCGGCTAGAAGAGTTCTCCATTTGCATCATTTTATGATTTTTCAGGCCTTGGAGACTAACTTACGAAAAAGAACACCAATGGGGTCGACTTACCGCTTTTAGACTCTCAAAAAATGAAATCAAGCACAAGAAATCACCATCTTGGGCTCGTATAAATCCATAGGACGATACTCCACCACCACTGCAGAGTCTTCTTATCATTTTCAGACTCCCTAAAAATGAAAACACCACGAGCACAAACAATCCTGGGCTCGCATAAATCCACAAGACAGTACCATTTTAGAGCACACTTTTATCCCTTCTTGGAGCTCATTAAAGCTACGAATAAGGACCCAATGGTGCTTTTCGGCACCACAATAGATCATGTCTATTCATATGGAAGCTTCCCCATTTTGGTCGCCTTTGTTCAGAGCATTCTGCAGTATGTCACCCTGAGAGTCTCCCGAAAGCATCCATCAGCTTGTCCCCCCAGAGTCACTCCAGTGTGCAATACATACCCCTGATCCTTTAAGCTATGATCCCCACACCTAAAAGTCAGTTTCCTATGATGCCAAGTCAACCATGTCATCATGCTCTGAACAAAGGAAGTTTGAGTCCACCCACTCTATGACCCCAGTTATTCCCCATCCTCACAGTATATTAGTCCTACCATTAGTACTATCACACTTCAGCTATACACCTCGCGCTCCTACCAAGGAAACATCATTGCCTTGGCAGTTATCGGTCTCCCTCTGTCGATGCCAACCAAATCTATTCCAGAGGATAGACCCAGAGGTCCTTGTGCCTTGGACTCATCACCATTTGTAATGAGTGCCTACGGATCATTTTGAAAGGAGTCCTCAATGCCTCTCTAAATGATTATTTCTCACATTCTCGACTTCAACACCTTGATCGCATCGTCGAGACTCGTACAGGGTATCGGTCCTTTCAGTTATTTTTTGAAGACCCCAGATATCACCTGACTCTACCACATTTATGAGTCTTTTTTAGAAAACAACCAGTTACACATTCCTATGGATATCCAGGTGGCGCTCACCGACAGTTTTCAAGATGTATCCCAGCTTTGTACTCCCTCGAGTATATAGTTACATATACTCCTTAGAGTTGACTCACAGTTATTGAGTCCTTACAGATGTTGTACACCTTCAGTTTCAGTAGTTCATCAACCTTTCTGATACCTTATTCAGAATGGTTGTTGCTTTTTTCCAGTGTATCAGATATTGAGATCAGTCATGGTATGATCATGAGTACGTCCCAGCATTGTGTCCCCTCTGGACCATTATGATGTACCAACAGATTTTTGTTATTCAGGTCCCCCATTCTTGGGCCTAGTTTTTATTTATATGTCTTGATACGAGCATGGGTATGCCCGCCTCATCCATTATTAGATATTATTCCTCATTCATTTTGAGGCCATGTATTTTTTCAGTTTTTTGCAACTTCCAAGGGGCCGTTGCTCTAGTCTCCAACCGCTCTCTTCTCTTCTCCAAACCCCAGGAAAAAGACAAAAGAACTATGATGTCTATCGGCCATATGATAAGCTACTACCCTCATACATCAGCGGGCAATCTGTTAACACCCAAAAAGTGCTCACTAGCTCATTCTCTTATTCACATAACCCATTTGTCCACTTTTCCACCATTTGAGCCTCTAAAGCCATCAAAAGGTCACCAGAAAGACCACAATACACCTTTTTTCCCCTCAATATATATATTTTTCCTCAAAAATACACAAAAAACCCTAAAAAAGGGTCTAAAATTCCCAAAAAATATTAAAAGGGAATAAAAATATAAAAAATATTCAAAAAAGAAAAAAGAGGGAAAAAGAGACCTAAACCATGTTGGCCAATACCATTGGTTTCCTTAAAACCATAATGGTATTCCTCATCACCAAAAACTATAAAAAGGTGATAGGGGCTCCTCACTTTCCATCCACATTTCATCCTATCCTTATGCTGCCAAATTCCCTTTGAGAGCCATTGCCTCCCATTTCGAGTTTGAAGACCCCCATTTCAGCATCTTGGAGAAGAGACCATTGGAGCTTGGAGCACTTCAACCTTGAAGTTGCTCAACACCAAACATTCTCACCTTTGAGGAAATACAAAAAATCTATTATTTTTCCTCTTGTTCTTCCCATAGATCTCTTGTTATTGATTTAGTTCTTGTTTATTTACACATGTTTATGATAATGTTAGATTAGATTTATAATTGTTTTTTTGCTTTTCATTTGAAACTGCTATTACTTTGTTAATAGGTGCATCTTTAGCACATGCTTGGTTGAAAAACCAAGCAACAGCTTTGAGTAGGTTTTGCGGAAGTTCACATAGAAAATATGCTTTAAAATCTGGACAGGTAGAGCGGTGTGCTCGTAATAGCCTAGGATGCTCTATCGAGATCCAAAAAGGTAGAGCGGTGTGCTCGTAACATCCTGGGATGCTTTGAGTAGGTTTTTTGAAGGTAAACACATAAAAGATCTTGGGAGTCTTGGGATGCTCTTTCGAGGTTTTGTTGATGCATGTAATAAGTCTAGAGGATTCCACAGTATGGCCAGTGATGATGAAGACCTATAGGTGGTGGGCCTACATCCAGTATGAAAAAGGATTGGCTCTATAGAACTTCCTATGACAAGTAGATTGGAGGCTGATTGAGATAGAAGTAGTAGTGACGATGACGATGATTCGAGGACGATGATTCGCTAATGATGATCCAGAGAAGAAGACTTGTGCTAGCAGATCTGTGTCGAGAAATACCTTCCTAGTTAAGAGAGAGTGTTGATGTGTATGTAACTTCGGAATGTATTTCACCCATGTACATTGTACTCCTATAGAGATGTTATTATTCCTCTATACATAAGTGATGTCATTTGTATTGACAAGTGTCGCAAGTGTCGTAACTTGTTGTGATGGGTTATTAGACCACCAAGTGTGGGGTCGGCCCGGATTAATGTAACCATGGGTTATTAGACTCTTCTAGAGAAGTCGACCCTGCCAATGTATTAGGCAAGTCGGAACAAGTATAAATAGAGAGTGGGATATCTCTATTTGTTCATCTCATTATTCACTCCTACATCACTCGAAAAGTGGTGCACTAGTTGAGGAGGAGGAGTAGCTGCTAGTAGAAGACTATCTCTTGTACTTTGGTTGTATCATTGCTCTTTCTATCTATGAGGAAGTTGTGGGGTTTTTCACCTTTATGGTTTTCCCCAATGAAACTCTGTGTGTCTATTGTCTCATGTGATTTCTTAGTGTGATTGATATGCATTGTTATACTTGATATGCTATACATGTTATTCTCTCAGTAAAGATCCTAGAGTATATTGAATTAATGCTAAAAAATTAACAAAAGGGTGTGGGGTAATTGTCCTTAAGATGGGCCTTCTTTAAATACCTATAATAGACACATACCCTAATATTTCCCCATTTCTTGAGAACTGGAACAATATTGGAGACCCATTCGGTTAACGATACAAGATAAATGAAACCTACTTTCAAGGGTTTCTTAAACTCAACCTTGATGGCAACAGTTTTGAGGGGCTGAAATCGAACGGACTTTCTGCCAGACGTGCTTAGCTTCCATGTAGGTTTTAATTTTATGGACCATGATGGACATGTCAATTCCCATATCTCTTCATAGCTCCATGTAAACGCATCACAAAATTCTTGGAAAAACACCTTATAAATATTTACCTCTTCGAGAGAATAGGTTTGGCCTAGTTGAATGTTTTCTACAATACTGTTTCACTAAGATATCGATTAAAATTGTAGGGGTAATGTTCCCTAATTTCCCCTCAGACACGATGTCATGGGTGAGGATGGGGGATTGGGGATTGTCGATAATTTCAGGTGAAATGATGGATTTAATATCATTTTCTACCGTTTGGATAATCAAGAGGAAAAATGATCTATGATGGCAATCTTCCCATGGAGACTCATCTAAAATCACGACTTCCATAATAGACTCATTGGATGGAAAAGTATGTAGGACATAATACAATGAGGGTGAAGATGAATCTAAACAAGATGACATGTTATATGGGTTTGATGCCACAAGATGTTGGTAATCAGGGTCTAAATCATGCGAGGTGGATTGAATCACTTGATATACTACCTCATTTGGGCTAAGTGGCATTGTATTTCCAATGGACTCAAAATATGATGGGTTAGGAATGACCGAAGGATCATATGATTCTTGGTATTTTTGTACCATCAATGAAATCATATTAATTGAAGTGATTAACCATGGGGGATTTGGGGCAGTTAAAGGAAAAACTCTTATAAGGGGAGAATCCTGAAGCAGTCCTACTCCCATGTCTTCGTATTGGGGTTTGGATTGTCCCAAAATAGGAATGTTATTAGCAACATTATTATAGAAATCTAGAGTGCAAAAATCAAGTTGGCCAATGGTAACAATTTTACCTTGATGACGAAATTTTACCAAGCGAAAGACCAAGGATTCTACGGTGTTCATCGCATAGAGCCAGTTTTGACCAAGCAATAAATTATAGTCCAATGGTGCATCAACTACCTATACATGGATGGAGATATTATTGCCCCCAAATTCTATGGATAAGGATGGTAAGAGTTTGTAGGGTTGAAAACCACGGCCGTCAAATGCTTCAATGTGGTTGGAGAATGGTTGAATTCAGGAGAGTCGATAGCCCTTCGAAAAGATATAGAAATAATAGAGGTCAAGGATCCTTCGTCCAAGATGGTATGATGGATGTTTTTCCCACTAATATTTGTATGGATCTAGAAAGATAAATGGTGGGATAGCCTCGACTGAAAATACTCCATGTTGAACATGATAGTGTTGGAAGATTCAGTGTCCATAGCTCCAAGAGTTGACCACATGGTTCTACATTGACTAGGGTTGTTTTGTATAACTTCACGTGTGGACATTGCACAAGGTGCCTAGGAAAATTCTTCTACAATGTTGTAGTTTTTGCGGTGCGGGAATTTTGATTAAATGTCACTTTGTGAATTGTGCCCTTAGGAGGGCACAACATAGTGTCAAGGACTGATTTCTCAATTTAAAGAGGGGTTGGAGGTGGAGGGGTAGTGGAGGTAGATTCTTTCTCCATAGGACTTCCATTATTGTTCTTGTCTGGAGTGGGCTCGTATGTCTATGATCTACATAGGCCAACCATCTCCTTACACATGAGGAATTGAGCCTCCGATTGGTGTGGTTTGTTTCTGTTTCCCCCTTACTGGGGGGTGAATGATGTGAAATCATTTTCTATTGTTGTGGGGGGAGGGGGACAGTTAACACTGCTGGTGGGGTTTGTTTTATTTATTTTTTAACTTCCTCACAATGAGGGAATTATTTGGTATAGTGGTCACCTCCATAAATGAGGCACATAAACTTAACATTCCTTTTGGGTTTCATTTCGTTGTTGGTCTCATGGGTTCGAGGATTATCCTGCTAGTTAGACAGCTTTTTGGATTTACCCTTATTCTTCTTATTACCACCGACGATGAAGAGGATTGAACTTGATTCACCTCAGAAGTTTGGGAAAGAGATGCAGTGGATTTGGTGTTGTTACCAATCTAATTTTTGGCTAGAGTAGAATCCGATTTAATTAGTTGTCCAATCAATTGAGATGCATACTATGTTTTCATAGAACCTACTATGTTCTCAACTGGAGGTTCCATGGTAGGTATTGAAGGATCGTTCGTGGGGTGAGGAGTGTTTGGGATAAAATCATAAAGTCTGTTATATTGAGAATAAAATAAATCCAAATATTGAGCATGGATGATTTCCTGTTCCTTAGTGACAACTGTTAACACCCAAAAAATGCTCACTAGCTCATCTCCCTAGCCAAATGACCCATTTGTCCACTTTTCCCACTGTTTAGCCTCCAAAACCTCAAAAAACCTTCAAATGGTCACCAAAAAGGCCAAAATAAATATTTTTCTCCTCAAAATAATTAAATTTCCTCCAAACATACCAAAAACCCTCCAAAAGGGCCCAAAATTCCCAAAGAATAAAATTAAAAGGGAATAAAATTAAAAAATTAATTCAAAAAAGGAAAAAAGAGGGAAAAAGAAGGAAAGAAACCCTAAACCAATAACCAAAACCATGTGGTACCAAATACCACAGGTCAATACTCCACCACTCAAAAAAAATATAAAAAGGTGATGGAGGCCCCCTATTATTCATCCACAATCCAATCTACCCTTATGCTGCCAAAATCACTCTCAAAACCCTAGCCATCCATTTGAGCTAGTTTTCACCACTTGAGTGCCCCTTTGGCCAACCATCTTAGCATTTGGAGAAGAGAAGGAGACCTTGGAGCACTGGAGCATCTCGTTCCTACGGCTGCAAAAGATCCATCAACCTCACCATTCAGGTAAAAATTCATGTAAAAACTCCATTTTCATCTAATGAAAATATATAACTCTCTTTTATATTTGTGTTGCATGAAAAATCTATGAATGTTTATGTTTACTATCCTTTACTGCAAATTTATTTGATAAATTCCCATGCACATGCTTAGACTTAGTTTCTTATTTCTGTCATTTACTCTAGGATTATTTTACTATATTTTGAACTGCTATTAAGGAGTCCATTCTCCTTAGTAGGTGCTCATTCGCACAAGCTGGGGTGAAATCCCTAGCTACAGTTTTGGCGACTCCACTAGCTTGAATCTTTGGTTAAATTTATTTAAGTTTTTTTTTTTAGTTGATTTTTTTATTTTAATATTGCAGATCTGGTTTACCTTTGAGCTTGTCACTTGAAGCCGAAGCCCTTTGTTGTTCTTGCAAAACCTCCAGTCCACATTTTTTCTATCCGGGCACCATTTTTGGCAGCCATTTTCCATGCCATAAAGCACATTTTTTCACCTCACAGTCACGTCCCAGAGTGTGGCTACTCACCCCTAACCCATGGCCTGCAACTCGGCTCATCATCACATAGCTGCGGCTTGCGATGTAGGTTCTTGGTTTCTTCTCGTGGCCCCGGCTGCGTCGCTTGACCTCTGTTCCACGGCTCCCAACGCAGAACCCTTTTTATTTTCTGCGGCCCTACATTCCCAGCCCGTCCCCCCGGCCACAGACCCAACCCCCCTACCTGTAGATCCTTCTGCAATCCCTACCCTCACATCCGTGGCCCCAGCCGCAGCCCAACCATGGCCCCAGTCGCAGGACTAGTCCCTTTTTCTGCAGCCCAGACCGCAGATCCCTGAGCCGAACCCGCATCGCCGACCGCAACATTTAGCCCCATAGCCACATCCCAGGCTGCACGATCTGACACGAAAACCATGGCCCAGGCCGTAGGTTTCAACCAGATAGTCGTGCCTTAGGCCTCCAGCTTCAGCCCAAAAACTATGCTCAGTTTTATGAGTTTTTACCCATTTTTTGCCTAGTTTTTTCTATGTTTTTTCTGCACCTTAACAACACCCTATTTTTTCTGCAACCCTAGTTAATCATTGATTTTTTATGCTATTTTCTTAACTATACTACTTTACAGATTTACAACATTTACATTGAAAAGAAAATTTTCTTTTACATAGCAGTTAAATTTCAGCATTTACATTTTTTACCTAGTTGCCCCAGCGTGTCATTTTGTTAGGTACATCATCTCACTTACGCACACTCTGTCACCTTAACTCAAGTGAGCCATAAAATTTACTTAACTCAACCAACCTTCTAACCCCACTTGGGGAACACAAAAGAATCTTGCAGTTAGGTAGGACAGGGGGGATAGGCATCCAAATAACACCCCTCGGTCATTTACACATGAGACATAGTGGTTTTCCATTAGGGTACCAAAATCCCCTATTATTTTTAGCACAGTTACAACCAATTTGTCGGAGGGACTCTCCCCTAGGAGGGAAAGTAGCAAGACTGGTTCCGGAGGTCTGAGTGGAATACCGCACTCCATTAAGTAACCGAAGGCTACCTACTCGTTGTTCTCATCGTGCTACCCTGTTGGGAGTATGGTGGCGATAGAACTGAAGTTGTGGATTTACCTTTCCAGGCGTGCCATGAATGGGGTATCTTAGTAGCCATTCTTCTAGAATTCTTTTACTTGGTGTCCCTCCCGGTAGGGGGACATCCTTATCCATTTGGTTCTGCTTTTTGTATTGTTTGATTTGGATTTCATCACCTTATAGAGGATACGCTTGGTTTGAACCAACATAACTTTTAGTTAGGTGTTTGCATGCTCCCTTACCTCCCCCTGGTTTAGTGAGTAAATCATTTTTTCTTTATTAGGAGCTGTTTGCTTGTTGGTATTCTAACCACTTTTTCTTGTTGCTCCACTTACCGTAGCACAACTATTACAATGAGCATTTCAAGCTTGTTGTTGGCCTGAGTGCCATATTTTTTGTGCTCTCCTTCTGCACACTTGGCTGCATTAGGTTTTTTGATCTTTTCACTCACCACAAACCACTTGTTTTACTATCCATCTGTCATCATTGAGTCCCTCAGACATTATCGGTGCCTCCAGGGCGAGCCCCCACAACACGGTTCACTTGACACCACTCGTCACAAGCGTAGAGCCTCGTCACCAGAGCCCAATGCACCTTATTTTACACCCGATTCTGACTCAGAACTACCTATACATACAACCCCGTCTGGCCCCATGGCAGGCGTACCTTCCACTACCTTTTTTGGTGGAGTCATTGGTGGTGGTTCCACCAACAACCCAATTGCCACTTCAGCATCTATACCCATCATCCCATCTGTGGTATCTACACCTACTATTCCTGCTACCACGACTATCACTATGGTTAGTGGATTGGTTACAAATATAGTTCCTAGCAGCACAATTTGGGGCACAGGACCTTCTTACAAAGTACCCCCACCTATGACTAGAGGCCCCACGACCCCCATCGTGATTTATACCACTGCTCCCTCCATTGGGAGCACTGGCCCCACCATAGGTGCTACTGCTAGCGCATATGCCCCAATGATCATGTCACATCCTTCTTCCAGTTTTCCATTCATGGCTAGCCTCAACTTTCCTGACCTGGATAGATTGACCAACGACCCCATCCGAGATGACCCCACCTGGCCTCATATGCCTACCAAACTCCAATCGGACATCCCCAAGTTTGAGGGAAAGGCAGGTGAGGATCCCCAAAATCACATCATGTCTTTCCATTTATGGTGTTCCTCCAACTCCATAGTGGACAACTCCATCCACCTGCACTTGTTACAACGGACCCTCACTGGCTCTGTAGCTAAGTGGTACATCGAGTAACTCCATGGGACCGACTCCACTTTTACCTCCCTTGCCTCAACCTTTCTGTAGTTCTTTTAGTTACCCATCCGTTACAATGCGGGAGTAGAAATCCTACTGTCTTGCAAACAAAACACGACCACCCACATCACTGATCACATTCATGAGTGGCGTAAACACTGAAGCTTATGCAAGATTAAGTTAGATGACCTTATCTTCCTCGATTGGTTTCTGAAATATCTCCTTCCATCTATTGCCAAGGATGTGGCATCTGAACGACCCCAGTCTGAAGAAGAAGCCATTCTCAAAGCCTAGCAGTTTGATATCATCTACACCCAGTCTGGCTACTTGTATACCATTTTACTCGACGCTCCCCGCGGCGATTCCTCCCGGTATGATGCACCGGGGTAATCCCACACTGCCAATGGCATCACTGGATGTGTTGCATCACACAACCAACCCTTTACCATTACACGCAATAATATTGGCCCTGACCTTTCGCGGGCCACATCCCACTCCGGAGCTACAAATTCGTATGCTCCCATGGCACACACCCACCACACCCATGGACCCTCATGTCCACCACAATGTTACATTCACGCACCTACAACCTACACCCCTCCAGTCTCACCTACTACATTATACCATTAGTAGGCTGCACATGCTCCTGTCCACTCTCAAGCCCTATCGACTTATTACCCACCATAGGCAGTGCCTGCAACAACCCAACCTCCAGTCGCTCAGACTTATCAACAACCACAATCGGCACTAGCACCTGGACCACCTCAATCCCCTCCCACTTATTATCCACTGTAGCCTGCTCCAACACCTTCGCAACCTCAGAATCCCCCTACTCCCCAAGGGAAAGTGTATGCACAAAAAGACCCGCAACAAAACCAAAATACCCAACGCAATCAACAAGGCCAACAAAACTGCGAAAGAGGATGCAACCGTGGAAACAACCAACCTCAAGACCAAGGCGACCAACCACCCAATCCTCCAAACAATAACAATGCTATGCCCACAAACCATAACCCTGATCAACCACCGAAATAAGGTAATAACTCCAATTTACAAACAAACCACTCATGTTCCATATGTGGGGTATACGACCATTATACACACACTTGCCCCCATTTGGAGCGAGCATACCAACTTTGGACTGATGACTCCCAACGCCAGCGGCACGCGGCACAGCTAGCACCACCACCTCAAACACAACCCATGGTGTTGTAGAATCCTTTACCCATGCAAGGAATGGTGAACACTCAACCGTTGGCTCCCCCTCAAGGAACCACAACACCACAACAACAAATCACTTATGCTGCAACTGCTCATCAACCCATGGACTCAGGTAATCACCACCTGTTAATGATGTTGTCGGCTGACATCAACCTCCAAACATGCCGAAACCATATGGATCCACCTCTAAAGCCATTCCCGCTGATAAAGCCACCAACTCTCTTCCCACTGATCAACCATTACACATACCTACTGCACCATTAGACGGGGGCCCCAAAGCCCCTCGTTTCTCACTGCATCGAATAAATAATAATCCTAATGCTCGTGCCACTTCTAATTACAATATTATGGATGAATTAGCCCAGTCCCCCACTGTTATGTCGGCCCTCGAAGTTTTGAAAAATTATCTTGCATAGTGAAAAACATTGTTATCCGCCATTGGTGTGATAGATCCTTCTAATTCACAATTGATGGAATTCGATTTGGACCAATCCGAACCACGTTTTCCTTCCACATTATCATTTCAAGTTTCTGTATCCCTTCAAAATATTTTGATCCATCAATGCATCATCAATGAAGGTGCCTCCACATGAGTTATGTCGACATTCGTCTCGCAAAAGCTCAGATCCCCTACACTACAGCCATCCACCATCGCATTACGAGCTTACGGTGGCTACTCAGGTCAACCATAAGGCCTCTTGGACAATGTTCTAGTCCAGTTAACTAGAAAAATGATCCTTGTCGACAAAGCGGTAATCAATGCCCAGCTCGATTATAACCTCTTACTTGGACGCAGTTACATGTATGCCATGAAGGTTGTCGCTTCATCCATCTTCTGCACCATGATGTTCCCCCATGAGGGACATGTGGTCAAGATCGATAAACTTACGTACTATGATCCCATTGCCCTCGCCACACCAGAAAATGTTATGTCCATGATTGGGAAACCCATTCATAACGCACCTACATCATTGGTTTCCACAGTCAGACCTGGGGTATACTCAGATACACCCATGAATTCCATGTTCCGTGCCATTCCACTCCCTTTGCAGTCATTAGAGATATTTGATTTGTGCATCCTCTCACACAATACACAGATGCCCAACCCACAACCCCCTTTACTTCTGCAACCACCATTAGTGCCCAGTCATGTCGGAGCCACACCTATCCACACTATTCTGTTCCTATTCCCCCCTTTAGGAGCACTCAACACCCTAGCAATGGCTACACTAAATCTTCCCAGGCTAACATTAGCACTACCTATGTGGTTGTTGGATATAACTGACCCATAGGTTTTCTTTAAGACCCAGGTTCTTCACGATTTCCCTTTGAACAACAAAACCCCTTCGCACTGGCCATTTCAGCAACAACCTGTGAGCAGGTTGAGGTCTCACCTGAGGTGTATCTCTAGGGTACTGCGGAATCAAGTTTCCACAGTAAGTGATAAGTTTCTTGGATGGACATACTACGCAGCATGACAGAGGGTATGTGCTGCGAGGTGAGACTGCGCAGCGATGGGCAACACTGCGGTCCGCACCACTATCTTCTTCTACCGTGGGACTTCTACTGAAACTGCAAACAATCAGATTGGACTTTACACTTGGAGCACATGGAAACGTTTAAGGTGCAGAACTGAGTATCACTCATCCACTCGTTCAACTACTCAACCAATTATCCATCTACTATTCATTCATCCACTTAGTATGGTTATGATTTGAACGTATTCCGTTGATACAATCTAATTGTTATGCATTTGTTCTATTGTGCATACAAGAGTACTTAAGTAATCTCTTAACACTTAACCAGCTAACTAATTCTATGTTCTCAAACATAAGCTAAATGTTCACCATTCATCTATTCATGTAGAAATTAACATATCATTTCCATACCTCCTCTGATGGCAAATGCATACAACAGTTCTCTCATAACAACACGCAAGGAAACATCTAGACATTCATTTACAGAAAACACAGATAAGCATTCATTCATAAACACAATCACACAACCCAATACTTAACATGGTTCACTCCCCCGGGTGGGAAGCTACATCCACAAGAATGGTTGGTAATATATATCTTTAAAAAGGGATGGGGACAACCATTCTTAGTCTACACACTCAGCTGTAGACTCTCCTTCCTCTCAGATAGGTCTCTGCGCACACAACTGCAGAGCCTTTACAATCTTCTTACTCAAAGAGATTTTACAATACAATATTCAAAACTCAAATGTGTAACTACAAAAGGTAACAATTATGAACTTAGAACCTCTCTAACAACCAACCCTATCCCATTCAAAATTGTATTCTTAAATAGACCATGCCCAAAGGTCATGTCTTTACAATGCTGAAGACCTAAACCCAAAAACCCTTAGGGTTTACAAAACTGTGTCTGTTTCCCTAAACCGGCTTGCTGGCATCTGGTAGCGTCTGCTTCATCGTGGCGGTTCTCCACATCTTCAATCTGTCACTATTGGCCTTCCTGTCACATGTGTGCCAACAGGTCTCTTTCACTGAACCATTCATCTCTAATGGTCTCGCCTACTAGGCATGCCAAGCCATTGCTTTCCCTGAGCTGTCCTTTCCTTAACAAACTCATGCATTGGCCGCCTTCCTGATTTGCTTGTGCCCACCGCTCGGCACTCCTGGAGCATCTTTCCAAAATTAGACCACTATTGGTCCATCCGATACTTGCACCTAATCCTTGTCCAGCACTCCGTTTTGCTAGCTCCTTGTGGCCTAACTTCTTCGCAGCACTGCTTCCTCGCAGCATTGGTCTTCACGGTGCCTCCAAAATTCGGATGCTGCACACAACTTCGCAGCACCCTCAACACTTAGAAAAAATTACATCTTCTTCTGAGCTGCGCCCAGCTCAGCTTTTTCTGCTTATCAAGAATGTTACCAAAACTTTGTCCCAACTTGGGCCCAACATGCCCCTAACACTTACATGTGGCTCGTCCCCAAATCACTTGCTGCTTCGGTCGTCTCACTCTGCTCCACGACCGGTGGAACTAATTTTGGCCGCAAACACATTATATGTACCGAACAACTGTTCCACTGCTTCTCTGGTATCTTGTTCAACTTGTTTTACTGCCTCAAGCAGTGTTGGAGTTATCTCTTCTCCAATCTGTCCCTGTACCTGCTCCTGGTTGTCGCGCAGTTCCTTCAGCTTGTCTTCTATCTGCTGCGACACCCCCATGGAATCCTCCAGGAGTTGTTGCGACTGATTATCCATCTCAGTCTCTTTTTCTCTTAATGCCTGGACTTCCTTCTTCAAGCCTGATATCTCCTTATACCTCGACAGCCTCTCCCTGGGTGGTAGAGCCTTGACTTCTGCGTCCAACTTTTCTAGTGCAGTCTGCTTTTGTTTTACTGTGGTCTTCACTTGCAGTAGGCCTTGATCCTCTTCAAGGGCAGTGAATTCCTTTGAAACCTTTTCCAAGAGATCTTGGCACTTAGCCATCTCACTCGTTATGCTCTGCGTGGCAGCACTCACTGCTTGCTCTCTTAACTGCTGCTCAGTTAATGGCGCCTGCGTGTTCAGCTTTTCCTTCAAGGCTTCAAGCTCCACCTCATAAAGGATGTCCCTATCCTGCATCTCCCTCTTCAAAGATCTCACCTTTTCTTCGATACCCAGAACTGTGTCCGCAGGATCATCCTGGAGTTCTACCCCTTCAATATCTTGGGCAATAGTGGATATGGTAGTCTCCAATTGTTTCTGGTGGTCCTGTTCATCATGTAGCTGCATTTCCATGCATAACTCGAGCTACCTGTTTGCTGTGTGTAGCTCCGCTTGGGACTTCATCGACTCTACTGTTCATTCATGCATCTCCTCGACGATCTGCATGTGGATAAATTGTAAACCTAGCAAGGGGATTTTGGCCAAGTCGAACTCTACCCGCTCGACACTCTTTGTGTCCAGGATGATCTATTCTGTCATTGGTATTGCAATAGCCAATGGGTCCACATGGACAATCCTGGTCTTAGAAGGCAACCTTATTGCTAGCTGCGGTGGTGCTTCCTGCGAGGTTCCTACTGACCTCCCTTCAGCTGCTGTGTCGCGCGACAAGGTTAGGCTCTTTTGGACATCGTCCAATTTCTTCATGAGACCTTACAGTGCGAGCTTGGTCTTTTGCAGGTCAACCTGGATGACCTTATCCTTTTTGTCTTTGTAAGTCATTAGCTCCTTCATTTGGTCTGAAAGCTTTTCTTCTATCATCTCAAAGTCATCTTCGTTCAACATTGTGTCGGATTGAGTCCTTGTGTCCTTCATCTTCTTCCACGCCTTCAGCTTCTGCGAGGTCTCAGTATCTTTCCGTTTTCCTGTTTCTTCAATAATCGGGCATGACAGCGGGATTGGCTTGTCTTCGTCAAAGTCTGTCTCAACATCCATGAATTCAACAGGGGAGTCAGCGAGCCAGTCCTTCATGAGGATTTCAATGTCATCCTCATACATATGGTAGTTTCCCGCGTACCATTCTAGCTTCTTCATATTTTCCTTTGGTGAAATAAAAATACATCGCATGTCAGCATGAAAATCAAGAATGCGAATGTATTTTGACGTTACCTGCTTTGTGATGCGAGCTATGTGGGTGATCACATCGCGCAGCTGAGTGTAATACTAATAGAAGACTTCAGCTATCGCATGCTGTCGCTCTACGTTGATGTTTTCCCAGAGGTTGGCATAACGGAACCCTCTAGGATCATTAGTTTCTGTAATGACACCCATATAGTCCTTAGTCTCCTTCCATCCATAAAAGGCGATGAGGATGATCAGCCATGTAAAGTGGAATTGCCCGCCATTCTCCTGGGTATCATTAAGCTCATCCAAGAACTCATTAAGAAGATACTGAAACCAGTTGAATTCAGTGCCTTCAGCCACTATGGAACTGAGTATTACTACGCTAGCAGGCACCTCTAGAGGCCTAGTTGTTCTGAGTATTTTTCCTGCGAGCAGCTAGGTGAAAAATCTTGTCACTCTATCCTCAATTTCCTTTGTGGTAAAACCTCTTTTCCCTTTCACCAATGCATGAGTTTTCTTCATCTTTTCGACCGCCTCTTTTTCCTCATTCTTCCCTTGGAAGAATAGCTTAGGATCCTTACCGCGCTTGCTTAACCTTGTGATGCAATGGATTAAATCAATGTTTACATTGACATTTCTGTCAAGCCACAGATATCCCTGGTGGATTCGCGCCATCAGCGTGCAAACCACCACATTCACTTTTGGTGATCGATCAAAATGTGGCAACCTCAACAAGTTCAGTAGTCCTGACTGAACGACGGGTGTGAGCCAGCTTTCGGCCACCAAGTTAAAAGTTCCCTTGGCATCCTTTTTCCAGCACAAATACTGGTCAGGCTAGAACTGTGGGTACTTAGGCGAGTGGGGCTCTTCCTTTTGCATGCTTAGGAGGTCAAAATATTCCCACTTACAGTCTGTGATATTTCTGAGTAGGTTCTTGGCAACCTCTACATGTTTTGAAATCGGTGACAATGGGATGTCATATCTAGCATTCTTGGTCAATTTAAAGACTGGGGCATCCAACGCCTGTGGTGATATATACTCGGGTGTTAACTTCAGGGGTTCCTTTTGAAAGACCAGCGATCTTTGCGCTGTCTGGCCCATCTTTAGATTCTGGCTTTGTGGTGCAGTTACGTCTTTCCCTTTGTCCTGCATGATTGGGTTATGGCGAGGTGATCTTTTGGATGCTTGACCCGGTTCGAGTACAACCTTCTTGGCAGGGGTTTTCATTAACTATGCAATTCCCTCGTGTTGAAAGACTCGGATTGATTCTTGAAGTGTAAGCTCTTCTTGTATGTTTGGTGATTTGGACATTCACTAGTGAGAGTAGGCAATTGTTTCTGAGATATAACTAAGGATTGCTAACATATGAGTGAAGGCATGAAAATTCTAAGTGTCTGGTAATGCCCGCGAGTCCTTATGCAACGTTATTTATAGGAGCAGCTGGGTCCTCCCTGCTCCTTCCAATGGCTAGTTGGGAATTTAATGTAGTGTCCGTTGGCGAATTTGAGCGAATCCTTCAGTCCCTTCCATCGTCAGCGTGTTCAAAACAACTATCTTTTCGTTAAATGCTGAAGCAGTTCATTCCAACAGTCATATAACAGTTATTTTTCTCAAAAGCAGTGTAATGGCTATTTTTCTGAGTCTTGTGCCGAGCTGCATGGCAAGTCATCTGCGATCCTGCGCAGTTACTTCGCAGTGCCACAATTTTCAACTGCGCGGTTCCCTTTTTCTTTTCTTACTTCTTCTCTTTTTTTTTCTTTTTTTTTTCCTCCGTGCAGCTTCAGCAGTGCTGCACAGTACCAACATTGTTCTACTTATCATACATGTACAGACTCCTTTACATTTCCAGTGTCCAATTTCAACTATACCCGACACTTGAAAATCTCTTCCTCTGCTTATCATTTAGGATTCGGTGAAGCAGGGCTGTCATGGTACAACTTTAGTCTGCTTCCATTTATCAAAGTTGGTAGGGTATCTCCAGCTAAATTGGCTAACTGGACTGCACCAGTGTTAGTAACATGTATCACAGTATATGGACCAAGCCAATGCATCTTGAATTTACTAGGAAACTTCATGAATTTGCGATCATACAGGAGGACTAGGTCACCTACCTGAAAGTACTTGTTCTTTATATGGCAATCATGCCAGGATTTCTCACGGTTTTTCTGAACTTGCTAGTGGAAGCTGGCAATGAAGCGATCTTCAACCAACCCAACAAGGTGTAGTAACCTTTCTTGTAACGTTGCATGGTCTACCATCCCTGTGAACGCAACGATCCGCAAACTAAGGACAATATATTCCATTGGCATTATAGTTTCCTACCCATAAGCCAACTGAAAAGGTGTATGTCCTGTCAATTTCTTGCATGTAGTCCCGTATGCCCATAACAGATAGGAGACACGCAGATCCCAATCATCTCTATTTACATTGCAGACCTTAGTCAGTGCGTTCTCTAGTATTTTATTGAAAGCCTCAACAGTGCCATTCGCGTGTGGATGATATGGGGTACTGCATTGATGATGAATGTGGAATTCCTCTGTAAGTGCCTCAATGGTCCTGTTCAAAAAGTGAGCAACTTGGTCACTCATCAAAATTTTTGGACAACCAAATCTTGATAATATGTCTTCAAAAATGAACTACGCAGCAGTACTGGCGCTGTAGTCCTTTATTGGCTTTGCTTCCGCCCATATGGTCAGGTAATCAGTAGCAGTAATAATGTACCTCACACCAGTTCTTTTTCCTGCTAGGTTTATAGGAACCACAAAATCAATTTCCCATTTCTCGAACACCTGCAATGTCAACTGTGGGTTTAATTGCATCTCATCTCTTCATGAATGTTTCCCTGTCCTTTGACGGACATCACAATTCTTGTAGTGTTCTTTGGAATCTTTGTGGATCGTGGGCCACCATAGCCCTGTGCGCAATATCTTCTACACAATAGCCCTTCCTGCATAGTGACCTCCCGCGATCCCTGAATGCGCATCTGCTAGAATAAACGGTTTCTCATGATCTAGTACGCATCTACACAAGACTTCATCTGGTCTGAGTTTGTATAACTGACCTGCAATTATAGTGAAGTCTGCGGCACGCACCACTAGCTGCTTCTTCTGCTAGATAGATAATTCCTATGGTTCCAGCCCTGTTGTTAAAAAATTAATCATATCCCTATAATAATCATCGGCAACCTGTATAGAGAATAGCTATGCATCATGCAAACTATCTTCAATGTTCGTCGGCTCTTCTCTTGACTCAATCCTTGACAGATGATCAGGTCCCAAGTTTAGTCTACCTGGATTAACATTTAAATCTCAAAATCATACTCTTGGAATAGCAACAGCCATCTGCATATGCGCCCCCCTAACACTGGCTTATTAACCAAGTATTTCAACACAAAATGGTCAGTGAACATAAGGAAGTTCGCACCAAGCAAGTAATGCCTGAATTTCTGTAGGGCATATACCATCGCAAGGCCTTCCCTCTCGGTAGTAGTATAGTTCTTTTCTGTTGTTGAGTGTTTTCTGCTTGAAAATACAATAGGGTGGTCAATACCTCCTTCTCTTGGCTGAGCTAATACAATTCCCAAGGTAATGCATGATGCGTCAACATGGACTTGAAATGGCTTCGTCCAATCTGGAAAGACTAGAATCGGCGCAGTCACCATCTTTTCTTTTCGTGTATCAAAACCTTGTTCGCATTCCACGTTCCAAATGAACGGTGCATATTTATTTAGCATATTTTCCATTGTTGGGGTTATTTGTGCGTAACCCTTTATAAATTTCCTATAGTATCCAGTATGGGCTAAGGTAGAGCACAACATCTTGACTGAATTTGGTGTTGGCAAGTTTACAATAATGGCAATCTTTGTAGGGTCGACCATCAGTCCTTGCTTACAAACAATGTGCCCAAGTAGAATCCCATAAGGAACACAAAAAATACACTTCTTTAGATTTAAAGAGATCTGATGCTATCAACATTTCTCAAGCATCATTCTAAGGTTCGCACAATGGTTTTTCAATAGACCAAACACAGTCCAATCATCAAAATAGGATTCGAGAAACTTATGCATAAACTCTTTGAATGCTGCAATGACCACTCTGGAAAATATGGAAGGTGCGTTCTTTAGGACAAAAGGCATTACTGTGTACTGGAACGACCCCCATTATGTAGCAAAAGTCATCCTATGCCTGTCTACTGGATCAATCCTTATCTGATGATACCCCAAAAAACCATCAGTAAAATAATAGGCCTCATTCTCTCCAACATTATCAAGCACTTCGTCCATGAATGGAGTAGGGAATGGGTCGTGCATGGAAGCATCATTCAGTTTTCTAAGATCAACACAAATCCTGATCTCACCCTTCGCTTTCTTGTCTTAAATGACCATGGGACTAATCCACTCTGATTCCTTGACAGGTTCAATGATTCCTACTTCAAGCATCTTATCCATCTCTGTGCATACTCTTTCTTTGTAGAGCGGATTTAGTCTGTACGGTCTCTGCTTCACGAGATTTGCGCCTGGCTTCAAAGGTATTTTCATGACTCCTAGGTCTCCCAGAATTCCTTTCATTTCTGTAAATTTTGTTGAAAACAGCTCCTGATATTCATGCAGAGTGTCTTGTATCTCTGCAACAGTCTGATCATCCCAATAGTCTCCAATTGCTGCGAACTTTGGTTCTTCGCTTGTGCCAATATTCACCTTCTGTGTTTTTATTGGTCCGCTCATATCTGGGATTTCTAATGGAGGTCCTTCTATGTCGCAAGCACCCTCCGATTCTGGTATGTTTATGTTGCGCGGATCATCGTCATCGTCTTCCTTGCTATCACCATCTTCTTCAGCTAGGTTATAACACTTGATAAGGTGTTCTTCATGTTCCTTCCATTTTGACTGTAGGTGCACAGGAACGTGATCTTCCCCGAAGAATTCCTCCAATGTCATATTTCTGTGAGGACAGTCTTCCCTGAATATGCGTTCCTTAATTATCTGCAATGCCTCATGGATTAGTAGGTTCTCGTCCTCAAAGTTGAAGTCCCTCTGGAAGTTCACAGTCAACATTTCCCAATCAGTGGTTTCTCTGTGCAACTCTAGGTCTAGGTACCATTTCTTTGGAATGTCATCATCCAGCGTATGTACAAATAGATGCACCCATTCTGTGTGTGGCCTTTCCACCCATGCCTGTGAACAGACTTCAATGTGTTGACTAGGATCTGTCTATCCCTTAAAATTTTCAAAGGGTAAAGTAACCCTTTTAGCAAATCAGATCTGCATCTTAATTTTGCACTGATCCCAAGTGGTCAGTGTCTGCTTGTGCGCATTCCACCATCTGGAGGGTGTGTCACACAGTGCCATATCCAATGCTGGTAATATTTGCTCATCTGCAATATCTACAGTGTATTCTTGGATGAAAGTATAAACATTAGTAGAACCATCATATGTGGGAATAGGACTTACCTCCTTCCTGATCCAGCGCAGTGATTTCGTAACCTGTGTGCACCTTCTTGTTGATACTTCATGCATCGAGCTTTGCCAATTTTCCAGTCCTGCCTTCGAATCAGAGACACGGGAGCTGTCACATCTCCAGCTGAGTGTACCATCTGCAGTAGGATTAATGTAATCTTCTTGGTTCACTATGAGCTGGTATAGTCTGTCCAAGTCTTGAGCCTTGGATTCCTTTTGAATCGGCTCACTGTATCTATCACCATCTGCAGGATCCAACGGTGCGATGACCCTAAGATGCTTTCCTTCAAATATCATCTTCTTTGTTTTTAAGCTGACGATAGCCAAGTTATCAATAGCCTAGTCAATTCCTAGCAATGCAGGAAAAGGATGACTATCATCCACAATCTCAGTAACTTCAAAGTCTGCATGACTTTGGACTCCATCGATGTTGACTATCATGTTAGCTAACTGGCCAAAAGGTATGACTTTCTCTTGGTTAGCCATTCTCAACTGGATAGGTGACCATGACAACTTTGGTCGACCCATCTGCTGCCATGTCTGCTTAGTTAATACATTTACTTCAAATCCCAGATCAAGGATGACTTCATCCATTTCAAAATCTCCTATCTGTGCGGTAAGTCTCATTTCTTGGCCTGTTCTTTTATGCTTCCTTATGTGATGTACTATGCTATCAGAAGCCTATGTTCCGGTCTGCAGCTCTTACTGGTTTATGATCTTCTGTATATCTACTATGGCATTTTCACTTTTGAGTAGCTTCATGCAGCTTCGCAGGAACTGCGTAATGGAGGTGTTGACATCTGTTGCGGTGCTTGTTTTGTCATAGGCTGCTGGCATGTCTTCAGCATGCAGTGCTTGACTGCATAACGGGATCCTCTATGATTCTATTGCTGGTTCTTTGAAGGTATCCCAGACGTCGATAAAGACTTTCTTTATCGACGTCTCAAGAGGGGACTGCTTTGTGTGAGCCTCCCCTGACATGGAAGCTTCTTCTCCCCTATCGCGGCCTGTTTGAGCGCCACTGTGCGTGACCATATTGATGCTTGGGTCTATTGGTCTGCTTTCCACTACGATCCACTGGACGTTCGTGTTTGGTGCATCCATCCGTCTTCTTTTCTGCATTTCCACTTCTAGCATTGGGAAATCTTCAATAACATGCTCAAATGATTTACAATAATTGCACGTAGTGCATGGGTTAACACAATCTCTAGATATGTGACCTGGCTGGCCACAATTATAACAAATGACCTGGCCGCAGCCTCTTCCTTGCGCTGGGCCAGCATTTCTTCCTCTACCGCGGTATCCAACACCACGACCTTTGTATCCTCCTTGGTCATATTGTGCATTCTCTTGTTTCTGCTGGTTTTCTTCTTGTATGAGGTACAAGCCAACACCTCTCATTGAGTCCATATCCCATTTTCTCTCATTCATTAGCTCATATACACGGTAGTTGGATTCATCATGTCCAACTGATTTGCAGAAATTGCAATATAATTTTTTAGGTGTTTTCACATATTTTTGTATAAGATAGCAGTCTTCAGGTCAGTGTCCTATAGTTCTACAAATTTCACACCATGGGGCTTGATTCGGATTTAGTGGGTTGGGCGCACCACAATTAAGATAGTCACGGAATAAAGGGCAATGCTCCCGGTCATGGCCTTCTCCTTTACAACCTATACACCGGACCTCATGTCTAGGTTCATACCTTTGTTCTTTGCCATTCTTCATGCTTTGTAGCTCTAGTGTCAAGGTGGTCAGTTGGTTCTGGATATGAGACATTCTAGAACTAGTTTCACCAAACGACGAAGCCTCTAGCTTCATTGCAATCTCCAAGGCCTCTGCCTATGATGTAACCTTCTACTGCATCAATGGTAATCTAATATGGGGCAACAGCGCAGCAATGAACCATTCCTCGTGCTGTTCCAGAGCTATAACAAAGCTTACTTGGTCTAATAGGGTCTTGGACTTTTGATCAAACTCCCAAACCATTTCAGTCGGTTTCTACTTTATTTCTTTCAACTCGGTTATACACTGAGATTCAGATTTAGGTTTCTTAAACTCTGCCACAAGCAAAGCTTTAATTTATGGGAGGGTTCTCGGCTGTGTGTTAGAGTACTTCATGAACCAATGTAAAGCTCTGTCCCTGAAAGTGGTGATGAGCTGTGCTCTCTTCACGGCATCATACTAGATTTGTCTTACACTCCACATGGCTTCACAAAGAGATCAATGTTGGTCAGGGTCTTCTAGGCTAGTTCCTTTGAATAGTGGGAGCTTCATATCAGTGTTTTCCATTGTTATATTAGGTGGTGGGGCGCTCGAATTAGTGCGCAGGTGCTGTAAAGGGATCTGCGCGGTGAAAACAAATTGGCTTATCGGGATAGATGTAATGGGATAAGTATTCTGTGGGGTGGGCTGCGTAGCAGGTGGGTTTTGAGATAAAGGTGGTGTAGTCTCTGCAGCCGGTGGGTTCTTACGGGTAAATGGTGGTGCGGCTTCGTTGCCAGGGTTACACGGAATCTCAGTATCAATATGGAGTCCAGGGCCTCCAAGATTCTTATTAAATTTATACCTCTTACCACTTCTAAGATTATGGGTATCTTCGTCAGAATCACTATATATACTGTTTACCATGAAAATATTAAGAATATTACTGCATTCTTAAAACACCTTTCTCAGCTAACAACATCTTAATGTATAGACTGAGATTGTTCAACAACTTACCTTGGAATCCTCCGAAAAAGTATGCTTCTACTTGGCTGTAGGATTTGAGTGTGTCTACAACAAATTCTGTTACGAAGCCTTCTAGCATATGATTGACCCAAAAATCAACTGTGCATGTCAACGGGCTGTCTATTGCTTTGAGTTGCGCTATGAGCTTAGGAGTCCACTCTGTAGGAACTCCTCCTTGAAAATAGGTTTTCTTTTCTGCGAGCCGCGAGATTCACGTGTACAGCTCGTTTGGAAATGATGCCCAGAAAATCTCGTGAATATCTTCCCACAGATATCTATTTGACCGCTGTGTGTCAGATAGGTGTAGATGTCTATTCTCTTGCCTTGCAAAGTCTCTTCTGGTCTTGTCCCACCAAGCTTAGATTTCTGTCTTTTTAGGATGCCAGTTGTCCGAGCCTTCCAGGAACTGGTATTCTTCGTCACACATCACGATTGCAACTCATCACGGATTCTTTCCCAGCAACATAACCATTTGTTAGCTATAACTGACCCAGAGGTTTTCTTTAAGACCCAAGTTCTTCACGGTTTCCCTTTGACCAACAAAACCGCTTCGCACCGGCCCTTTCGGCAACAACCTGCGAGCAGGTTGAGGTCTCACCCAAGGTGTATCTATCGGGTACTACGGGATCAGGTTTCCACAGTAAGTGATAAGTTGCTTGGACAGACGTACTGCGAAGCACGACAGAGGGTATGTACTGCGAGGTGAGACTACACAGTGATCGAAAACACTGCGGTCCTCACCACTATGTTCTTCTACTACGGTACTTCTACTGAAACTACAAACAATCATATTCGACTTTACACTTGGAGCATGCAGAAATGTTTAAGGTGGTGAACTGAGTATCACTCATCCACTCATTCAACTACTCAACCGATTATCCATCTACTATTCATTCATCCACTTAGCATGGTTACAATTTGAACATATTCCACTGATACAATCTAATTGTTATGCATTTTTTCTATTGTGCATACAAGAGTACTTAAGTAATCTCTTAACACTTAACCAGCTAACTGAATCTCTGTTCTCAAACATAATCTAAATGTTCACCATTCATCTATTCATGTAGAACTTAACATATCATTTCCATACCTCCTCTGATGGAAAATGCATACAACGGTTCTCTCATAACAACATGCAAGGAAACATCTAGACATTCATTTACAAAAAATACAGATAAGCATTCATTCATAAACACAATCGCACAACGCAATATTTAACGTGGTTCACTCCCCCGGGTGGGAAGCTACGTCCACAAGAACGGTTGGTAATATATATCTTTAAAAAGGGATGGGGACAACCATTCTTAGTCTACGCACTCAGCTGCAAACTGTCCTTCCTCTCAGATAGGTCTCTACGCACACAGCTGTAGAGCCTTTACAATCTTCTTACTCAAAGAGATTTTACAATACAATATTTAGAACTCAAATGTGTAACTACAAAAGGTAACAATTCTAAACTTAGAACCTCTCTAACAACAAACCCCATCCCATACAAAATTGTCTTCTTAAATAGACCATGCCCGAAGGTCATGTCTTTACAATGCCGAAGACCTAAACCCAAAAACTCTTAGGGTTTACAAAACTATGTCGATTTCCCTAAACCGGCTTGTTGGCATCTGGTAGTGTCTGCTTCATCGTGGCGGTTCTCCACGTCTTCACTCTGTCGCTATCAGCCTTCCTATCGCACGTGTGCCAATAGGTGTCTTTCACTGAACCGTTCATCTCTAATGGTCTCACCCGCTAGGCATGCCAAGCCATCGCTTTCCCTGAGCTGTCCTTTTCTTAACAAACTTGTGCATTGGCCACCTTCTTGATTTGCTCGTGCCCGCCGCTCGGCACTCCTAGAGCATCTTTCCAAAATTAGACCACTACTGGTCGATCTGATATCTGCACCTGATCGTTGTCCAAAACTCCACTTTGCTGGCTCCTCATGGCCTGACTGCTTTGTAGCACTACTTCCTCGCAGCGCTGGTCTTTGCAGAGCCTCCAAAGTTCAGATGTTGTGCACAACTTTTAGCACCCTCAACACTTAGACAAAATTACATCTTTTTCTGAGCTGCGACCAACTCAGCTTTTCCTGCTTGTCAAGAATGTTACCAAAACTTTGTCCCAACTTGGGCCCAACAGTGGTACCTACCTGCCCCAACTCCTCCCCCGAAACCAAACGTCATTTTACAACCTATTCAACCTATTACCGTGACGAATCACCCACCCCCAGGGGTGGCAACCACATCAACATCGATTAGTGCACTCACCACACTGGGGGCAGGGGCCCAGAAACTTACACTGCCCCACCTACACCAAAGCTAGCAAAGAATCCTCCGCCATTTTGTGCTCCCCTCAAATTCTCTTTGTGTGATTATTTAGGCCATGCTACCTATCAATATCCGCAACTACCCACACTTCAAGAACACATGCAAACATTAGAGGACAATCCCAACATCCCAGTCATCAAACTTGACCCTAACCCTAAGCCTCATGATAAATCGCTGCATACCAATCACCCTTGCGTGATATATGGTATTTAGGGCCATTACTCACATCACTGCCTAGATCTCCCTGAGTACAGATTGGTCCTCCAAGAGTTAAACCAATCGTCTCTAGAGTCATCCATTACCACCGTTGAAGAGATCCAACCCCCTGAATCCCCTTCCCTAGAAGAGATCAATACAATTTATATGATTTCCACCACCAGTGCACCCCAGTCAATTGATTTGATGACACAGTGCTTCTGTAGTGATGAAGAAATCCTTGAGGCACTTACCGCACTTGACTACCCCTGGGATGATATGCACCATCGATCATATTTCATCCCTGAGGAGTCTACCACCTCCACGGCAACCTAATTCTCTGTCGAGTCCAAATATTTCCTTTTGACCAAGGTTGTCTAGTTTAAAGATCCCATCCCAACTCCTGATGCCTTTGAGGAAGGAAACATGGCAAACATTTCACCCACCATACAAGTCAATATTTCCATCATGCCTGGAATACCCGAACTCATTTCATTAGGTGCATCATGCACTGAGGAAGAGGTTTAAGCATTTAAAAACCTCTTCCAAGAGTTTTGTGATGTCTTTGCCTATTCCTACTTTGAGATTCCTAGTCTTGACCCTGCTATCGTGGAGTACCACATTGACAATTGTCTGGACATGCCACCCATTCGCCAAAAAAAATGCCCCATACACTCGTCTAAGCTCCCCGATGTTAAATATGAAATTGAGAATCTTTGTGCGGCTGGGTTCATTTACCCCATCACCCATACCACTTGGGTTTCCAACCCAATACCAGGCAACAAGAAGCAAGGCACCTTTCGTGTCTGTACCGATTTTCGCAACTTAAACCAAGCTTGTCCCAAAGACAACTTCCCCATGCCATTTATTGACCAACTCATTGATGCATATGTGGGGCACGAGACACTATCTTTCATGGATGGTTTCTCTGTGTACAATCAAATTCAGATTCACAAAGAATATCAGTACAAGACTACCTTCACCAACCCATGGGGCACCTTTTCCTATCGCGTTATGCCTTTTGGTCTTAAAAATGCTAGTGCCACCTTCCATTGGGCCATGACTTATTGTTTTCACAATTTGGTTAATATCATCTTGGTCTACCTCGACGACCTCACAGCTCGATCCAAGAAACAGTATGACCATCTGAACGACCTCCAGCAAGTCTATTTGCGTTGTCACAAGTATCAAATCCGCTTGAACCCACTCAAGTGTGTATTTTGCGTTCCAGCAGGCCGGTTGTTGGTTTTATCGTTTCCCAGAAAGGAATTGTTGTAGATCCCTTAAAATTCCAAGCCATCCTAGACCTCCCATCACCACATAGACTATGAAAGCTACAGAGCCTCCTAGGGAAATCCAATTTCCTCCACCGTTTCATCCCTCATTACGCCACGATAGTTCATGGTTTCCTTCATTTGCTCCATACTCACATCCCTTTTGTTTGGGACGACCGAGTGCAAGGTTCTTTCAAGGAGCTTAATAAAGCTCTCACACATGCACCATTGATCTCCCCTCTTGATTTCTCAAAGGACTTCATCCTTTACATTTCGACATCCGATCATGTTGTTTTGGGGGTTCTCATTCAAGAAGATTCTGCTCGTCAAGAGCATGTCATTTATTAGCTGAGCCAGACCCTATTAGGCCCACCATTACATCACCCATATGAGGAGAAATTGGCCCTCGTCATCGTATTCTCCATGCAAAAGTTGCGACACTACATCCTTATGAGTCACACTATAGTTGTCGCAGACTCCAACCCCGTGATCTATCTCTTGAACCATCACCTTCTTCAAGGCCCCATCGCTAAATGGGTCATTATCCCACAAGAATACAACTTGAAATTCATGACCCCCAAGAGTACTAAAGCCCTTGCACTTGCACAAATCATGATGGATTTACCATCCCCATCGCCTTCACCCTCGATCACTACTAGTTTACCTGACGACCATTTGTTTATCATCTCACCAGACGACCCCTAGTACGGTGACATCTTGGTCTACCTCCGGACACAAAAGTTTCAACCTGATATCAATCACGATGGATGTCATTGCATCTGTCACCATGCCTCCCATTATCTTCTCCTCGGCGATGTCCTATATCGATGTGGTGTCAACACCATCTTATGACATTGCCTCACATGAGACAAAACAGAACAAGTTCTCAACGATTGTCATGGTGGAGCCTATGGTGGCGATTTCTCTGGAATGGCCACCACCCGAAAGGTGATCCATGTAGGGTACTTTTGGACAACACTATTTACTGACTACATCACAGCGGTCAAACATTGCCGCAACTGCTAGCTCTTTGCCCCCAAGGCAAGGACACCCCTACTCGCCTTCATCCGGTCGTCACCGTTGTTCGTTTTTGCAAATGGGCCATAGAATTCATCGAGTGTAATCCTCCCTCCGCAAATGGCCATAAATACATCATTGTGTCTGTCAAATACTTTATCAAATGGGTCGAATCCATGCCTACCTTCAATTGCAAAGCCGACACTACAGCCCGCTTCTTTTTCAACCATGTCATCACTCGTTTTGGAGTCCCTAAGCAACTCGTCTCCGACCATGGGTCACATTTTGAAGACTCTATCTGGAGAGGGTTGTCGACTCTCCTCAGATTCAAACATCAATACGGCTCTGCCTGCTTCCCCCATGGGAACGGCTAAGTTGAGGCCATTAACAAAATATTGGAGACAATCCTTCAATGCACCGTTGACCGACATAAGTCCAATTGGCATCATATGCTTCTTCCCGCACTATCAGATTACCGTACATCCAGTAAGACCGCCATGGGTTTTACCCCTTTTCATTTGGTTCACGGTGTAGAATCCGTGCTCCCCATTTAGTGTCAGATCCTAGAATTGCACATCGCTATCGAGCTCCTCCGAGACACCTCACTTCTCTAACAATGCTTAATTTTGTTGGTGCAAGCCAACGAAGATCACCGCGCAGCCCTTCAAACCATTGAGGCTGCAAAGAGCCACTCCAAAGCTAGTTAGGATAAGCACGTTCACCCATGCACCTTCTGTGAAGGAGACCTTGAACTCGTTTATGACCAAGCCCATGATAAAATAGGTAAAGGAAAGTTTGAATCTATGTGGCAAGGTCCATACATTGTACACACTTGCCTTGGACATGAGGCATACATTCTGACCGATTCAGAAGGAAACCCCTTATGCAACCCCCGCAATGGGTTGTACCTTAAACTCTTTTACCCTTAACACTTTTGAACAAAGCAGTCCATGTTGTACAATTTTATTTCTTTTTTCGCTTTCATCATCCAAGACCTTGCATTTTGTTTTCCTTGTATTACCACAGATGGATCCTGTTCCACTTTACTATGTTGTCTTTTCTGATGGTGCAAGTCGCTGGTCTCCAAATATCGCCTCTGCAACTTGGGTACTCTTTTCCCCCTCACATCAGTTGATTCATCTCAATGGAGTGTGCATAGGTGCTGCTACTAATAACCAGGATGAGTATGATGTTGTGACCGGTCTCTTGATTGTTTCCCTCCAGATGGGTATAAGTCACCTTCATGTGTTCCTAGACTCCCAGCTTCTTATCGCCCAACTCAACAATTGTTACCAGGTACGCAATCCTTGCCTCTTTAGAAAGTTCCTGTGCACTAAACAAATGATCAGACAATTTGAATCCATTACATTCACTCATGTCCCAAGGAATCAAAATAGTGTGGCAGATCAAATGGATAGAAACATTCTAGACTGGCACATAAACCAAACCATGTAGGACATTAACCATACATCATATAGTCATCTAAAAACCATAGAAACAACAAAAAGAATCCATCATAATAATGCATCCACGTGCATATCATCACCATAAAAATGCATCCACGTGCATATAAAAAACATAACAATTGCATCCATGTGCAACAAAAAACAAACAACACTAAATGTGCATCCACGTGCATATGAGACTCTATCATAAAAAAAAAAATGCATCCATGTGCATGTATATATACCATATCGTCATAAAACATCATGAGTGCCCTCAGCACCCAACTATACAAAAAATAAATCGAGGAGCCCCAACATCATCCTCTCCATATGATATCAGCTGTATATACAAAAAACACATCCCAACATGCTCATCAGCATTGGGGGTATCCCACGAACTATCTAATCAAATCCCTCCCCCCGATCTGTGTCCTCATCATCACCTACAGCTACTGCCTCTGCTGCCAACTCATCCTCTCCCCGCTCCTCCTTCGTCTCCTCTGGATCCTCATCATCAAATGCAGGATCATACAACCAGTCTCGATCCCTCCTCTCCTTTTCCAATACAGCAACCTGCCTCAAGATAGATCTCCACTCCCATGGAGCATCGTAACAAACATCCAACAACTCGTGGTCTAAATCCCGCCAACCCTCATCCTCTACCTCAACCGGTAACCGATCAAAGCTAAACCGTAAGGAATCTAATGTAACATCATCATCATGTCTCCATACCTCCCCTTAATTAGGTGGGGCTACCCCCACTACGCGACCCTGGTGGTCCTGATGCCCCTCTGGCGACCGTGGTCTCACATCTACAAGAACCAACATCAGAAAGGTCAGCATCATCAAACATCTCTAGATGTCATCATAAAATGTCAAGTAAAAATACAACATGATATGCTAAGAAGAAACCAGAATGCATACATACCGTTTGGACCCCAGACCTGTCGAGGAGGCTACGGTAGCTGAGGCACCCCTCGGTAGTCCATAACTCAGTACAGGTAGTCCTCGTTAAGGATAGGCATCTGCATCCACTGCCTAAACATATCTACAGTAAAATATCGGCCAACGACCCCACCACCACCACGGACCATCATCTCCCCCCATTGCACCATTCATGGCTTCGTCAGTCCTCCATCTCGGATCACCACGCGAGACCGCAGCATAGGAACCCGCTCAAAAAAGAAATAACACAAAAAAGAACAATAGCGGAACTCCCCTCCGAGTCGCCTCACCTTTCTCAGCATCCGCTAAACAATGGCGAGGTACATCTGACCCCATGCGTAGTAGGTCCCTGCTAACACCCACTCAATCAACATCATCCTCCCTCCTGACACTCGGTGGGGCGCATGCGATCCCAATACACGCACAACACATGTTGCAACCACTCGGGTCTCCAGAGCCTGCAAATCACACACCAATAGTGCATTGTCATGCACATAAGACCCCGGAAAACAATGCCTCTCCAGAATCTCCTCCATATCCACGTCCCCTAACTTCCTAGGCCGAGTCTCCGCCATCATACCCAAACATGGAAATCCAGTCAAAAAATACACATCCGATAGGGTGAGATCTAGTCTCTCACCCTGGATCATGAACGCCTCAATGTCTAGGTCCCAAAACCCGACCAGCCTATTCAACGATAGAGATGCTAAACGCATGAGGCCCACCTTCAAAAACTTTAGCAATCCGCAGAGTGATAAAGTTCCCTGCACATGATGATCCCACCGGATGTCATCCAAAATGTTCTCTGGGATATCGCGCTCTCTCCACATAGCCTTTGACATCCTACCAACCACACAATGAAATCTCATCAGGACCACATAGAATACTCCATCAATCGCCTCCGGATTGGTACACCGACAAAATGGCACCACAACACTCATTCCAGGGCTTCTAGACCCCCACATGTGCGCTTTGGAGCACGCTTTTCTCCTTGAAAAGCATGCTTCCCAAGCGCAACTGTGGGGCCCACAGTCGCGCTCCAAAGCGTGGCTGTGAGGCCCACAGTCGCGCTCCAAAGCGCGGCTGTGGGAGCCGTAGTTGCACTCAACAAGCACGGCTGTGGGAGCCACAGTCGCGCTCGGCAAGCATGGATGTAAGAGACACAGTCGCACTCGGCAAGCATGGCTACCTCTCCCAATGATGCGCTAGAGCGTGCAACTCAACTCGGAACCCACACTTTACCACCGTGGTCACCCATTGTGACTGGTACACCTCCCCCGAGGACCAAATCCCCCCGAAAAGCAAAATAATATCAAAGATAAGGGCTAAGAGGGTTACCTGCAACTCTCGAAATGAAAATCCATCGGTCCATTCTTCCACAAATGCCAAATCATCTCTGGTTCACTCAATTCTTCTGTCAAACTCAACTGTACAAATGACACATGCCACTATGGGTCCACTTACTATTTATAGACATTTGACCAATTCTTGTTTTCGCCATTCCAGATTCATGCGAGGTTCGTTTTCCAAACCGTTGATACCACTGGATTTAGCACGATGAGACCTTCGCGGTGGTCGAGATCATTTCTCAATTTCATTGGACCCTTTTTCGGGCACTTTTTAGTGCCTCTCGTCACCTCAATTTGTGTGCCGCATCGACCGTTTTCAGTTTTTGACATTTTTTATATTACTGTATTAAGTTTTCCATGCTCACGATGATGCTTGAGACCATTTCTCATTCTCACCACCATATTTTTTAGGTGTTTTTCACACACCCCTCGTTGCCTCGATCTACGTGCCACATCAACCGTTGTTAGTTTATTGGCGATTTTTATACCATCGGATTCAGTTTTCCAAACCTGTGATAATGTTTGAGATCATTTCTCGCTCTCACCAAATATTTTTTTCAACATTTTTTCCATACACCTTGTCTCCTCGATTTGTGCGCCACATCAGTTGCCATTGTTTTTTTTACCAATTTTGGCATCAATGCCCATCCATGAGCTCTCCGCTCCATCCATACTGCAGTTATTTCATTATTTTTCCACCATTCATCAACCCCCAAGGAGGCCCCACCAGTTTTCCCCCCCAGCCCTCATTCTTGTTTCCCATCGAACGCTTCCTCCTTGCTCCGCTACACTTTGTTCGGTATAATTTTATCCCTTTTTCAGGCCGAACAATTCCTTTACAAAAAAGGCACTTAGGTAGTTTTTGTTAAGCTCTTTTCTGACACCTAAAACAATGAAAAGATCACCGAGCAATCTTTGCTTCCTTTCATGCTCATTAAAGTACCTGAAAAGGCGTCTATCTGGTATAAGTTTAACCCTTTTCCGGACCTAATAGAGTAATTACAAAAAGGGAATACTCTAGTCACATAGGCTAGAAGAGTTCTTCATTGCATACTTTTATGCTTTTTTCAGGCCTTGAAGACTAACACATGAAAAAGAACCCCCTTGGAGTCTTCTTATTGCTTTCAGACTCTCTAAAATTGAAAGCCACCACGAGCATGCACTGTCCTGGGCTCGTACAAATCCACATGACGGTACCATTCCCCTATTTCAGAGTCTTCTTATCACTTTCAGACTCCTTAAAATTGAAAGCAACCACGAACATGAATTGTCGTGGGCTCATACAAATCCGCATGACAACACTATTTTTTAGCACACTTCTATCTCTTCTTCAAGCTCCTTAAAACATGAAGAAGGTCCCAATGGTTCCTTTCGGCGCCACGACATATCATACTTAGTCCCAACATTATGGCATCCACTCCAGTATGGTCACCTTTGTTTAGATTATTCTGCGATGTGTCACCCTTCGAGTCTCCTTATATCACGCATCAGTTTACCCCCATGAGTCTACCCCATTGTACTCATCATCCCTGGTCCATTAAAGCTATGATCCCTTCCCCCAAAGTCAGTTTCATATGCTTCCAGATCAGCTTTGCCATCATAACTATGAACAAAGGAAGTTTGAGTCCTCCCACTCTACGACCCCTATCCCCCCCTAGTCTGTCAATCCCACTCATAGTTCCATCACCTCTTGGTTGTGCACCTCATGCTCCTATCAAGGAAACATCATTTCCTTGGTAGTTGCAGGTCTCCCTTTGTCGACGCCAGCCCATCTATTCCAAAGGATAGACCTAGAGGCCCCTGTATATTGGACTCATATCCACCATTGGTGAGTGCCTATGGACCATTTGAGAGGAGTCCTTGGAGCCTCTTAAAATGGTTGTTTCTCACGTGCTCAACGCAAAATCCATCATCGCACCATTGAGATTCATATAGGGTATTGATCCCTTCAGTTATTGGTCGAAGAACCCGGATGTCCCTCGACTCTAGCACATTGGTGAGTCAATTTGGAACACCCAGTTATATGTTCCCGTGGATATCTGGGCTGCTTTGGCGCACCGTTGGCAACAGTATTCGGAAGTCATCCAGTCATATGCTTCCTTGAGTACCCCATTTCGATATAGTCCACTGTACCATTGATATTTTGACTCTCAGTCATTGTGTCCACCCATTTATTGGACGCCTTCAGATCCAACAGCTCATCAGACCTTATGGTACCACATTCAGAGCGACCGTTGTCATTCCAGTATATCAATGCTTCAGATCAGTCATGGCAGGATCATGAGTAAGTCCCAATTTTGTGTCCCCTCTGTACCATTACAATGTACACAACAGTTCTCCATGTATTATTCAGGTCCCATTGGAACTCACTATTATTATTTTGTATATCTTGATACGAGCATGGGTATGCCCACCACATCCATATATCAACAATTATTCCTCATTCATTTTGAGGCCATGTATGTTCAGTTTTTGCAGTTTGTATGGGGCCGCTGTTCCTTTCTCCAATCAATCTCTTCTCTCATCCACACCCCAGGAAAAAGACAAAGAAACTATGATGTTTATCGGCCATACGATGAGCTCCTACCCTCACACATTAGGGGGCAATTTGTTAACACCCAAAAAATGCTCACTAGCTCATCTCCCTAGCCACATGACCCATTTGTCCACTTTTCCCACCGTTTAGCCTCAAAAACCTCAAAAAAACCTTCAAATGGTCACCAAAAATGTCAAAATCAATCTTTTTCTCCTCAAAATAATTAAATTTCCTCCAAAAATACCAAAAACCCTCCAAAAGGGCCCAAAATTCCCAAAAAATAAAATAAAAAGGGAATAAAATTCAAAAATTAATTCAAAAAAGGAAAAAAGAGGGAAAAGAAGGAAAGAAACCCTAAACCCATAACCAAAACCATGTGGTACCAAATACCATGGGTCAATACTCCACCACTCAAAAAACCTATAAAAAAGTGATGGAGGCCCCCTATTATTCATCCACAATCCAATCTACCCTTATGTTGCCAAAATCACTCCCGAAACCCTAGCCATCCATTTGAGCTAGATTTCACCACTTGAGTTCCCCTTTGGCCAACCATCTTAGCATTTGGAGAAGAGAAGGAGACCTTGGAGCACTGGACCATCTCGTCCCTATGGCTATAAAAGCTCCATCAGCCTCACCATTGAGGTAAAATTTCATGTAAAAACTCCATTTTCATCTAATGAAAAGATATAACTCTCTTTTATATTTTTGTTGCATGAAAAATCTATGAATGTTTACTGTTTACTGTATTTTACTGCAAATTTATTTGATAAATGCCCATGCACATGCTTAGATTTAGTTTCTTATTTCTATCATTTACTCTAGGCTTATTTTACTATTTTTTGAACTGCTACTAAGGAGTCCATTCTCCTTAGTAGGTGCTCATTCGCAGAAGCTAGGGTGAAAACCCTAGCTACAACAACTCCTCCCATGGAAAAATCCCTAGCTATAGGTGGCAATAACAATTTTGTAAACCAATCGGCTAGTAACTGGTCCAAAATGGTAGCTGTAATTAACCTGCATCATCTCCTCCACTCATGAATGTGATCAGAAATGTGGGTGGAGGTGGATTGTATGAGCAAGGTTAAAATTTCAATGCTAGTTTCATATCAAATCGAAAATTGAAAATGCATTAATAAATCCATAGCAAGGGTGTTGAAATTGACGAAGAAGTGTAGTGGAAGCTCGATGTACCACTTAGCTGTTGTGTTAGTGAGGGTTCGCTGAAATATCCTCATACAGATGGAATCATCCATTAATGAGTTTGAGGAACAACACAAGTGATAAGTCATGTTGTGGTTGTTCAGATATTCACCGGTATTGCCATCAAATTTAGGAATTTCGGATGGAAGTTTGGTGGGCATAGGGTGACATAGTGGATTATGTTGAATGGGGTCGTTGGTCAAATGCAACAAATCCGACAAATCTAAAGTAGCTGGGAATGATAGTTTTCAGTTTCATTGTGTATAATGGTTGTATTGATAGGGCATCAGTATACCAATAGGACCATAAGTTGGTGCTCCCATGTACTAGGGTTGAGAGTGCTAGGAGTTCATGGGATTCATTGCTTGATTGGGTGGAAATCCTTGTAAAGGTGCACCCATCAATTTAGGGTTACCCCAAGGAACATTTGTATCCCTAGGGAAAGGTAATCCAATATGCAGGGGTGTGGGACTAGATGCTAAAGGGATGGGATGATAACCAGATGGACCACACGCTGGATAAACTGTCCAATTAGGCAATTGTCCAGTGGATGAGGATTTCCCCCAAGCTGAAACTTTCCCCCCAGTGAAAAATTTCCCTCCAATAATAGGTAAGGAGGGATTCCACATTGAGGGTATGATCATGTTACCCATCTGTGTGGGGTTTGGGGTGACAAAACTACTTGACATAAAACTTGGTGCAGTTAGGTTATTAACAACTAGACTATAAGGGGGGAGTAATTGATGACCAAGTAACTTGTGTGGTAACAATCCAACTAGTATTCTAGTGGAGACACTTGAAGTTGGTCGCAGTGGGATAAGTGGTTGAGTCGTAATTGTAATTTCCATAGGAAAAGTAAAGGCCCCAATTATTGCAAGATCTACAATAGCATAAGTAGACGACAAGGAAACTCCTTGGAATTCATGTGAGGGTCTAGGTATATCCATGCCTAAGGTTCTTCTGTGGGGTGATTCTGGTCGAAAACGGTGAGAAAGAATAGATTTTATAAAAAAATTCAATGGTAATTGAACAATCGTGAGATAAAAACCTTCAATGAGGGATTTACTTATGAAGGGAAGGAAGCTCGACTCTTATATAGTTTCAACCACCCCTTCGGGTTGGGTTTTCTTTGGAGTAACACTTCCTTGGTATGAAACAATTTATTTGTGTATGCTTTCTTCGTTAGATAGGTTTAGTGAACTTATTTGTGAGAAGGGATCATTATCTTCAGGTCCTGCTCCTTGCATTCAATAGGATCTTCTTAGGCTTGGATGAGCCAGTGCAAATATAAAATAATAATGATTATTATAGCGACCCATAAGGCCAACTATGAGCAAACAAAGAGCACACCCCTATAAAAGCTAAAGGTAATCAATCCATGCAAACAATAGATAAAGGATATTTCGAAGATGGGATATCAAGCTGCCAGGGAAGAGATGAGAAATAGTTACCGACAACACTGTCATAATGGATGTCTAGAGGTGGAAGTATCGATCACTACCAAGTACCCTCCCAAGGAAGCAATATTACATGTTTCACATCTATCTCAAGTATCGATCACTACCAAGTAACCTAGGAAAGGAAAATAAGGCTACCACTTCATGCTTGGTGGTTGGGTGGAACAGTCACTGGAGAGGGCTTCTGTGAATGGGAAGGGAATGTAAGACACTTGTATTAGACCTAAAGTATTTAGATAGTGGTGCCACCCTGAGGACTTGCCACTACTAATATTACTCCCATACTTGCATAACCCCACCAAGAGAGAATGTCGGGGACAGGTCTGAACACTCTTCTCAATTTCTCCTACTACTTGAATCTTGTGTTAAAGGATCTTTCCCAATAATCACTTTGCGCTACTAATGGAATTTTTATCTTTAGTATTCTTGGTTTCTTTTTAGTGACTATTGGAAGATTAACTCACTTCCTTGATCCAAAAGCCTTATCTCCTATACTACTGTTGGTTTGCTAATAAAACAAAAATGTCTAGTTTATTTTATTAGCACATAGTTAATTTTTTGGGTTGTTATTTACTCAAAGGGAAAATGGAATGAAACTAGTGATGTGAAGACTTGACTCAGAACCATGCAAAATATGAAATGCAAATTCTTTGCTTTGATGAACTCTAACTACTAAGGAGAGAGAGTGTTTCAAACTCCAAAGCAATAATGACCCATTGCCATGCAATTTTTCTAATTTCCTTTAATGATCAACAATGGAAAACCAAACTTTTAAATTATTCACCAATTTGGATTTCAATTCAAGACAATCCTTCAAAGAAACATAAAAAACCAAAACTCTTTTTTCCTTCTTCTTTTGCTTTCTTATTTTCAAAAAAATCTTCATTTTTAATGAAAGAATCAAAACTACTTCTTTGTTCAACTAAGGGAGACTTCAATTATGAGAACCAAAGACATCCAATTAAAATAAATTTGTTTCTTTTGAAGACTCAAAATGACTAAAATATTTGAATAAACAACTTTTTTTCTTTCAACTCGCAATTTCAATAAATATTGAGAGGGATTTAATGGAAAAGAAGAGAACAAAATTACACTTTTCAAGCTTTTTAAAGTGGCACAAGAGATTGAAATGCCATTTTTTCTTTTCTTTTCAATTGAGATAAAGGAAGTCGATCAAGTTCAATGGAGACCAAAGAAGCTAAAGAAAACAACATATGCACCCAAAGTAACAAAATTCAAGAAAAGGATTGGATTACTCAATTGCTTTCAATTCCGTCACTGAACAAACCAAGCAAATCAAACCCAAAAGAAAATTTGAAAATCTAATCACTCAATATGAACACAATCAACTGGAAAGGAAGAGCTTAGGACAAGGCTACCAAATTTTGTGCTTGAAAAAAGTTGGAAATTTCACTCAAAACAAGACCAAACATAAATTTGAATGCAAAAATCCTTACTCACACTTGACTTCCCAAAAAGGCCTAAAAGGTCCCAATTTTTTCCAAAAAGGACTTGGGAGTGTCCAAACAAATTCTAAGAAGGCCCAAGTACCATTGGACAAACAAAAATAATCTACAAAAGAGTGCAGACCCAACAAAATACCAAGTTGGTCTATGTTGGTTTGAGCTGTCAAGGAATTGGTAGGAATCAAAACTAAGTTTCAAAAGATCAAATAAGCAATCAAGTGATCTGATATAGAGATCACACAAAAGCGAATCAATAGGAAAATAACACACACACAACTGAGAAGCAGAAGTCAATTAACATCACACAAAACAGGGCTGTTAATTACACAAAAAGAGGGATTTTCGCTACTAGAAGCACCTAGATAGAGCAATCGAGTGGAAATTTTTGCTCCCTGAGACACTGCAAGGGGGGAAAAGACTAAGAATTTTCACTCTGAGGGACTCTGTGGGGGAGTTACAGACTCCTGTAGGTGAATAAATTGGCTATTTTTGGATCACATTCAAGGTTGGATAAGGATTTAGCTTCAGAAGAATTCTCAATAAATAACAAAGGAGGTAAATATCAATAGAAAAGCAACACTCAAAGATCTATAATTAGTCTAATTAAAATCTCAAAGGTCCAAAAAGACTAGGGAAATTCCCCAACATGGCCACTAGTTTCTATTTAAGGAAATGCTCCCTATGGATAAGTAGGATTCCTCTTGGGATAAAAGTAGGTTCCCTAGACAACTAACCCAAGAAATAAAATAAACAAATGGTTTCTACTTTCTCCTAGATCCAGTTTAAAGACAAGACAATCCAAGCAAGCATATGCATGAGAAGGATGAGAAGAGGTAGATGTCCTACCTCAACCCTGAATTTTGTCCTTGCTACTCCTTGTTGATCCAACTCCAAGATTGAGCATCCAAGTATATGAGCCTATAAACAAAATAAAAAGACAATCACCTTTCTAGAACAAGTACATTAAACTAAATATATTAACTAACAAGTAAAATATACATGTGTTCAATGTAAGAAGCACAATTTGGGAGAATAGGCCAAGTTTATTCATTAGAAATCTAAAGGAAACAAGTACCTAAGATGGTTATACTTGATCTTGCACCAGCAACATCTCCTCCAAGATCTCAATATGAACCCCATTGAGCACTCTAAGACCATAAGGACCACCTCTATAAGCTTTTTTCCATGTGTCTAAGCCAATACATGAGGTCCTCATTATAAGATTGGAAATCCAAATCACTTGAGAGAGAGTTTTGGATCCTGGGAGATTAGGTTTCCATGAATGTGAAATGAAGATATATTCGAAGGATAGGCTGATGTAACCAAGATCAAATTTGAATATTGATCCAAAACTCAAGGGAGAGAGGCCGTTACAGGATTGTCACTCCCTTAAAATTGAGTAAGGAGAGAAAATGTTGTAATTTTTGCTCCTCTAGAGGCATGTAAGGAGCGACAAGATTGGAATTTTCACCTTCTAGGTCACTAGGAGGGAGTGATCGTCTCATAAATGCTCAATGTAGGGTTTTCTAATATGGTTCTTCGACCTCCAAATGTCAAGGGATATTCGCAAAGTTGTCTAGGGACTATATAAACGATAAGAAAATGGTATTTAACACACCTAGGTAGCATCATAACCTTCACTTCTCATGGTAATGAATCTTTTCAGGTCAAAAGTGCATATTTGAGGTGCAACAAGGCCACTACTGATCCCAAGAGGGAATCTATTGAAGTTACAGCTACTATGGGGGCCTTTATAGGAGCCAATTATGACTCTATTTCCACCTTGCACAGCATAATTGAAGAATACAAAGAAAAATATGTTTCCTTACAGTTGGAGATCGACTCTTTGCAAGAAGGAATCTGTATGTGGAATATTTGAGCATGCAACATCAACAAGAAATGTAGATCTTGCAGGACTAGCTCCAGTAATTCATAGAGAATAAAGATTCTATAGATAGAAAGATAGCTAAGAAAGCTGCTAAGATTGAATAAATCAAGCAATAGCTTGAACAATTTAAGGCCTAAGTCTACTCTTCAGATTTATTTAATCTCACTTTTCAAGAATTCAAGGATGAATCACTCTTGGCTAATGAGAATCTCAAATAGGATCAATCATTGTTTTGCAGGGGTTAAATCAAATATAGGATGAATACAATGCATTTGAGTATCTGCTCGATCTTCTATAAGAGCACGTTGATAAGCAAAAGAATTCGCACTCAGCCCATGAAGAATTGTGTGAGTGGTAGACTCGCCTAAAAAATGCTCCTCAGTCTCTTCCTCTTCTTGATGCACTTAAAATCATGAGAATTCACGTATTATTCAAGTCTTGTGGATTTGTATGCGATGAGGATTGAGCATATTTGAAGAAGGACAAAATATCTACATGAGACAATGGATGCTGACTGATAAATTTATGGAGATGCTTGGAATGCCCATATTTGCTAAGATGTTAGACTCGGTGCCAACTAAGTTAAGAATGGTCAATGTGGAAGAATAGAGAGATCAGTCAGTCGAAATTATTCAAAACATTTCTCATTTGATGTTTTTACTTTGAGGACATTCATTTCATCTCCTGTCCATTTTAAAATAACTTTGGAAAATATCCTAAGTAATTGGTCTAAAATTATGAGTAAAGAGGTTAGATCCTGCCCATGTAAATCCCAACTCCAATTAGAACATGCCAGCTACCCTAATATTCTTGAGTTGTGGGATGCTTATTTGAAATGGAAGGACTATGTTACAAATCCTAGTTAGGATAGTTTGCAATTCCTAGGGCTTATGAGATCTTCTAGCTAATTGTTTGGATCTATGTTATATATTTTTGTTGTATTTATATTTGAATCAAGTAGAGGAAAAGGGGGGAGGGGAACTCCGACCGAACCTATGGTGGAATTTCATTGTACCAAACTCTATTGAAATTTCCATGTATTTTGGAGAAAGTCATGTAATGATTTACAAACCTTTTAATGAAAGATGGCGATGGTTCTACAGATGGTTCTCGACTTAATTCAAGTTTGAGTTTTCTTGACTTTCGTGACTTTTCCTTATATTCAAATCATTTTTTTTCTAACATATTAATCATTGTAGCATAGGTTGAAATTGATATTAATGTACGTATGCATTAATTGGTTCGAGTTATTATGAGTAGGGCACTTGTATATTTTCAACATCTCTGTTTATAATGATTGCCTCTGTAATTGATCTATAATTGATATGTTTTAGCATTTTAGGGTTTAAATTCAGCAGTCAAGAACATTATGATTTATCATAATAGTTTCTTCCTTGACTTCTGACTCCCGAATTTTAAACTTATGATCAACTTTGGAAGTCGGCAGTCGGGAAGTTATCAATTCACACAGTTTTTTTATCTTTGATTCCTGAATCTCGACTTTTACCATTTTTCATGGACTTGCGTTGGCACTCCTATTTGTGTAGCCAAAATTCATATTTTTCCCATGCGCCAAAAATTTAGAAAAAAGTGCCTAATTAATGTCATCAATAAAGGATTAAGATCTAACCACCGATTTCGAGGTAATTCCACAGTAATTAATGTGCACTTAATTTGGTCCTTATCCAACATTTACTTAAATCATTTTTTTGAATTTTATTCGCCATTATAGCATAGTGAATTTTGAAAATTTTGAACTCATCTTACCAGTGCCTTTTGCCTCTGCACATGAATTATATCAATTTGGTCCAATTTGTTTCAAGATTTTTTAGGTATTGGATTATTTTATCAAGTTTTGACTTGATTTTTCATGTTTGAGTGTCTGATTTGGATTTTTACCACATTGCAGGAACATTCTTCTTTTCCATGGCTAAAAGGACCAGGTGTAAAGCCGTAGTGTACGAATTGAAGCTCAAAGACCCTAATTTCACATTCTACTCCAATATGGATGCATGAGACTCTAATACACTTTGTCTATATTGGGCCCAAATATATATCATATTTGATAGCGACGAATTCTCAGATTTCAAAGAGGAAGCCCCTATATACCAGAACATAAGCAATTCAGAGCTTCATGCCATTGCCGTGTTCCCTGTAGTCATGCCATAAAACGACCTGGTAAAGTGGATGATTGATTATGCAGATATACTGACTAGTACATTCAAAGATTCCAATTAGGTTTTTTATGATTCATTTAAACCTGACACATTTGCAAGGATTTATGCACTAAAGAATCCACAACATCTTCTCACATAGGATATTATAAAGTCTTTTGGAAACAAATATGAACTAGATGTTCTCTTGAAGACTTGGATTGATGACCCTAATACCTTTATACTGAGACCAAATAGGAAGTACCCAATTTCCTTGTTTAGAGAGCCATACAACTGCTTGCGCCCATTTTATGTAGGTTGTATGGTGTCGACACATGCCAGTACTTAAAACTATAATGGACCCTTGACCTCGCTACGTCTCAACCATAGCTAAAATATTTAATTGGGCCCAGATATTTTCTATTACCTTCAGAGATGCCATTTCCTAGGCATAGAAGACACCAACTATCAAGAATCCCAAATTTTATATGTCTGCATACCTGATGGATATAATGGGTTCTACTATTGCTTATGCTATCATGAACTAGAACTGGACTAGAGAAAATCCCCCAATTCACATTTATTGTTCAATTATTTGGGAATATAACTATGATACCTATGTCTATGAAATATATGACAAATTTATAAATGACGTCTATTTTTATATTTTCAAAAGGAGTGTCCCGAGGGTTTCGAAAAATGCCATTTCCCTAATTTATACTGTGGGAGATTGGTATGTTGGTGAGTATTTCACTTACCTCATAATTTCAGGTAGTAACTATGTGCATCTATTGCCGAGACTTGTTCATGAGAGGATGATTCTTGTTGAAGTAGCCTTTCAGATTGTCTATGATGGATTTCATGGTCAATGAAATTCTTCAAAGAGAAGAGCATGTCCTAAATTCCCCTTGTATATCGGACATTTGATAATCTAGAATGAAACTCATGGTATTATGTTGTCTAAGGAATTCGATCAGATCAAATTGGATTTTGCAAAAAAAAGGATGCATGACCCTAAAGGGTCTATAGAAGATCATTTCATTCAAGCACATTTGAAAAATACCTATGTACATGAGAAGAAACCTGACGATTATGTTTATCAAAATGCACATAGTTTTGAAGATTTTTTTGGGAAAAGTGACAGATGTAGATTAGAGGATCCTTGTACATGAATCCTAGAGGCAACAAAGGCTTAAATCCATATAGGAAAGAGACAGGAATTTCTGATTACAACAACAAGCTTCCAGGGAAGCAATGGAGGCTTCCATTAAGACCATAGTTGTTAGTTTAGCTTCTTCTCAATTGGCATGCAAAACAACCACTAGACAAGAAGCAAGGAAAACAACCTATGTTAGAGGCTCAATATTCCACTCTGATTTAGAATTTGAATACTCCCATACAACAGACCCACATTCTTCAAAGTAAGTAAGTTTACCATACTCAGCCTGTTTACAATTCTGCTCCTAAACCTAAGATAATACCAAAATATCTCTGAAGGTTGAAAAATAACCTAAGTTAGTTTTTAACCCTCCACTTCAAACATCTATTAGTGATATTATTGATCTGGAAAAGGAGCAACCTATAGAAGTTGTCAACCCAACACTGGTAGTTCAAGAACCTCAACAAACATCTACTCCTGAGAACATTCAAATTGTTAGTGGTGACACTCCTCATCCATCTCCTAATAATGTCTTATCAGAAGTACCTACTATTGATGACCCTATTCAACAGCTCACTTCAAATTCACCTCATAGTCTGTTTCCTACTCCCAACCCTTCTGATTTAGATATTCAATATCCTAACTCACCTACTCCAACTGGGTTAGATACTTTAGTTGATATCATTATTGCACATCAACCCATAACTTCTCAGTCATATACTTCATTGGCCCAAAATGTTACTCCTACTATGCCTTTACAAGCTGAAACTAATGTTCGTCCTATTCAACCCACAGAGCCCCCTTCTAAAATTTTTCCTACAACTTCTAATCCCCAAACTATCTTACCACCACCACAAGACCTACCCAGTTAACAATTGCCATTACTAGTCAACCATTACCCATTATCCAGTGCACTGAACTTCTAGCTCTAACAGTTGTAGACTCAATATAATTTGGTGAGGATGTAGTAGTGGTGCTTGGAGATTATTGTTTTAGAACAATACATAAGGCAGTGTTAAGGAAAGGTTCCAGGAGAAATCGGGAAGAGGAAGTGCAAGTTGGACAAGTCCCTAACGAATTTATATGCAAACAAGCTACTGATGACCCTCAAAGGGAGTCCATAGAAGTTGTTGCAGTAATGGGAGCTCTTGTTGGGGATAATTTTGTTTTTTGTCTAATTTGAATAAATAATTGGAAGAATAAAAGACTATGAATGAAACATTGTAGGAAGAGAAGGATTCTCTCCATCAAAATTTGGCCAAGAAAATGGAGGACTTCAAATCCTAGCATGATTAAGTGGTACAAATTTTGCAACATCAAATTCAATAGTTATCATAGTAGAAACAAATTGTAGAAGCCAAGGTGATTGAGAGATATTCAAGTCTTGTTGACCTTAAGATGTAGCTAGAACAACTAAAGGATCATAATTCTTCTTCTAACTTCTTAAGAATTTAAAGATGAGGCCATTTCCTATAAGAATAGTTTGAAGCACATTCATACCTTATACTGTCAAGTTCTCAATGAAGTATAGGATGAATTCTACTATTTTGAATGCTTATCATATGTTCTTTCAAATCATATAAATAAGAGGGAAAATGCTCACTTAGCTTATGAAAAACTTTGTGAGTGTCAGATACATTTGAAGACTGCTTCGCGGACCTTTTCTAACCTAGACTAGGTGAAATTAATGAGGATCCGAATTTCAATCAAGTCCTAGGAACTGGTATGTGATGAGGTGGCTTGCATGAGCGAAAAGGGCCAAAAGATTTTTTCCAGATAATGGATGCTAACAGACGATCACATGGAGAGTATTTGTATTCCCGTCTTTACTGAGTTGACAGAGTCTATTCTATCCAACTTAAGAATCATTGAAGTGGATGAACAAAGGGATCAAGCTGTAGATATGATTCAGGATGCTACTCAACTGGATATTTCCTCCTTTAGACTGTTTATTTCAACCCTGAATCAATTGGAAGCCACGTTGCAAGGTTTACTTAACTCTTGGTCTAAGATCCATGGCAAGGAAATTAGATATTACATGTGTAAAGCACATCTACAATTAGAACATGCCAACTATCCTGATGTGGCTGAGATGTGGAATGTATATGCCGAATGGAATGATTATTTGAAAAATCACGATTAGGGTAATTAGTATATTTTGATTAGATTCAGGGGGTTTGGAATTCTTTTTAGATCTGTTGTTATCCACTTAATTGTATTTATTTCGATCCCTTGAAATAAGAAAAGGGGACAGGGACACTATCGAACCAATGGTGGAATGCGTTTATACCAGTTATTGTAGAACTTTCAGGCATTTAGAAGCTAGTTATGTAATGCTTTACAGACTTGTGAATGGAAGGTGGAATGTTTTCTTGCATGTGGTTTTGACATAATGTGAGATTAAGTTTCCTTTTTCTCTTGTATTTCATTTTAAGTTAATGATTCTTGAATGTGTTTTAGATGTTGATAAATGCAGAGGTTAACTAATCATTGTGAATTTCTTTATGATGACATATTGTGACAAGGTGGGATGAATTTATTCATGCATTTCCGTGATGACATGTTTTTCTGCATATTATCTACATTTTGAAATCTTAATTTGCTAAATTAGTTATTTATGTACAATGTTAACATCCATTCTCACCATTCGATTTCATATGTTCAAATTGGTATAGTTGAAGAATTATTTTTTTAACTATATCCAATAGGTTTTCTTATGAAAAGATATAGATTTATCTTTATTGTTTTCACCACATCCTGCTTAATATTTAAAATCAACTGGTAGAATTTTAACACACATCAAGTAGGTTTTCCTTCTTGAATTCCTAAACAAAATCAATCTCAATTTTCATTAGGTATTGTAGGATTATTCCCTATAGTGTTTACTTGTATCATAAGTCTTCTTTTTAAGAAGAAAAACCCTAAATTCAACCGAAGCTTATATCTGTCAGAATCAGTCACACCAAATGAATCGAAAATAGGGAAATTCCCACGAGGGTTTTTTGAAGTTTTCGGATCGGATTGATTTCCTTGCATTGATGTCAGGAATAAAACAAAAATCTGGCATCAAAAAATGGCGCTAGAAGGAGGGCCATCTAAGGATTAAGATCTAAATGCATTTAGAATAAACCTCCTCCAACCCTTTCCCCAATCACAACTCGTAGCCATTCCAACCCAAGGACCTCATCTGATATTGCTACTTCTTCAAAAACTGAAACCATTTCCACACTGCTCCCACATCCAACACAACATAAAGCAGGTATTGCAATTCCTACTTCTTTATTTGCATATCCCGAGCTTAAGAAACAATATGAAAATTCCCCACAAGCCTTTACTAGATCACAATTCATAATTTCTAGAAGTCAAGAACTCCGAGAGTGATTGGCTCATCATTTTGAATCTTCTACCACTAATAGTACAAAACCTGAAATAGATATAGTACCATAAAACTTCCCTTGGTTGAATTCTTTGAGCCATCATTTACACGACATCCTTAGCAGCCAGAGCAACCTTAGATTTACCTCAGAATGAGATAACCCTTTGTTCCAATCCAATTATCATGTTGGTGAAGCTTCATCACCTCAACACCAAAGGTTAGTTCCCATAACAGGTGGATCGAGGTTACTACCATCTCCACCTGATTCCTCACCCGATTCTCCTTGTGGTAATAATTACCAAGGGAGTTATTCTGATCATCGTTTTGGTGATTCATTTGACGATTATGGTGATCGAGATAGAAACAATTGATGCATGGATAACAACCAAAATAAACCTTGGTTGGTTCAGGATGTGGTGGATGTCCTAGGTTTTCAACATCCATTACCAAAGAACCCTGATAAATGTTTGACCAAATTTGATCTTTACAATAAACAACTAGGTGAAGGACACACAAATAATTTTATGTTGGTTTTTGGATTATGAAATGTTGAGCACAAAGCCATAGTCTGTAGGTTAATCCCTTATAAATTCGAAGGAAAATATTCGACTGGGAATTCATACAACAAACTCATACCATTCAATCATGGGGCCAATTTGAGAAAAAAATTCTCAAAAAAATTGGGGACAATAAGACACCAGAAGATATGGTTATGGACCTATCCACCATGAAAATGGAAAGCAAATAGAGAATTAAATATTTTAATCAATGGTTTTTAACCCTAAAAATAGAATTCTTGTTGAGTCCATGCTAGCTGATAACTTGATTGTGGCATATTATGCAAAATCTCTTCCTGTCCCTATATCCATGTGGGTTAAACGATCCCATAAGGCCACTCTACAAGAAGTATTCAACGAAGGTATTCTATTTGAGAAATATATGTTGAGCCTCAAAGGAATCCATGACACTGATATTGATTAACCCACAACCTCTCTAAAGAAACCTGAACAACCTCCTAAACCTCTTGCTCCTAAAAAGGACCAAGGAGAACTAGATATGGAAAATGTTCAAAATGTGTTGCAACAAGTTTCCAATGATGTAATTGATATTACTAAGAATGTGAATGAAGGTTCCTCAAATCGGGGGTTCTTCATAAATCCTTATAGAAGACCTTATCAGTCTCCGCAGAACTAGAATATGCCTCCTTCCAAGCGAGTGAATGATGATGAATTAACATCAATCCTTAAGGATATGTTAAATGGTCCTCAACACCCTTTAGAGGAGGGTGAAACTAGATTTGTTGACAATCAACAATATCACGACCAAATGCTTGAAGGCCATGATCATCAAGATCCCCATACGATCAACTATTTTGCAGAATCACCATAGAAGTTTGAAGATGATGAATATGAAACAATCTATGCTATTCAACATCCCTATAACACTCGTGGGAAGGGACAATTGTCTCAATAATCTCCATATACTTCTGATCAAAATAAGAATCCTCATACAAATGTTAGGGTCAATGCACCAAAATAAATTGTTATTCCCAATCTAGAATATGATCCAATAGAGGACCTTAAGAAAACATGAGCTAACATTTGATTGTAAAAATTAATGAAGATCCCAATTTTTTGAGAAAGGTGCAAAGCAAGTTTATGCATAGTGGTATGTTCGAACATAACATGCTCGAAACCCCAACTGGAAATAATTCCCGAACCCATTTTGTTTTTCCTCCTGTAGGAAAGAAATCAAAACACCTCCATTTCTTCTATCATTTGAAGTTTTTAACAGAAATGTGCATAACTATATGATAGACTCTGTTTCCTCTTCGAACGTAAATCCCTTATCCGTGTGCAGGAAGCTAGATGTGAGTCTTGAACCATCACCTACATAGATTGTGCAGTTGGATAGATCTAAAGTGAAAGTGGTAGGAGAACTAAAAAATGTTTTAATTAGACTCTCTTCATATCCAAGGATTCATCAAACTATTGACATTGTAGTGGCTAATGACCTTGAAGCCTTTGGGATGTGGTTAAGTCGAGATTGGTTAGAAAAGATTAAAGGCTATTTTGTTAGGACATTTAGACACTTAGGATTTAGTTAAGATCAACTTGTTATAATATATTCGTTAGGAAAAGTGTGTTTCTTTAGTATGCATTAGTATGCTTTTGTAAATATCTAATCTGATGGTCACGACATGTTCTGGACATAGAGTGATCCAATGGTTCAAATTATATTAGATCATAACTAGCTTTGATACATGGATTAACACCCAATTGGTCCATGATATCTATTTAAAGAGCATGGAGGGTCACTTGTTAGTTGATCAATTATGAGAAGCTCATTTGTAACTTTCTTTCTTTTTCATAATAAATTGCCTCAAGTAGTTATTTGGTTGGGGCCGTGGAGTGTTTCCCTTTCAAGGGTTTAAATCCACTTGAAAAAATCGGTGTGTTTATTTGTGATCTATTTCTTTGAGTGGCTAATCTAGGTGTTCAGTCTTTAGATTATCCTGTGTAGTCAAACATGGTATCAGAGCCTTACTAAAGAGCCGCTTCCATTGGTGATATATATCTTGAATTGGTGTTGTCGAAGCTATGAAAGGATTTATGGTTATGAATTTTCTATTCATATTTGGGATATGAGAGGTATTTCATTGCATCTAGAGAACCGTTTCCAATGGGGAACAATTTTCGTTTCATCGAAAAACGCTTCCGTTTTCCCAAGATACTTGCATTTCATCAGATATAGAGGTATATTGTTACAGTGACGTTTTTTTTATTTAAAATAATTTTCTCATTTTATTTTTAGATATTTTTTTTAGTTTCGAGTTGTTTCCTTCTCTTCTATGTATTCTCTTTTCCCTGCACCTTGTGCGATAATGACTTCGAGCTTGATCCACACTTCATTTGGAGTACTAAGACTATCTACATGAAATAAGAGGTCTCTTCAGATACTGAGACAAATCATGCCATACGCTTCATCCATCCTATTGAAAACCTTGGACTTCTCAACAACAAAGTTTGGCTCATTTTTTGTCCCCATAGTAACTCTAAAGAGACCCTTAGATATCATCTAGATTACCATATTGGCCTTCCACTCTAAGTAGTTGAATGGAGTGAGCAAGGTGACATGAGACTGCTCCATTTTACCGTTGCGCACTTGGTGACAAAGAACCACTGAAAAATTGTAAATACAAACACTCAATCACTCATAAAGAAATCGTGTGTAGCCAACTTGAACCCTGTATTGGTAGAGGGCACATTCGAGAGCATGTCACACCTGGGTAGACTCCAAATGATTTCTCCAATGGATTCAAGGTAATTTCCCCAAGGATTTTTATGGTTGTTCCACTACTTCTGGTGCACCTATGAAGAAACGTTTGGTTCAAATAGAAGCTCAAAGATCTCATATACCATGTGAAATTCTAAGCACAATAGGATCTACTAGCTAAGAATTTCCTCACTAGACAAGAATTTGGCTAAGTATGCATGAAAACAGTGTAAAAGAAGCACAATAACACAAACAAATGGTGTAAATAGTTGATGTTTCTATTACCGTCCAACCCATAATAGTGTTTGGATCATCATTATATTACATTTGGATAAATTTGTTATCCTTTGGATGCATTCGAATGAGCTATAAGTGGTAGGCTTACATTGGACCTCAATTCCCCCTAGGTTGAGAAATAGGCTTCAAAATGGAACCAAATGGTCATGAATGGATACTATGAGAATTGGGATGGCATGAGTGGCCATTAATGGTGGCTCATGAGTGGTGGAGTGGAGGTGGCCTAGGATTGGCCAAAACTACTAAAAAGAAGCAAAATGACCACATTCAATGCATGTGCGCTCCCAAGTAAAACCTAGATCCATAAATTATTGGATGAGATGTGCCCTAGTGGATTAATGGCCATAAATGATCCACCTTATCCTTTGTTTGACCAAATGTGGGTGCCAATTTTTTTGGAATTGGTCGTAATGTGCATAACAACCTTACGCAACATCATTAACCTTGCTTGAACCAACAATCATTAATAAAGTCATGATGAGACTATGGTCCTAGGAGGCAATAATGTTCTAATATTTCTATCATTTAGAATCTGGTTATGTAATGTTTTATAGACTTGTGGATGAATTAATGGAATGTTTTCCGCATGTGGTTTTGGCATAATGTGAGATTAAGTTTCCTTTTTCTCCCTGTATTTCATTTAAAGTTAATGCTTCCTAAATGTGTTTCATATGTTGATAAATGTAGAGGTTAAATAATCATTGTAAATTTATTTATGATGAGCTACTGTGACAGGATAGGATGAATTTCTTCATGCATTTCTATTATGATAGGGTTTTCTGCAGATTATCTACATTTTGAAATATTAATTTGATAACTTAGTTATTTATGTACACTGTTAACAGTTATTCTCACGATTTGATTTCATATGTTCAAATTGGCATAGTTGAATAATTTTTTGTGTTGATGTATATGTAACTTCGGAATGTATTTCACATATATGTATATTGTATTCCTATAGAGATGTTATTATTCCTCTATACGGACGTGTCGTCATTTATATTGTAAGTGTCGTAACTTATACTTGATGGGTTATTAGACCACCTTGTTGGGGTCGGCCCTGTATAAGTCATGTGGGTCAAAGGGTTATTAGACCACCCTATTGGGGGTCGGCCATGTGGGTCAAAGGGTTATTAGACCACCCTATTGGGGGTCGGCCCACTCAGGATTATGTTATGTGGTTAAGTTCGAGCCTACATGAGTTAGGTAAAAAGGCAAGTCAAGTCAAGTATAAATAGAGTGCGGGAGGCACTCTATTTGCTCACTCACTTCTCACTCATGCACTCAAGGAGGAGTGGCGCACTTATGGAGGAGGAGGATCTGCTGCTAGGTTATGTCTATCTCTCATGGTTGGTTGTATCATTGCTCTATCTATCTCTGAGGAAGTTATTGGGGTTTTTCTCCTTTATGGTTTTCCCCATGTAAATCTTTGTGCCTCTTGTGTGCTTGCATTATTGTCTCCATGATTGATATGCTGTAGATATGCTGTACATGTTGTTCTATCAGTTAAGATCCTAGATCAAATTGAAGTAAATTCTGAAAATTTAACATTTTGTTTAATTGTTTCTAGCTGGGGTTCTTATGAAAAGATATAGATTTATCTCTAATTTTTTCACTACTTCCTGATTAATCTTTAAAATCAAGTGGTAGAATTTTAACACACATCAAGTAGGTTTTCTTTCTTGAATTCCTAACAAAAATCAATCTCAATTTTTGTTAGGTCTTGTAGGATTATTCACTGTAGTGTTTACATAGATCATAAGTGTTATTTTTAAGAAGAAAATTAGGGCTTCTGTAAAAATGGGAATTTTTGAAATCTGTGACCACAGCTGGAAGCTCCTCAGAAAAATAGAAGCTTAGAGCTTTGGATCAAACCTTTTGATGGGGAAAAAGAGTGGGCTTCATCAAACCCCAGTTCAGGGTCACATCCAGTGAATCTGGAAGTTTCAAAGGAAAAACTGAGGAGTGAAACTTTGCAGTTTTCAAATTCTAAATATACCAACTCAATCAGCTCATCAAGGCGCATATTTCTATCCTTTCGGAAGTTTGAAATTCAAAGTTTGAATTTTTGGGGTTTCTCTGACAAACCCATATCTAGCTCCAGTTCCAGTTCTTTAAATCAAGTGGATTGGGTTAATCCTAGAAGAAGATGGATTGGTCACCTGCATAAGTGAAGAAGTTCCTGTTTCAGAGGGAGATGAGGCTAAGGCCTTACATAAGAAGATTTCAAGCGATCTCGACAGGTATGACTCATCGAGGTATGTTTCGATATTTGTTCATGATTAAGTTTATGGTATGTTTGTCTTCATGTTATTACAGTTATTACAATCTTGATTTTAGACTTGTCATATCACCTTAATAAAACTATGAATCAACGATAGAAAATATTCATTGATTAGGGTGTTGACACTTATGATTGTACTAATGCACTATGGTGTTGTATGGGGTTTATGTTGTCTACTAACATGAAAGGTACACCAAGAAAGACAAATCATGTTCTGGTCCAAGAACATATGTCATGATAACATGAGGAAAAAGATTCATCCATTGTCATGGATCTCATAGAAGATCCATTTACGAGGTATGTATAACTTGTTTTTGTAATAGTTAACCTATGTGATATACAGGTTACTAGCACAAGTCATTGAAGAAGAACAAGAAGACATCATGTGAGTATGTTAGACATAAATAGCTAGCATGCTAATCCAGGTATGTTTTTCCTATATCAAGCTAGAATCCTACCGTGGGTTAGGATATTATACTATTGTTGATAATGCTTATTCATGAAGTCATAGGTTTGAATAATCATGGTTGTATGCATATTATGTTACTTACCATAATTGATGATATGACTAACCAGAAGAATCATGAAGGTATAGGTTCGAATAATCACAGGTTTTATGCATATTATATATCTTATCTTGATTGATGATTCAACTAAAGAGTCATAGGTTTGAGTAATTATAGGTTTAGATATGTTATGTTTCTTATGATTTGACTAACCATAAGAATCCTACATGAACCTTGAATAATAATGCCTACTATTTCTGTTTGAAATGATCATGACTATACATGCTTGAGATTATTGTGTTTTAATAGTATACTAATGAATGTATGATTTTATATTAGACCTAGAGGATAACACAATGATGATACTAACAAGCATGCATAGGGATCGAGAATGTATATAAGTTCAAGGACAGGGAGCAAAGATCAAGAGGGAGTACACTCCAGTGGTTTATGAAAGGATGCAAATATTCAGAGGGAGTTGTCCATCTCTCTACATTCCACAACAGAAAGGTGTAAAAGAAGCTACTACAGATTAGGACTCCATCAGCTCCTGCAAGAAAGCGAAGACTCAGAGGGAGTCCACCCAACGAACAAACAAAGATAAGTATTTTAATTATCATTTCTTGCATATGTGTTTGTTTAAATAAAATTGTTCAATGATGTATATGCTCATGTCCCTAGACTTAGGATATGTATTGTGCATATTAGAATAGTTGCATTGATGAACAGTATACTACTAATATACATGGGTAAGTGGCCTATGGCACTGTACAACATTCCATTGCTACTTATCTAGAACGAAACTTCTTTGCTAACATGTTGGGAGTTGTGCACACTCTTAACAATGTTCTGGTAGAGATTGGAAGGCATCTAGAAAGTTATGGGATATGGATAAATGTTGTATTGAAGCATTGGCTAAAATAATTGCATGACTGTATGACATATTTCTTTATGTGTAAGAATTGGTTCTAAAAACTATGAGATGTTTCTAATCATGCAATTTAACTTGTTTTGTAGGAAAGACCATATATCTTCACCTACAAAAGGACTACAACATTTGTTCCAGCAACAAAGATATCTATTGAAGATATTGAAGTCCCCAGGATCTGGGATGAGGAAAAAGAATGCCATGATCCGTCGATCATGAAGAATGATGTTTGGGATGTAATCCCAAGAACTGAAGGGAAGTTTGTTATGACTTCCATATGGATCTATCAAGATCAAGCATTCTGCAGACGATAGCATAGAGAAATACAAAAGTGATGAAATAGAAGATGCACCAGATGGATTTCAAGACAGCATGGTGTAGTCATATATGTGTGCAGAACTTGATATGGTAGGATAGACAGCTTTCTATCCAGCTTGGGCTTTACCAAGAATAAAGCGGATTCCAACCTTTTCTACAAGGTTGAGGAAGGCAATCCAACGATACTACTATTTGGATGACCTGTTTGTATCAGGTGAGGATAGATTGATTGCCGACATGCAGCGGAAGCTTACTACCGAGTTCGAGATGAAGAACTTGGGGATGATGCACTATTTGTTTTTGGCATGGAGGTGTGGCAGAGTGCAGATGGAATCTTCCTTGGACAAGGGAAGTACATAGTAGATATCCTGAAGAGATTTGGGATGATGGACTGCAAGGCCATGGCCACACCTATGGCATCGAATCTGAAGCTTCTATGTGATGCTTCATCTGAGGCGGTTGATGTCTCTATGTATCATCAGATGATTGGGTCCTTGATGTACCTGAAGAATACGAGACCAAATATTTGCTTTGCGGTGAACACATTGAGCCAATTCTTGACGGATCCGAGGAGTGTTCACCTGGTTGCTGTAAAGCATGTTCTGAGGTACCTGAAGGGTACAGTGGATTATGGGCTCAAGTATGAAGCGAATCAAAAGTTTAACCTGTAGGGTTATGTTGATTCAGATTGGGCTGGCAGTGCTACAGACAGGAAGAGCACATCTGGGTGTTGCTTCAATATGAGATCAGGTGTGATCTCTTGGTTCAGCAGGAAGCAGTCCTGCGTGGCACTGAGTACAGCTGAGGCAGAGTATGTTGCAGCTTGTTCAGCTAGTTGTGAGGCAGTATGGCTACGGAAGCTACTGTCTGAGTTATTTGATCTTCCGTTGGAGGCTAATAGTATCTTCTGTGATAACCAGAGTTGTGTGAAGCTGTCCGAGAGCCCAGTGTTTCATGACAGGTCGAAACACATAGAGATCAAATATCACTATATCAGGGATATGGTGCAGAGAGGAGCTGTGAAGCTCCTGTATGTTGCGACGGATGAGCAGATTGCAAATGTGCTGATGAAGCCACTAGCCAGGGTGAAGTTCGAGTACTTCAGAGAGAGGCTTGGCGTTCTTCAGATCAAGGACACTTCGAGGAAGAAGTGATGGACACATCTGCTGAAGCCATTCCAAGCATGTTGAAAGGAGGATCCTTCACATGGCTGTGGATGTAAGCGATGGATGGTGAGCATCAGGATGATGTTCTGGTTTCTGTTTGGATATGATCAGTTGGATCATTTTTATGTATGTATGTACGCATCATGTTAGATGCTGGATATGATCAGTTGGATCATTTTTATGTATGTATGTACGCATCATGTGGATGCTGGATATGATCAGTTGGATCATTTTATGTATGTATGTACGCATCATGTGGATGTTGGATATGATCAGTTGGATCATTTTTATGTATGTATGTACGCATCATGTTGGATGTTGGATATGATCAGTTGGATCATTTTTATGTATGTATGTACGGATCATGTGGATGCTGGATATGATCAGTTGGATCATTTTATGTATGTATGTACGCATCATGTGGATGTTGGATATGATCAGTTGGATCATTTTATGTATGTATGTATGCATCATGTTGGATGCTTGGACCATGTATCTGTATATGTATCAGGTGGATACATTGTATGATCAGGTGGATCATGTATGGTGATATGTATCATGTATTTGTATCAGGTGGATACATTGATGATCAGGAGGATCATGTATGATGATATGTATCAGATAGATACTTGGTATGCATTAGGTAGATGCATTGATGATCAGGATGATCATAGATGACAAGCTTCAGGATGTTGCTCCAGATGACATGCAGTAGGATGTTGCAGTGATGATCAGGATGATCATAGATGACGAGCTTTAGGATGTTGCTCTAGATGACATGCAGCAGGATGTTGCAGTGATGATCAGGATGATCATAGATGACGAGCTTCAGGATGTTGCTCCAGATGACATGCAGCAGGACGTTGCAGTGATGATGATCAGGATGATCATGGATACATCAGGATGATGTATGGTGAGTATCAGGTTGATACTCTGTGGCCATGGATCAGGTTGTGTAGATGAGCATGTAATCCGGTGCCCTGGGAGATTTGCAGATGGTCTTTCGAGGTTTTGCCTATGGCATGTAATTCGGTGCCCTGGGACATCTGGAAAATTCTCTTTCGAGGTTTTTCTCTGGGAGGACATGTAATTCGATGCCCTGGGAGATCTGCAGATAGTCTTTCGAGGTTTTGCCTATGGCATGTAATAGCGCCCTGGGATATCTGGCAGATGCTCTTGCCAGGTTTTGTCCTATGGCATGTAATAGCGCCCTGGGAGATCCGATAGGTTGGGTTGTGTGCCCGTAATCAGTCCTAGGATGCTCTTGCGAGGTTTTGCCATGACCACATATAATAGCGCCCTGGGAGATCCTACAGGTCGGAGTTGTGTACCCGTAACATCCTAGGATGCTCTTTCGAGGTTTTGTGGTGGGGTCACATGTAATAGCGCCCTGAGAGATCCTATAGGTAGAGCTATGTGCTCGTAACAGCCTGGGATGCTCTTTCGAGGTTTTGTGACACACATAATAAGTCCTGAGGATTCCACAGTATGGCCAGTGATGATGAAGACCTGCAGGTGGTGGGCCTACATCCAGTATGAAAAAGGACTGGCTCTGTAGAACTTCCTAAGATGAGTAGATTCAGAGATTGATTGAGATAGCAGCAGCAGTGACGATGATGATGACTCGATGACAATTATCCAGTGACGATGATCCAGAGAAGATGACTTGTGCTAGAAGAACTGTGCTGAGAAATACCTTCCTAGTTAAGAGGGAGTGTTGATGTATATGTAACTTCGGAATGTATTTCACATATATGTATATTGTATTCCTATAGAGATGTTATTATTCCTCTATACGGACGTGTCGTCATTTATATTGTAAGTGTCGTAACTTATACTTGATGGGTTATTAGACCACCTTGTTGGGGTCGGCCCTGTATAAGTCATGTGGGTCAAAGGGTTATTAGACCACCATATTGGGGGTCGGCCATGTGGGTCAAAGGGTTATTAGACCACCCTATTGGGGGTCGGCCCACTCAGCATTATGTTATGTGGTTAAGTTCGAGCCTACATGAGTTAGGTAAAAAGGCAAGTCAAGTCAAGTATAAATAGAGTGCGGGAGGCACTCTATTTGCTCACTCACTTCTCACTCATGCACTCAAGGAGGAGTGGCGCACTTATGGAGGAGGAGGATCTGCTGCTAGGTTATGTCTATCTCTCATGGTTGGTTGTATCATTGCTCTATCTATCTCTGAGGAAGTTATTGGGGTTTTTCACCTTTATGGTTTTCCCCAAGTAAATCTTTGTGTCTCTTGTGTGCTTGCATTATTGTCTCCATGATTGATATGCTGTAGATATGATGTACATATTGTTCTCTCAGTTAAGATCCTAGATCAGATTGAAGTAAATTCTGAAAATTTAACATTTTGTTTAATTGTTTCTAGCTGGGGTTCTTATGAAAAGATATAGATTTATCTCTAATTTTTTCACTACTTCCTGATTAATCTTTAAAATCAAGTGGTAGAATTTTAACACACATCAAGTAGGTTTTCTTGCTTGAATTCCTAACAAAAATCAATCTCAATTTTTGTTAGGTCTTGTAGGATTATTCACTGTAGTGTTTACATAGATCATAAGTGTTATTTTTAAGAAGAAAAACCCTAAAGTAAACAAAGGCTTATATCTATTGGAAGCAATCACACCAAACGACTAGGAAATAGGGAAATTCTCGCTAGGGTTTTCTGAAGTTTCTAGATCGGATTGCTTTCCTTGCGTTGACATCCATACTTAAACAAAAATTTGGCATCAACAGTTTCTCATATTTGATTCTGTATTTGTAAATTGGTTTCGTAATTTGATGGTGTTTTCATTCAGTTATGAACATTAATTTTTCCTAAAAGTGTAAAGAGTTTGTTCTGATTATTTTTAGTTCATCTTATTTCAATTAAGAGTTCAAGTATGAGATATTTTTTTACTATTAGGCAGGTTTCCCTGTTTAACCTAATTTACTTTTAAGCCTTATCTTAGTTTCTTTTAACTAGATCATAATTGACATAGTAGAATTAGGATTCCATTAACCTTAAAATATCCTTTTGAAGGAGAAAAATACGACTTGTAGCCAACGTAGGCCTTATATCCATTGGGAACAATTACACCAAATGTCTAAGGACTAGGATAACTCTTGCATAGGGTTGTATGACACCTTTAGATCAAACTGTTTCCTTTGCATTAACGACCGAACTAGTTTCGGGTGTCAACATAATCCTAACTCAATGGTGTAGTATAACCCCATATAATATTTCATCCCTAACTCCAATAATGTATTACATCTCCATATAATATTTCATTTCCCAACTCCAGTTATGTGCAAATGACTTTTTTTCAAAGATATAGGTGTGGGATTCATGATTCATGGCATACTAAATGCACATGCCCCCCATCCACCCTTAAATACACTACAATTGAATTCCATATTTACTACACATAGGCGATATATCTCAGTAAGTGAGGTGAATCTCAGTAATTCATGAATCTCCAAGAACCCCCTCCTTTGATCTAGTTTGATTTTTTGGATTGAAATTGTAATAGGATATCAAAATTAAATTATGTTGGGAAATCATGGTCACTCACAATAGTTTATAATCAAGTTTCCCTCTTCTAATCCATAAAATTGAACATCATCTACATTGTGGAACCTAACACCCATCACACATGGGTGTCCCTCACCAAGGATTCCCATATTAGTCTAGAATCATGCAAATTGATTCACTATGCAACATGTGGAAGATAAAATGATGGTTGGGAATTTCATCTACTCATAGCTAGAGGCATGATTGATTTAGGGAAATGAAAACTAATCCATAGGGTGGTCTCACACGGAATTAGATTTCATATAGATAATTTCTTGAATGTGATTCATTTTGGCCCTTGAAAACTAGGACAAATCAGAACAATGCCCGAACTTAGCAGAGCATATGGTCATTATGGATTCCAAGTGCCAAAACTTGAGAAATGACCATGTGAGAACGGCTTATGTTCCTAAATTTTTCCTCTCCTATGTTCTTTGCATAGAGTTAAAACAAGTGTGTTATAAGTATCCCTTGACTCATCAACAATTTCTTAAATAGTTTCTCGATTAGTAGACTAGTGAGGGAGAATTGCCTAGATTAATTTTCCATAGAAAATATCCCAAAAACTAGTAAAATTGTGTTCCTGCTTGGTTTTTAGGATTCATACTGATATATCTCCCACATGTCAAATCATAATGATACATTGCAAAAATAAGTTTGTAGTAGACATGGAGGTATTTCCAATAACTCACTCGATAATTTTGATGCCTCTTTGATAAACTTTGTTTAATAGATTATGAAACTAAGAATTGTGATAATATTTTTTAACAACTGTGTTTTTTTTTCATTTCTAGATCCTAGAAGTATATTTTTCCACCTCCATGGTCTTCAATGACCTCAATCATATCCAATATAGTCCCTACATTGAATTACATAATTTTACCAGTATGCACAATTTGGTCTAAAGAGAGTTCCGCCATGTTCTTATACTTATGGATCTTGAACTTTAGTTTTGTCAACTCAATTATAACCAATGAGATTTAAAAAAAACTATTTCCACTTTACTCCGTACATCCAAATTCATCATTTGACAAATAAGCATAATTTCACCCAAAGTAGGCCCTACAGGCAAAAATTAGGTTTTGTACATTTGGATATCGGCATTGGTTTCTTCTAGTTCTATGATTATTAGTTATTCCAATCAATATGTCCAATATACTATATACATTCAAATATGTCATTCTATTGGTATGCATAATTTGGACCAAAGAAGACCCTATGGGAAAAACAAATTTGGGCACTGAACCTTTTAGGTGAAAACTTTGGAAATTGTTATGGATGGATTCACGTTGTGAGGTGCTAAGAACTAGAATTTAGTGTGATAATATGAATGCCTTAATGAATTGGCCTATTAAGTGACGGCAATCATTGGTTGTGTAGTAAAAAAAATCACTCTTTAGAAACATTCTTGTTTTTTCTCAACCTCTACAATTTAGGACAACACGTGCTCTTATTCGAAAACATGACATAAAACAAAACTAAATGCTAGAAACACTGAGAGAAAAATGTACGAAATTATCATAGAAAGTGGGATAGTTGTACTAGCTTGATGACATATGGAATTGGGGTAACACGATAGGGAATCATATCCATAATGACTATAAAACACACCCAAAAAGAGTCAAGGCCACTTGAAGCACAAATAAAAGTAGAAAAACATTGGGAAACTTCAAAACCACAATAGAAAGTCACGTGAACAAAGACAAACAATGAATGAATTACTCATTTCCATTATTGGATATGTTGCTATATTTTTTAAAAGGTCTCCATCTATGATGCAATTTGTATATTTACAAAGAACCACTTCTTCATGGCCTTTGGACTCAAAAGTTAGTGTATAAAATAAATAATATTTTCCCTCAAATATCAAATATTCTCTTTTCATTCCTACTACATATAAAACCAATTCTACTCTTCTTGTTGTCACTACCATCATCAATTCTACCATAAAATCCCAAGCTCACATATTCTAGTGCATGTGGAATTTGTGCATTGTTTCTAGCTTCATATTCATGGAAACGTTATTCTTCATTATTGAAGTTTCCTTCTTCTTATTTATTGTGATGTACCCATCTCCCTCTCTAACAAAATTTGAGGAGGAGAGCCACTTTTTCATCTTTTCCACGAATCTTAGCTCTTCTAGTTTGCTTAATTCCTCTTCCGTTTGAATTAATATCCTTTCTGAACTCTTATTAGGTCAATACATAGTCGTCAATACATATTAAAATAACCCATCATATATCTATGAAATATCCCATTGGATCTATATTGAATATCTACCTGATAGACCATAAATTGCATTCAAAACATATACACATCTAGGCCATCACATCCATTTCAAATAATCCATCAAGACTTTTCCAAGATGTTTCTGATAGGAGGTTAACCACATTTGCAAGATCATCAAACAGTCAAAATCACACCATTGGGCCCCTTTTGAATAACCCCAACTTCCTATTCCAAAGTTGTTCCAAAAAGCCATTAACCACATTCAAGACATATTCACCTTTCAAAACATATTCCTAGTGGCAAGGCCATTGGGATTTTTTGAAACATCGCTATCAACCACTTTCAAAAAATATAATGAATAGACAATTAGAACTCTGTGAAATATGGGCATTTACCACTTTCAAAAGATCTTCTTAATGAACCATCGAGCATCTTTGAAAGATTCAACTTCAAAAGACAAACCTCTTCAAAAGATCACCATGGACCACTTTGGAAATATGCAACTAAACAAGGATACAACCCATGGAGATTTTTTGAAAGAACATCTTTAGAATGATACTAATAGGTCATTAGGATCATTCAAAAGAACATATTTTGAATGCCCTAATAGGCCATCAAGCCAATTCAAAAGAACATTGTTTGAATTCCCCAATAGGTCATTGGGCCTCTTTCAAACAAGCCACTTTGAAAGATAAATCCATTGACCATTTTGAAAGATATTCATCGGGCCCCTTTCAAATATGTGTTTGATTCAAAGTATAAGGTCATTGGATCTCTTCCTGCTATAAACCAAATATTGAAGATATCATAAGAGACACAAGTACATATGTTGGCATGGGATTAGTCCACATGAAGTGCATAAGCCAACAGCTGCAAAGAGGACCATCCGTAGAAGAAAGGGTCATTCACGAAGAACAAGGAAGCACAACTTTACCTAGTTTGTTAGAAATGGGTCATTCGGACCGTTTTGTAACCATTTAGTTTGATATAAATAGGAGTATGATTGTAAGCCTAAGGGAAGCATAGTTGAATGGGAGAATGAGTTGTTTGGAACTGTTTTGTATCCGCGATAAGATGTTTTGACTGTTTCTGCGAAGGTTATACCGCAGGTTTTGATTAATGCATGAATATGTTCAATTATGGCCATATATTTTTATGTTGAATGATGAATGCAAGTGTTTTCGATATGTTTAAGATTCTGTGGTTTGGTAATTGCTGTTGATGCGAATGTCCATTATGTATTATTTCTCCAAATGATGAATATGCGAATGATGAATGTATAAATGTATGTGAATCTAAATATTTGGTTTCTAGTGCGATAGAGTCGAAGTGGTTGGATGTCCTTCCCCCACTGCGGAAACTTGGTTCCTGTAGCTCCCTTAATCATATCGGGTGAGACTTCACTAGATTCATGGGTGTTGCAGGAAAGGGTAAAACTTTTCTGGGCCGATGCTTAAGGGTGTTTGATTGGGTTTGTTGATGACAGTGTGAAGTGAACCCCTGTCGATAGCCATTGTGTCAAAAAATGGTTCCATTGCTGAGACCCTAAAGGAGAAAGATAAGGACATGATGTGGCACCCGATGAAACCGGAGATCCAAGACTGGTTTGACAAGAGAGTAGAAGAATTTGCAGAAGGAGAAAAGAAAAACCCTAGACAGATAGTACGCAGTTGGTTGCAAGAGTACATTTATTCGGATATCCACGAGATATTCTTCTATGAATTCCTAGTACTGCTGCATGAGTGGTTAGCACAACTAATGTTTCAGAAGAACCATTTCCAAAAGACTGAGGTAGACCATTGGACTCCAGAATTGATTCGACAGCTAAAACGGGTCGATAATAAGTTATCACGAGCTGTTGACTTCTGGGTAGATAGCATCTTAGAAAGATACATCACTGAGTTTGCTGTGGACACGATCAAATCATACAGCGACGCAATAAGGAAGTTTTTCAAAGGCTCCAGGGGGAGATTCCTGCTGTTGTTGAAACTATGGATTAAGATGCTCATCTACGAAAAGGGTATATTAAGGATGAACTCCGATGAGTAGAAGATCAGTGTGCAGAATTTGTGGGTACCGCATGGATGCGGGTCCAGAAGAAAGATGCGGGGTAGATGGACATGAGCGACAATGAATTTTTAAGGGAAGCTGACGAAGAGTGTGTTACCTTGAGGAGTGGGGTGATATTCTGACGTCCTAAGAAGAAGAGGAAGACTAAGAGAGAGTCTTCTGAGAAGACCGAAATGGAACACTATGAAATAGAACCACAAGGGAGGAAGTGACCTTATTGTGATGAAGAAGGAAGTCAACAGGCTACCTCAGAAGCAGTAGAAGAACGGACCCTAAGCTACAACATACCTTCAATTCCACGCACTACTCAGAATTTGATAAAAGAAAATACTAGCTATTCCCAGAGTTGTCCTACGTGCCAGAACAATAGTAAGATTAGCACATCAATAAACAATAATAGTAGAAGTACAAGAATGGAGGGTGACAAGGTGAAGGTGCCAACCTTCCAAGGCAATGGGACTGAGGATCCCAAACAGTACTGGTTTTTATGTGAAGCAGTATCGATCATGAAGCAAGTCTAGGATGCAGATATAAAGAAGGGACAAATAGCGACGACCCTCAGGGGCCGTGTGCTAGATTGGTATATGAAGTTTACTAAGGTATCGGCGGGAACTCCAGGTAAAATATTGCTAGAGATCAAAGCAAGGATGATCGATGAATTCCTAAATCCAAAATTTGAGCCGCAGTACATTACTGAGCTCAAATAAATCAAACAATTTCCCAACGAGTCAGTTTGGGACTTCGACCAATGATACAAAACACTAATGGCAAAAGTGAGTTTTGGGATGAATGATATGCAACACAAATAATGGTTTATCGTTGGGTTGGTGCCACACATTTGTGGGCCATTGATGCAACAAAAGGTAGCAACTCAAGAAGAATCACTGGAGATTGCAATGAAGTAGGAGGCTTCACTAATCGACGAAACGAATTTGGGCATGGATCGAATACAAGCGTAGTTGGAAAATTAACAATCCAATTGCAAGACATGAAAAAAGGAAAAGAGTCCCAAGAAGACATCTGGTACACTACATGCAGGACAAAAGGACACCACAAGGGTCAGTGCCAAGAGTTTCGAGAATATTTGCAATCGAGTGCACCAAACCCCCTCGGTCAGGGAGGGTTTCCTTGGTGTCACAGCTGTCACTCGAGAGGACATCAACCGAAAGAATGTGTGTACATGTAGAAGATTGTGTCAAAATTGACAAATTTGTATTGCAAGTTCTGTCGATCGGTTGGTCACAATGAGAAGGACTACAGAGCTTATGACCTACTCAAAGAGAGGACCGTGGATACATACTTCATGAAGGGAGAAGAGAAGCCACCAGTACAATAGCAGCAACAGTATATTCAACCTCAGCCTCAATATATTCCGTAACCGTAGTATGAGCAGCCGCAGTATGTTCAGTCGTAGTATGGACAACCAACATATCCTCAACTGCAATTTCAACAACTGCAATACGGTCAACTACAATATCCGTAGCCGCAGTATGCTCGACTGTAGTACCCTCCATACGGGACACTACAAGGAGGATTCAGAGGGGGGTTCCGCGGTGGTCAAGGTGCTGGTGCCGGCCAAGGAGGAGATGTTGGACGAGGTCAAGGACCCATCATATGTTACAATTGTGGTAAGTAGAGGCACTATCAGAGGGATTTCCCAAATCCAACACCACAGTGAACTTATTGCAGCACTGTGGACCATGGGGTCGAATATTGTCCTTAGCTCATCGTGAAGTGGCAAACTAAGAACCTGCCCCCACTTCCGCAAAATCAAAATTAGAATAAGAATCTGCCAACGGTACAGAAGATCTCAGCAGAAGTTAGAAGTCAAAACACAACTGTCAGAATCCTTACTCGAGGAGGAGCTGTGACAGGGGCTGATAGGCCATAGGACAATGTCTGACCGACAATAAGGAAGCAAGTCACATTTGATGCAAAAGTACAAAGGGACATTTTTCTGAAAGTACAGGAATCAATAAGGCAGTTGAGGCAACCACCTCTTCAGCAGAAAGAAGTTACATACGACATGCCACCGGTATTCGACACAACGAATTCATAGAGAAAGGGAAACACCTCAAGAGCCTTTTTGGAGAGTTTCCTAGAGCTAGAAAAAGATCAGGATGCATTAATCGAGATATCCAACTTGTTGCATCGACGAGAGGGTGCACGGATGGAGAGGACGATCAATCGCATGCATAAGAGAAAAACAGGATGAGAGATGCGGATGTTTGCGCAAATCAGAGCATTCGATGTTGACTCCATTATCTTGGACTTGGGGTCAGACGTGAACATCCTGACTAAACAGATGCAGGAAATGATGGGGAAACTGCAGTTGTCTTGGTACCCAGTGCAACTATGCCTATCCAACCAAAGTAAATTCACCCCGATCAATCGGCTATGCCAGGTCCCTGTTGAGATTGAGGACCTTAAGACTTATGTAGATTTTGATCCGATCGAAATTGTGGAAAATACCAGCCCCTACCTAGTGATTCTAGGGATATACTGGGCGATGGATAATCAAGCTATTGTCAACTTCAAGAAAAGAATTATGTCATTCGAGAACCAGGAGATAAGGGTTGTCGCACCTCTTGATCCCGCGGAAGGGAAAAGGTATGTAGAGCCGTCGAGGGATGAGCTCACCGAGGGATGGGATAATCTCTACAACATTTCCAAATATTATATCAACCCTACTACAAATGGATAATTAGGGTGGCGCAAGTAGCAGTTCAGCATCATCAGATTCAGATGAAGCACTTGAAAATTGGCAGAACCATCTCCATGAAGCGTCATTTAGGAGGTGTGCAAGGATCACTCAGTCACTGTGAAGGGTAGCCATAGAAGAGTGCGAGATACCAACATATGAGGGATTGCCCAATTTGGCTACATTTCTCACTGAATTTGAAGAAAAAGTGGCAGAACCACAGCATGTAATAATATGCAAGGAATCTGACAGTTGTAGCAACTCATAATCAAACTCTCAAATATGTTGCAAGAAGAAGAGAAGGAGACACTCAATGATCACTCATAAACACAATAGAATAGAACATTATCTCAGTATTATACAATGAATAAGAATGTAAGCGAATGAATACAATAGCCATGAAGATGGCATAATATAGGATTCGAATAGGACAAGTAGGGCATTTGAATTCCTAACTTAGAGTGTGGCTTGAATGATAGTGGATTCATCATCCAATCAATGTATCAGTAATCAATAGTAACAGTCGGTCAACTGAGTCTAACTGAGTGAGATAGGCACTAACTGAATGAAGGAGGCTTAGTAGAGGATCAATGAGGAGTCTAACTGAGTGAGGTAGGCACTAACTGAATGAAGGAGGCTCATTGGAGGGTGCATGAGGAGCTAACTCGAGTCAGAATGGGCAGAAAAGTCTCCCTGGAGGTCCATCAAAGTGAAATAGTCAGAGGAGGAGTCAATCTAGCCTCAAATCAAGGAAGAACAGAGTGATAACTGACTGGTAGGTGAGAAAGGCACCTAACTGGTTGTGGTAAGTGAGAAAGGCGCACTAGTCATGCAAGAGACTGGAGAAGGGTGCCTTTGGCAGGTGGGAGGCCCCCTGGGGGCTGTAGACAGGCTGTGGAGAGCTAGAACCAAGCTCCAGGAGCTGGGAGGTCCATCGTGATGATGACTGGATGCATGCAAATGAAAATGCATGTAGCATGCAAGCAAAGAAGAGCTAGAAACAAGCTCTAGGTGCTGGGGAGATCACCATGATGATGACTGGCCATGCAGTTGCATGCAAATGCATGCAACATGCAGATTTGCATGCAAGCATCCAAAACCCAAAAATGATGGGGAGAATATTCCAACACCCCCCCGCAAGCTATACTATGAGAAAATAAATGAAGAGTAGGGCCCTGGTGACTAAGACCAAAGGTTACCCTGTAAGACAACAAGATAGGGCCCTAGTTACTGAGACCAAAGGTCACCCCATACAATCAATCTAAAATAAACTAAGTGAGGAAAGAGGGAAAACCCAATGGGAAGAAAGCCCTCCCTCAAAATAGAATGAAGGATGCTAAAGTAGCATATCATCTCTCACATCTAAGGAGGTAAGTGTCCTCCTTTCTCAAAGAGGGATCTATACATTTGAAATGCATCAGGAATTTCAAAAGGATGAATCCTTACATGTGAAAATTCTGACCTGGCAGATCAGGAAGCTGTGGTTTCCCATCGAAGAAAAGGATCAATAAAGAAGGAAGGGTGAAACCTTCCATGTTGAGACTCTGATTTAGATGACTTGAAAGTAGTGAATGCCCGTTGAGGAAGAGTAGGAAAAATAGGTGAGAGATCTTTAGGTTCTTGTGGAACTGGATCTCCCATTCGCTCATTTCCTTCATTAGTTTCTAGACCTTCAGGTTCTTGTGGATCTGGATCTAGAATTCCCTCATATCTGTCTGAAATATCTTGTGAATATGTATCATCACATCCAATCCCTGAATCTAAAATCTCAAGTGGAGGAGCAAGTAAAACTAGTTCATCTTCATCATCACTCAGAGGAGGAACATATCCAAAAACATTGATGCCATGAAGCTTTTCCAAAACATGTATGAGTTCTTCATCAACATCAGATGAGTAGTGGAGGCCCATAGGGGATTGACCAATAGGTGCTAGATCTTCGAGTTCTTGTGGATTTGGATCCAACATTCAAATTTCATTAGATTTCAAGGCAGATTCCTTTGATAGGAAGTGTGAAAACTCGTAGAGTTTTGTCTCTTGATTTGCAACTCCTTTTGCAATAACTTCCCCTAAAATAATGTGTTGTACTTCGACCTCATATGGAGTAAAGATCACTCTTTTGGTCTCTCAAGTATGAGCCAGTTGAAATACTGATAGAACATTTGCTGCAAGAGAAGGAACATAGAGCACATAAGAGAAGTGACCATGATCAACATCAATTCTTCCTATCCCCTGAGAGGTGAAAACTAAATTATTTCCCAAACTAATGATATGACCAGTAGAGATTTTGAGATTAGAGAAGAGATCTTTTGAGCAAGCCATATGGCAGGATGCTCCAGAATCTATGACGAGAGAAGAACCAGTTGATGTAACTGTTGTGAGAACATGACAACTTTCTTTGCCTTTGGATCTAGAAGAATCAGTATCAAAATCCTTCTTCCTTGCACATGCTGGTACAGGAAGGTTGTTTTCTTCAAGTAATTTAGCCATCAAATCAATGGCCTTCCGCATGCAAGCACTCTCAGTGTGAGGCCCTCTATGACAGTATGTGCACTTTGCCTTTCCCTTTTGAGAATGTTTGGCCTTCTTAGAGTACAAAGCTCTATTTGACTGGTGTGTAGGCCTTGTATCACTAGGAATCTTTAGCTTTCCCATATCATTTGCTCTCTCTGCAACTGTAAGGGATGAATCCAATTTGGGTTTGATCATTCCCATTGAAATCAACTTCTCTTCCTCTTGGGTAAGAGATTTTGTGAAATCATCAAATGAGGGAAAATTCCATTTTGGAATCGACAACCTAGCTGACTGGAAAGTAAAGACAAAAACTGAGAAATTTTCCCCCAACTTTGAGAGAATGGAAAGTATAAGCTGCTTATCTTCCTTCACTATCTCATATCTTTTCAATTGTGATATCAAGCTTTTGAACTGTTAATTTTTCAGAATTTACTTCAATCTGATCTAGGATCTTAACTGAGAGAACAACATGTACAGCATATCTACAGCATATCGATCATGGACACAATAATGCAAGCACACAAGAGACACAGAGTTTACTTGGGGAAAACCATAAAGGTGAAAAACCCCAATAACTTCCTCAGAGATAGATAGAGCAATGATACAACCCAAGCATAAGAGATAGACATCTCCTAGCAGCAGCTTCTCCTCCTCCACAAGTGCGCCACTCTCCCGAGAGTGTGAGAGAGAATAGAAAGATGAAATAGAGTGCCTCCTGCACTCTATTTATACATGACTTGACTTGCCTAATAACCTTTACTAGGTCGGCCTTAACTTAACCACATAACATAATGCTAACTGGGCTGACACCCAATAGGGTGATCTAATAACACTTTGACCCACATGGCCGACCCCCAATAGGGTGGTGTAATAACCCTTTGACCCACATGACTTATACAGGGTCGACCCTAACAAGGTGGTCTAATAACCCATCAAGTATAAGTTACGACACTTACAATATAAATGATGACACTTCCGTATAGAGGAATAATAACATCTCTATAGGAATACAAACACTTCCGTATAGAGGAATAATACCATCTCTATAGGAGTACAATATACATATATGAAATACATTCCGAAGTTACATATACATCAACACTCCTTCTTAACTAGGAAGGTATTTCTTGACACGGGTCTTCTAGCACAAGTCATCTTCTCTGGATCATCGTCACTGGATAATCATCATCTAGTCATCGTCACTGCTGTTGCTATCTCAATCAATCTCTGAATCTACTCATCATAGGAAGTTCTACAGAGCCAGTCCTTTTTCATACTGGATGTAGGCCCACCACCTACAGGTATTCATCATCACTGGCCATACTGTGGAATCCTCAGGACTTATTACGTGCGTCACAAAACCTGGTCGTAGCATCCTAGGCTGTTACAAGCACACAGCTCTACCTATTGGATGTCCTAGGAGCACATTACATGTGACGCATCACAAAACCTGGCTGAAGCATCCTAGGCTGTTACGAGCACACAGCTCTACCTGTTGGATCTCCCAGGAGCACATTACATGTGATCTCAACACAAAACCTGGTTGAAGCACCCCATCTTGTTACGAGCACACAGCTCTACATGTCAGATCTCCCAGGAGCACATTACATGTGGTCCACCACAAAACCTGGCTGAAGCATCTGAGGCCTTTTTCATCCTGTCCAGATCTCCCAGGAGAAAATTACATGTGGTCATGGCAAAACCTGGCTGAAGCATCTGAGGCCTTTTTCATCCTGTCCAGATCTCCCAGGAGCAAATTGCATGCCATAGGACAATGCCTCGAAAGAGCATCTGAGGCCTTTTTAATCCTATCCATATCTCCTAGGTCTACTTACATGTCCTCCCACAGCAATGCCTCAAAAGAGCATCTGAGGCCTTTTTCATCTTGTCCATATCTCCTAGGTCTACTTACATTCTCATTTGCACAAACTGTCCACGGCCACAGAGTATCAACCTGATACTCTCCATACATCATCCTGATGTACACATGATCATCTTGATCATCATCACTACATCGTCCTGATGCATGTCATCTGGAGAAGCTTGTCATCCACGATCATCCTGATCATACAATGTATCTACCTGATGCATACCAAGTATCTACTTGATACATATTTCCATACACAATGTATCCACCTAATACATACATAGATACATGATCCACACAATGTATCTACCTGATATATATCAACATACATTATCTACCTGATCATACACAGTGTCCACCTGATACATATACAGATAAATGGTCCAAGCATCCAACATGATGCATATACATATAAATGATCCACCTGATCATATCCAGCATCCAACATGATGTGTACATACATATACATATAAATGATCCAACTGATCATATCCAGCGTCCAACATGATGCATACATACATATACATATAAATGATCCAACTGATCATATCCAACATCGTCTTGATGCATATACATATCAGTAACTGGAGCATCGTCCTGATGCTCATCAGCCAGCGCTTACATCCACAACCATGTGAAGGATCCTCCTTCCAACATGCTTGGAATGGCTTCTGCAAATGTGTCCATCAATTCTTCCCCAAAGTGTTATCAATCTGAAGAAAACCAAGCCTCTCTCTGAAGTACTTGAACTTCACTCTGGCTAGTGGTTTTGTCAGCACATCTGCAATCTGCTCGTCCGTCGCAACATACAGGATCTTCACTGCCCCTCTCTGCACCATATCCTTGATATAGTGATATTTGATCTCTATGTGTTTTGACCTGTCATGAAACACTGGGTTCTCAGACAACTTCACACAACTCTAGTTATCACAGAAGATACCAGTAGCATCCAACGAAAGATCAAATAACTCAGACAGTAGCTTCCAAAGCCATACTGCCTCACAACTAGAGGAATAGGTTCCAACATACTCTGCCTCGGCCGTACACAGTGCTACGTAGGACTACTTCCTGCTAGACCAAGAGGTCACACCTGATCCCATACTAAAGCAACACCCAGAAGTGCTCTTCCTATCTGTAGCACTGCTTGCCCAATCTGAATCAACATAACCCTACAGGTTAAACTTTTGATTCGCATCATACTTGAGCCCATAGTAAACTGTACCCTTCAGGTACCTCAGAATATGCTTTACAACAACCAGCTGAACACCTCCGGGATCCATCAGGAACTAGCTCAATATTTTCACCACAAAGCAAATATCTGTTCTAGTGTTCATCAGGTACATCAAGGACCCAATTATCTGATGATACACAGAGACATCAACCAGCTCAAATGAAGCATCACACAGAAGCTTCAGGTTCGATGCCATAGGTGTGGCCATGGCCTTATAGTCCATCATCCTGAAACTCTTTAGGATATCTTCTACATACTTCCCTTGTCCAAGGAAGATCCCATCTGCACTCTGCCACACCTCCATACCTAGAAAATAGTGCATCATCCACAAGTTCTTCATCTCTAACTTGGAAGCAAGCATCCATTGCGTATCGACAATCAATCTATATTCACCTGTAATAAATAGGTCATCCATACACAAAAGTAGTATCACTGGATTTCCTTCCTCAACCTTGTAGTAAAGGTTGGAATCCGCTTTACTCTTGGTAAAGCCCAAACTAGATAGAAAGCTGTCTATCCTACCATACCAAGTTCTGCACATATATGACTCCCTGTCACGTGTCTCAGAACCAAGTGGTTGCTTCACATACACTTCTTCTTCAACTACACCATTCAAGAAAGCTGTCTTGAAATCCATTTGGTGTATCTTCCCTTTCATCATTGTAGCCAAAGTAAGTACAGATCTAATGGAAGTGTATCTGTCTACAGGAGAAAAAGTCTCCATGCTACCACCTGCAGCATGCTTGATCTTGTAGATCCTCTTGGAAGTCACTACAGACTCCCCTTCAGGTCTTGGGACTTCATCCCAAACATCTTCATGATCGAATGGTACTCCTCGATCATGGCATTCTTCCCAGATCCTGGGAACTTCAATATCTTCAATATTTTCAATAGATAACTTTGTTGCTGAACAAATGTTGTAGTCCTTCTTTTGTAGGTGATGGTATACGATCTTTCCTACACAACAAGTTAAATTGCATGATTAGAAAACATCTCATAGTTTTCAGAACAAATTCTTACACATAAGAAAATATGTCATATAGTCATGCAATTATCTTAGTCAATGATTCAATACAACATTTATCCGTATCCTGTAACTTTCTAGATGCCTTCCAATCTCTACCATAACATTTTTAAGAGTGTTCACAACTCCCAACATGTCAGCAAAGAGGTTTCATTCTAGATAAGTAGCAATGGAATGTTTTATAGTGCCATAGGCCACTTACACATGTATATTAGTAGTATACTATTCATCAATGCAACTATTCTAATATGCATAATACACAAACTAATTCTAGGAACATGAGTATATACATTATTGAACAGTATTATTTAAACATTAAAATATGCAAGGAATGATAATTCAAATACTTATATTTGTTTGTTTGTTGGGTTGACTCCCTCTCAATCTTTGCTTCTTTTCTGCAACTCCATTCTGATGTGGATTGTGAGAAGTGGTCAACTCCCTCTGAATATCTGCATCCTTGCAGAAACTACTGAAGTGTGCTCCTTGTTGATCTTTGCTTCCTTCCAGGAACAACTGGAGTGTGCTCCCTCTTGATCTTTGCTTCCTTGCAGGAACAAATGGAGTGTGCTCCCTCTTGATCTTTGCTTCCTTGCAGGAACAACTAGAGTGTGCTCCCTCTTGATCTTTGCTTCCTAGATTACCTTTCCTTGAACTTATATCCATCACTATGCATTCTTATTAGTATCATCATTGTGTTATCCTCGAGGTCTCATACATAATCACACATTCATTAGTATAATCTTAATACTATCAAAACACAATAATCTTAAACATGTATAGTTATGATCATTTCAAACACAGATAATAAACATTAGTATTCAAGGTTTCATGGAAGTCTTCTTTTACTCATGCATATTCTTATTTCATCATAGCACTCTTCTTGTTAGTTAAATCATCAATCAAGATAAGAGACATAAAATGCATGAACCCTTGATTACTTACGTTTCTAACGTTATGAATAAACATAACCAATCATACCAAGTATACTTATATAAGGGATTCTAACACAAGGTAGGATTCTAACTTGATATAGGAAAAACATACCTGGATTGGTATGTTAGCTAGTTATGTCTAACATACCCATATAATGTCTTCTTGTTCTCTTCAATGACTTGTGCTAATAACCTGCATATCTCATAGGTTAACCATTATAGAACCAAGTTATACATACCTCGCAAATAGATCTTCTAAGTGATTCATGACAATGGATGAATCTTTGTTCTCATGTCATCATGATCATATGTTCTTGAACTAGAACATGATTTGTCTTTCTTGGTGTACCTTTCATGTTAGCAGACAACATAAACCTCATACAACACCATAATGCATTAGTACAATCATAAGTGTCAACACCCTAATCAATGAATATCTTCTATCATGCATTCATAATTTTATTAAGATGATACGACAAGTCTAAATTTAATCAAGATTGTACTAACCATAATAACATGAAGACAAACATACCATAAACTTAATCATGAACAAATCTCGAAACATACCTGGATGAGTCATACCTGTCGAGATTGCTTGTAATCTTCTTATGTAAGGCCTTAGCCTTATCTCCCTCTGAAACAAGAACTTCTTCACTTATGCAGGTGACCAATCCATTCTCTTCTAGGATTAACCCAATCCACTTGATTCACATGAACTAGATCTGGAGCTGGATTAGGCTTGTTAGAGAAAACCTAAAAATTAAAACTTTGAATTTCAAACTTCCGAAAGGATAGAAATACGCACCTTGATGAACTGATCAAGCTGGTATACTCATAATTTGAAAACTACAAAGTTTGACCCCTCAAATTTGCCTTTGAAATTTTCGGATTCACTAGACATGACCCTGAACTAGGGTTCGATAAAGCCTACCCTTCTGCTCAATCAAAAGGTTCGATCCAAATCTCTAAGTTTCTATTTTTCTAAGGAGCTTCCAGCCCTGGTCACAGATTTCAAAAATTTCCATTTTTGCAGAAGCCCTAATTTTTCACTTTTTCGATCAAAGTCCCGAACTAGGGTCTGATCAAGACTAGCCTTCTGCCCAGCCAAAAATTCTAATCTTGGTCTCTAAATTTTTATTTTGATGAGTAGCATTCATCCGTATTCTACGATTACAAAAATTCCAATTTTCTACGAAACCCTAAATTCCGGAAACCATGAATGAAGGTGCTAAAAAATAATTATGTTTTGACAGAAATATGTACCTTATTGTTTATGGTGTAACTACAAACTTTTTGATCCACAGGGTTTGAAAATTTTTCCTATGATATCCGGACCTGTCATATTTCCAACCCCATAGGTCTGACCTCAAATGGATTCTCTGAGAGAGAGTTATGCCAAGTATCGGAACATGACCTGTTTATGGGATAAAACATGAGAGAGAAATTGTACGGCGTGCCACGTGTCACTAGTTCAGTTTCGGCCTCTAAAAAAGTTACCTGAGAAAGTATAGCCCATGAAATACCTGTCACTTTTTACGAAATTTCATTTGGAGCTTCCTAGCCCAAGTTATGACCTTTTTCCCAAGTTCACCTTTTTATGACTGAGATCTGGAAGAGGTGGAAACCCTATATTGAACAGATCATAAATCACAAAGTACAACAAATTAGAGGTTTTCCTTTGGACAAAAGGTACATGGGGATCTTAGCTTCGCCCTGTATGATTTTTAGACCCTGAAACCTTGCCAAAATATATTTATAGTGAAAGTGCTACGATGACTAGTTTTTTCTATATCAAGCCCTAACATCGCAAGTGCAACAAGTGTCATACATGCCACACCATGCCTTCTTTCAGGCTAGCTCTGATACCATGTTAATTTTTCAGAATTTACTTCAATCTAATCTAGGATCTTAACTGAGAGAACAACATGTAAAGCATATCTACAACATATCAATCATACATGACTTGACTTGCCTAATAACCTTTACTAGGTCGGCCTTAACTTAACCACATAACATAATGCTAAATGGGCCGACACCCAATAGGGTGGTCTAATAACCCTTTGATCCACATGGCTGACCCCCAATAGAGTGGTCTAATAACCCTTCAACCCACATGACTTAAAGAGGGCCGAACCCAACAAGGTGGTCTAATAACCCATCAAGTATAAGTTACGACACTTACAATATAAATGACGACACTTCCGTATAGATGAATAATAACATCTCTATAGGAATACAAACACTTCCGTATAGAGGAATAATACCATCTCTATAGTTGTACAATATACATATATGAAATACATTCCGAAGTTACATATACATCAACATGAACTTGGTGAGAAAGGCATTGATAGATTTGAAGCTGCTAGGAATCAAACATATGAGCTCATTCTCCAATTTGTGTGCTTCCATATCATGGCCCAAAGAGAGCTCCGAGCTTGTACCACACCTCTTTTGGAGATGTAAGATCGATGACATGAAAGTGTAGCTCATCAGAAATTGAGAGAAGGAGGAGACCAATTGCTTCATCAAGCCGATCCAAGTACTTGGACTTTTCAATTGCACTGAGAGGTTATACCATCGTTCCATTGAGTATTTGGGTGAATCTCTTGGATCTCATGAAGAGAGCCATCTTGGATTTCCACTCAACATAGTTGGAAGATGTAAGCTTTAGATACATCTGAACAGAGAAAGTTGAATAGTTGAAGAAGATTATGAACGGGTGAATAAACCTGCAAAACAATAAAAGATGCGTTGATGGAGAATGCTACACTTCAAATGAACACTACCTTAAGGACACTTGGCACATGGACTAAGTCCTTCACACCTGGCTAGACCTCACTAGATTTCTTCAATGAAATCAAGTAATAGAACCAGGATTTGCTGTGGAAACTTAGAGGCTTCTGGTGCACAAGTGAAAGATAGCTACTAAAAGAAATGTTGCAACCATTGTTGCTGCAACTGCTGCAATTCAAATAGCTGCTTCATGCTATGATACCATGTAATAATCTGCAAGAGATCTATTAGCTGTAGCAACTCACAATCAAACTCTCAAATATGTTGCAAGAAGAAGAGAAGGAGACACTCAATGATTACTCATAAACACAGTAGAGTAGAACATTATCTCAGTATTATACAATGAATAAGAATGTAAGTGAATGAATACAATAGCCATGAAGATGGCATGATATAGGATTCGAATAGGACAAGTAGGGCATTCGAATTCCTAACTCGGAGTGTGGCTTGAATGATAGTGGAGTCATCATCCAGTCAATGTATTAGTCATCAATAGTAACAGTCAGTCAACTAAGTCCAACTGAGTGAGGTAGGCACTAACTGAATGAAGGAGGCTGAGTAGAGGACGCATGAGGACTCTAACTGAGTGAGGTAGGCACTAACTGAATGAAGTAGGCTTAGTGGAGGGCGCATGAGGAGATAACTGGAGTTAGAATGGGAAGACAAGTCTCACTGGAGGTCCATCTGAGTGAAACAGTCAGAGGGGGAGTCAATCTAGCCTCAAATCAAGGAAGAGCTAAGTGATAACTGACTGGTAGGTGAGAATGGTTCCTAACTAGATGTGGTAGGTGCGAAAGGTGCAGTAGTCATGCAAGAGACTGCAGAAGGGTGCCTTTGGTAGGTGGGAGGTCCCCTGGGGGATGTAGACAGGTTGTGGAGAGATAGAACCAAGCTCTAGGAAATGGGAGGTACACCATGATGATGACTAGATGCCTGCAGAGGCATGCAGTTTTACATGCAGGCAAAGAAGATCTAGAAACAAGCTCTAGGTGCTGGGGAGATCACCATGATGATAACTAGATGCATGCAGCATGTAGATTTGCATGCAAGCATGCAAAACACAAAAATGATGGGGAGAATATTCCAACACAGCAGCTCTTGGCCTTGGAAGAATCCCTGAAGGCTACACCAATGTGATGGTGGGCAGTGCACAAGTCCACCATACTACCTGGACACTATGTCGCCACCTAATGATAGTTAGGTTTGGCAATGTGGAAGGATATGGCGGAAGGAAGTTCGATGGCAGAGGCGATCTGAAGGCACATTTTGCTAAATGCGAAAGCAAATGGGAACTACGAGTGAAACAAGAATGTGTCCATGCGTTTATTCACACACTGGATGAAGTACCATGAAGTTGGTATATTGCAGCAGAACTATGATGCATAACACTTTCTTGGGAATAGCTAATAGTTGGCTTTAGCCAAAAATTCAGTTTCTCCAACGAAAACCCCTTCATCCATAGTGCATTACATGTGATTCAGGAGAAGGTATTTGAAGCAGTCTAGACAGAGAAACCACTGGGGCTTCAATGGACTGTGACACCGAAAATTTTAATGGAATCGTACAATATCACAGGAGAGCTGGATGATGAGGATGATATGAGGGCTATGTATGTAGCGAATTTGCATGGAATTCACGGTGTCGAAGCACCAGAAATACCTTCCGACAAGTTTAAGCAACTGTTGAAAATCAAGAAAGTGAACATTGGGTCAGAGAAGAATCTAAAGTTCGCAAGTATTGGAGATTATTGGGATGACTCGACTATTGCAAAGATGACTAATTTGTTGGATCAAGATTTATTCCCATTGAAAATATCGGAGATGAAACGAATTTCTGGGGACTTAGGTGAAATGAAAATCCCCCTGAAACCTGATGTGAATCCAGTCAAGCAGTGGCCCTACCAGTTGAATCCAAGGTACAAGGAGCGGGTGAAGGATGAGATTGAAAGAATGCTGGAAGCATGCATTATAGAACCAATAGAAGAATAATAGTGGATCATCCCGATGATGGTCCAGGATAAGAAAAATGGCGAAGTCAAAATCAGTGTCGACCTAATAGTGCATCAACCACATCAGTTGAACTTGAGGTTCCAGGAGTGCGACAAGCACAACAGGGAGCAACTCTAGCGCAGGAGTGGAAATCATGGCCAGCTAGGCCGCTCATCAATGCTTCACACGTTTGGCACGCGGTAGTCAAATCCGAGCATGGTTACTGTGGATCAGCATCACCGAAAGACGACAGAGAAGTATGATGACAAAATTGAATGGATGTTGGAAATATTTTGTAAATGATGATCAGATGACAAGGAGCCATCATAAATACCGACATGGAGATTGAAGAATGCAAGTCGAAGTAAAGAGAGTTCGAAGAGGAGAATTAGTAAGTTGCATGATGCAAGTTAGTAAGCTAGATGCATAGAGTTATGAAGTTGAGTGAGCAAGCCTAAGTAATATGTGGAAAAGGGAAGTGAGATAGTTGTAATGGCGCATTTCATTTCGAGCGGAAGCACTCCAGGTGCATTAAGGGAAACCGACGAGTGTGCATGAACAACCAACCAAGGAAGCGGCACAAAAAATCGGGAGGAACATAGATGAGGTCTCACCCGAGATGTCTAAGAGTGTTTTAGTAGTTAGAAGAATCATGGTCCCTGCGACCACCAAAACACCAAGGGCACATGCACGCCGGCCCCAGCAGTGGCCGGTCAGAATCGTGAAAAAAATGTGCTAGAGTAGTCGGTCTATTTTTCAAGGTGGTGACGTCGATGAACTTTTCCCTAGACCGCAGTAATCTTGAAGCACAAGAGTAGGCGCAGAAGGGGTAGATGATCACAGTTTCTAGAGATTGGAGGATGAGTTCGAGGTAGATGATCAAGGTTCCTAGAGATTGGAGGATGAGTTCGAGGTAGATGATCAAGGTTCCCAGAGACTCGAGGATGAGTTTGAGGTAGATAATCAAGGTTCCCAGAGACTGGAGGATGAGTTTGAGAAGTACATGATAGGGAGCTCGAGACTCCAAGAACAGCTTCAAAAGTTTAGCACAACGAAGGACGAGCATAGTACCAGAGGTGTCCAGCTGAGGTGGCTCGAAGGAGAGACACAAGTTTGTGTTGGGGGCCTGTTGCCATGGGATTAGTCCACATGAAGTGCGGAAGTCGACAGTTGCAAAGAGGACCATCCGCGGAAGAAAGGGTTATTCACGAAGATCAAGGAAGCACAAGTTTAACTAGTTTGTTAGAAATGTGTCATTTGGACCGTTTTGTAACCATTTAGTTTGACATAAATAGGAGTATGATTGTAATTCTAAGGGAAGCATAGTTGAATGGGAGAATGAGCTATTTGGAATAGTGTTGTATCCACGATAAGATGTTTTGACTATTTCTGCGAAGGTTATACCACAGATTTGATGAATGCATGAAGATGTTCGATTATGGTCATATCTTTTACTGTTGAATGATGAATGCAAGTGTTTGTGAAATGTTTAAGACTCTATGGTTTGGCAATTGCTATTGATGCGAATGATCAGTTTATATATGTTGATGTGAATGTCCATTATGTATTATTTCTACGAATGATGAATGTATAAATGTATGTGAATCTAAATATCTTGTTTCTAGTGTGATAGATTCGAAGTGGTTGCATGTCCTTCCCCCACTGTGAAAACTTGGTTCCTACAGCCCCCTTAATCATCTCGAGTGAGACTTCACTCGCTTCACGAGTGTTGCTGGAAAGGGTAAAACCTTTATGGGCCGATGATTAAGGGTTTTTTATTGGGTTTGTTGACGACAGTGCGAAGTGAACCCCTGTTGATAGCTCTGCAGCTAAGTGCGCAAAGACCTATTGTAGATAAGAGTCTACAGTTGTGTGCGCAGGCTGGAACTGTTGACCCTTCCCATTAATAGAAACAATAGTTCTTGTGGATGTATCTCCCATCCGCGGGGTGAACCACGCAAATACCTGGGTCGTGTGATTGCATCTCTGTGATTGTTTCATGTTTTGAATGTTATGCTTTTATATGTATTTCCACATGTATGTTGATGAGAATAATATGCTAAGTAATGGACACACATGTTTAACGTGCTAAGTATTAATGAATAAGGATGGAAACAATATGTTAAAGTGTAGAACATGCATGAAAATTGTGAGGTTGCATCGAATATGCTAAATGTGCGGTTTCCTGATTAGAGTAGTAGTTGCATAGTTGAAGGAATAACAATAATTCAACGAAGTCTGTATTTTTAGATAGTGAAGTGCGTAGTCACGTATTTGCACTGTTATATCATGAAAAATTGCATAGCTTTAGGTAAAATGAGAAGTCACACTATTCATCACATCTTGTAGTGAGTGCGACTATTTGGAAGCGCAATCCAAATTTTCGTTGTTGTAGTGTGGTGTGGGTAACTACCATTCGTGCGCAATCCCAAAGTGCGCTGTGGTATTAGAATTGCATGCAGAGTAAGCGTGACTTCACTCAGAGGACCTGTTCTCTAGCCGTGCATCACCGGGTTACAGAAACTTTCTTCTGTAGCCACCCCATACCTTCGCCTCGTGTGAGACTTCAGTGTGTTCACAGATTGTTGCCGAAAGGGCCGGTCAAAAGGGGGTTTGTTGGATCTATGAACTACGTAGAACCTGGGTCATTCTAAAGAACAAATAAGCATACTAACATGAAGCACATTACAAGGATTAAAATGGTTGAAAAATATCACGAGAGAAACCATTATGATTATAGGAGAATCATCCTTAATAATTAATTCCTTTAGAACTGATCGAGGGAATACCTCATGAACGTTGGCTAGATTCCTACCCAAATCCAAAATGTTTGTGAAACACTTTAATCATGTCCATTTTCAACATGTATATCAAGCAAACAACACTAAAGAAAATTTGATGGTGTATGGAGGAGTCACATTGGTTGAGGGCACATTGAAGGAGCAATGTAAGGAGGGGACCTTTAATAGGTAAGAACATATCCCATGAAGGAATTATTTTTCAAAAATATGACGAGGGTAAGGGGAACACAGTAAGGCCTAGTAAGTCCTCTTCCATATCCATACATCAAATTTGTTTAATGAAGTAAGAGGGATATTTAACATTTCCTCATCCTTCCACCCTTCTCACAGATGCAAGTGTATGTGGCTCTCCTAATCAACCTATCATGGTCAATTCCCCCACATTATTCCTTTCCAACATGGGATAGAATTTATATCACTTTTTCTCTAAAGTTAGCCTTTTTTTTTATAAATTTATTATATTGACCACTTTAAATTAATAAAATAATTCCAATAATGTCATATAAAGATTAACCCAATCTCCAAATCCGATCACTTATAAAGAATAATTCAATCTAAACCCCCCAATATGTGAGGATATAGTCAACCTACAAACTAACTAATGTATGAGATATCAACCATTAAATTTGTTCCAATTTTTTAAAAATTGAAAAAAGAAGTGGACTATATTCATCAATATTTGAGTTTCCATGTTGGCACTAAGCCCATGCATAAAAGCGGAATTCGTAAAATCCAATAATTCCTATAATGTGACTTTGGAATGCCAATACTTGCTATAACATGACTTTGTAATGGCAGATAAAATATTCATGAAGCTTTTCTTTGCAAATATTGGATCTCTTGAGCGTAGTTTCTCGATCCTCCTATACTAAGAATTGGGAATCTGATTATCAGAGGTAAGTTTATCAATCTCTATCCATTTTTTCCCGTATTTCCTGTTCAATTTAATGCCAAATTCATTCCCATTTGCACAGAGGAAGGCCTTTGGTTAGCTTGGTTTTTCTCTGCACCTCAATTGCAATTTTGTCCTGGATTTATCCCTTATTTATCTCTTATTTATAAAGTGTGGTTATAGAGAATTCAAATGACGGATCAGGTACTGGAGCTATTCTCCTTTCTTCAACTCACTCGATATACTTGGAGGAACATTGAATTGGATAGCCACACATATTTTTAATATGCATGCTCTAGTCATCTAAGGGTTAATATTTTGGTTGTATAACAAATCAGATATTGTGTTAATATTATGGAAGAACATATTATTATGTTATGTCAGAATATTAACACGATATTTGTTTAATAATAATATTCCTCACCTACCAGGGAATAACATCTGGTTGTATAATAAATATGTAAGCATCTCGCTCAGAAATGATAATATTTTCTTTTGAAGCAGGCTGCTCAGGAGCCATAATTTATTCCCACCCATGTATAAGGGTGATTCAAATACTACAAGGGAGGGAACATCATCGCTTACAGAAGATTCTTAAAGTGTGACAACCTCTGTGGTTAAATGAGAATAAAAACATGAATGTGATGGACATGATACCACAAGTTCAGGTTTAGAAGGGAGGGACACCTTGCATTTCAAACATAATGATCTTGGTGTGGATCAAAAGCGAACAAAGTAGTGAGTAATATTTGCAGTCATATGTATATTGTGTTTGTATGTGGCATATTTAATATAGTAATTTGCTTTAGGATTATATTCTTTTCTTCCATGTTTCATGTGATTATGGAATATAATATTCTTAAAATTTTTGGGGCCAGATTTTCTAGATTATGGTCCTAGTCCTTTCCTGGGACAAAAAACCTCTCCGTATGCAAGGGAAGGATACAGGTAGCATCAATGAACTTCTTCATAAAGTGTCATCATAGAGGAGCAGCCTTCCTGGCTCGATGATCTGCTTAATGAACTTGAAACTCCAGTCAAGAAGGGCTCTCATCGATGCTCTACTAGTGGTTCTATTACTTGTTTGGAGGTTACTAGTGCAATTTCAAGAATTAAGAACATTGCGGAAGTAGAATTCAATAGGAGTGTAAAATATAAATTCTCACAAATTTCTTCGGATGTTGACTAGATTGATTAGGAGTATCATACGTCAAACTCTTATCAGGAAAAGTAAAAAGACACCAATCCGAAGCTGGGATGCCTATATATGCCTAAGCAACCAATTTGTTACCATGCATGTCAAGCACATGTCTTTCATGCAACACGTGTACAAATTTAAGACTTGGGGCATTAATGATAAATGGTAAAAGGTTGTGATAGAATACAACACTAGCTATGAACAAAAAGTCCCAAAAATCCAATAGGTCCAATATCTGTCAACATGCAATAAAATACCCTCATAATCAATATTAACATTCCATATTGATCAGATTGGCACATTCATCCTGTTATTGGATAAAATCAACTTATGTGATGGATGTATCATGAATCACCCCCATAGTCTATGTATGTAGGAAGAAGGCTAAACATTTTAGAACCTATATAAATCAACAAAGTATTTATGTTTATAAAGTTTCATATGGATAGTGCAATGCGGGTATGTTTTTAATGATGGTATCATAAGAAGTTTAATGTTTTTGTCTTATTCTCGGTCTTTGGAGGTATTCTCAGTGCTTTGAGTTTTCTCAAGGAAAATGAGGTATTGATGATCTATGTTATCCAGTAGCCCATGTCCCTGAGATCTAGGTTGAACCCTTCTAGTCATTCGAGGCAATACTTAAGATCCTTTATATTTCAAAAATATCAGGAAAAAAGGAAAAGGAATGTATACCTTCCAATCCAGCGTGGGTAGAAGATAACAACATTATAGGAGGAGAACCAATGAGAAAACGAAACCACATATGCCCTTTAACCACTCTCTGCACATATGGAACCCCTCTTGGAACATTAAAAAAGGAAATGTTGTAGCAAAGTTCAGCCTCACTTAATCTAGCAGTCTGTCAAATCCAGAGTTCACCCTCTCTTGACCCAACAAAGAATCTATAATCAATTGTTGCCTCCAACAAGTGCAATAGTCAAAGTTGATCAAACCCAAATATGATTGTCTGAGCTGTCCCTTCTGATCTTGACACAGAATATCCAATTGACTAATCAAATTTTGAAAATTTTCATCAAGGCTAGATTTACCACTATATAAGAGTGAAGCCATACATGTTTCTATCATGACACCCTAGAGCATCCTACAAGAATATTTTTCCTTTCTGCAAACAATAAAAGAATTGGTATCTAGTTTTGAACCCATAAAAGTATCCAATAGATTTCAAATGGGTCTACAGAACTAAGTATGCATCAGATGGAAGTGTTGAAAGACTTAAGGCAAGGTTAGTTGCCAAAGGCTTTTCCCAAGTTGAAGGGATTGACTACAATGAAACCTTTGCTCCTGTTGCTAAAATGAACTCCATCTGCCTTGTTCTTTCCCTCGCAGCCTTACATAACTGGAAAGTCCATCAAATGGATGTCAAGTCTGCCTTCTTACATGGTGATTTATAGGAGGAAATTTACATGGAACAACCTCTTGGATATGTTCAGAATAACTCTAGCCTTGTCTACCCCCTTAAGAAATCCTTATATGGCCTTAAGCAAGCTCCTAGAGCTTGGTATGCCAAAATGGATAACTTTCTCCTTGACACTGGTTTTTCTAGATGTCATTCTGACCCCAATGTCTATACCAAGAAAGTAGGAAACCATCTCATCATACTTGTTCTATATGTTGATGATTTTATTCTTACTCGTAGTGACCCTAAGCTTATAACCCATGTGAAATCCAGTCTTAAGCAAAATTTTGAAATGTCAGACTTAGGACATTTGCATTATTTTCTTGGTCTCCAAGTCCTGCAAACCAAAGAAGGAATATTTCTTTCTCAGTCTAAGTATGCCAGTGAAGTTCTTCGTTGCTTTCACATGGATGATTGTACACCAGCCCCTTCTCCCTTCTAGTCTGGAGTCAAACTTTATGACACTTGTACTTCACTTGAAGTCGATGCCACCTTGTATCGTCAGCTTGTTGGCAGTCTCTTATACTTGACTCATTCCCGTCCTGACCTTTCCTTTGCCGTTGGTTGTGTTACCCGTTATATGCAGACACCTCATGAAAGTCACTGGAAAGCAGCTAAAAGAATACTTCGATATATTCAAGGCACAATTCAGTTCGGGATTCATTATAGTACAGGGGGGAAACCTTTGTTGGTTGGTTTCACTGATTCAGATTGGGCCGGTGATCCTAATGATCGAAAGTCTACTGCAGGTTATGTTTTCAGTCTGGGATCTGGACCTATTACTTGGGATTTTAAGAAACAACAAGCTCTTTCTCTTTCTTCAATAGAGGCAGAATATCAAGCCGCAGTTAATGCCAGTCAGGAAGCTTTATGGTTTCGGCAGATCCTTTCAAAGTTCGGATTCGAGCAGCAGCATACTACTCCACTTTGGTGCGACAATCAAAGTGCCATCAAGCTTGCCAAAGATCTAGTTCTACATCAACACAGCAAACACATTGAGCTACATATGCACTTCATCAGAAATCTTGTTCATGATCGTGTTCTTGAAGTGCTCTTTTGCCCTACAGATGACCAAGTTGCAAACATCTTCACCAAGTCTCTTACAGAAGCGAAGTTTTCTAAACTTTGATCTATGTTAGGAGTTCAGGAACTTGTCATTAAGGGGAGATAGGCTCTAATGCCTCCTTCCTTCTCCTAATAGTGTCACTTTTGTAAATCCTTCAATCCTATCCCAAGTTGTTCTTAAGGGGGGATGTTAGGATATTTAGACACTTAGGATTGAGTTAAGATCAACTTGTGTAATAGATCCGTTAGGTAAAGTGTGTTTCTTTAATATGCATTAGTATGCATTTGTAAATACTTAATCCAATAGTCACGATATGTTCCCGACATAGAGTGATCCAACAACTCAGCTTCTCTTAGATCATACCTACCCTTGATCCATGGCTTAACACCTGATTGGTCCATGATCTCTATTTAAAGAGCATGGAGGGTCATTGGAAAGTTGATCGATTATGAGAAGCTCATTTGTAACTTTCTTTCTTTGCATAATAAATTGTCCCATAGAAGCTATTTGGCTGGGGTCGTGGAGTGTTTCCCTCAAGAAGGTTTAAACCACGTCAAAACATCGGTGTATCGATCTGTGATCTGTTTGTGTGAAGTGGTGTCTCTAGGTGTTCGGTCTTTTGGGAGTACCATGTGTACCTGAATAGTGGGTGAGGGGATAGTAGAGGTGTGGTCATGGAGAATATTTGTGGAGACAGATGAGGAGTTAGCAAAGTCGGTGTAATTAGCACAGGAAGGTGAGGAGGATAGAACAGGTTTAAAGGGTGGATCAGTAGTGCATATGCGTTGGGGAATGGTTTAGTGATAACAAAATTGCAAAGGGTGGGAGTGTTAAGAAGAGAGGGAAGAATGAAATCATGGGTGAAGAGAGTGTTGGAAGGAGGTATGGAGAAGGGGGATATGTGATTGCAGGTGTAGAGGATAATGCTAGCTGGTGCACAAAGATGGATATGGGAATAAGTGGATCGGTGTGTGGAGATAAATGGAAGGTGGAGGTAAATGTTTTGGCCGCAATTTCGATGTTAGTGAAATATTGTGGAGATCGATTGAATGAATGGTATGTGAGTCCACATGTAGTCATGGTCAGTGTGAAGTGTGTTGAAATTTGGTTGTCATTGATATCAACTAATGTTAAAGAGGATGTCAATTGATTCAGTTTGAATCGTTGATGTCAATTGATGTCAAAGTGGATACATCATTCCTATGCCAGCTTTAAAAAGTATATGGAATCCACTTTGAAGAAGTATATGCGAAAGATGGTGAAGGACATGGATTCCAATTTGAAGAAGTGTATCTAAAAATTGCATCCATTCTGAATATGTGTGTCCAAGGATATATCATGCATGATCAGCTTGAAGAAGCATCTAAGGAAGGTACATCATACCGATCCAGTTCAAAGAAGTACATAAGTAATGTATCCTACTACATGTGGTAACTACACATATATTAAGTCCACCAAGTCACCCTATCTCAAGGTAGTATTCAAAGAATTGGTTGGACAAAGGTACATGTGGACAAGCAGCTAAGCAGTTGGTTAAGAAAAGGTACAAGTGTGCAAGCATGTCGTGATAAGATTCTAGAATGCACAAGAAATCCTAAACATTGTTTGGTAAAAAATTGGGAGTGTGCAAACAACAAGAAATAGCTTATGGTTGGACAGTCTTGAAAGCGCGCAATTCTTACCAATCAGAAGATGCTTTCAGTCAATAAAGGGTGCACAAGTTTTAAGAAGGGTGCAGTAGTTGAAATTGTTTATGCACAAATCCCACAAGCCAACGATATAGAAGATACGCAAGTCCCACACGTGATGATACAGCAAGGGTCAAAGTCCCACCAAGTAGAAGTTAGTTTATGCACAGATTTTGCAAAGCACTAATACATTAGGTTCACAATACCCACATAAGATGTTACAACAAGGGTTAAAGACTCATCAAGTCGAAGAGTAAGGATGCACACATACCTCAAAGCAATGGTTCATCGAGAGAATAAGAGTACACCACTAAGGTGTAAGTCCCACTAAGTAAAGGACCATGGACATGCAATAACCACCAAGGATGACACATCAACAGTGCAAAAGATGACATGTGGCAAAAGCATAATCCATGAAATATGGAATAATGGATGTCACAACCAACTTGTGGACATACAATCTGTGAAGGACATGTATAAATAGATATAGAAGTTGCAGATTTGAAGAAAGCTCGATGGAGATATTGTAGAGCTTCAATTGGAATATATATATTTATATTCAGGGGATCAAGGGATCGAGGACATAGCATCATGATCTAGCAAGGAGGCGAGTGTGCACATGCAGTAGATGAAATGATGATGGTGCGCACAATGATGTTGTAGATCAGTGACGGATGCATGAAGGCATAAACATAGAAGTATGCGTAAGTGCATCAGGATTGATTGACAGTATCGCAGATAGCACGCAGACAATCATAGATGTTGTATGTCATAAGCATAGAAACGAAACCGAAGTATATCAGATGATGCATAGATTTTTAGCTAATGCACGAAAGTTGAAGTGAATTGTGCGAAGTTGAGAATTACATGAGATGTGCAACAACAGAGCAGCAGCAGGATCCAATAAGCGCGTCATGATGAGGATGATCTGAGACAAGTGTGGTAAAACGAAAGGACAAATAGCTTGATGCACAGTATGTCGCAGATTTTCTAAAATACTGTGACACTTAAACAGAACGAACACATCAAAGTAAGTGCGTAGGTCCATATGTGACCGGTGCATTATCTCATAATAGCAAGATATCAATTGAAAGCATAGTATCAATTGGTGAGTGCAGTTGCGTAGTAGTAGATCAACATATTATACCTTACAGCAAACTGCAGGATCAAAAACACACAATACATGAAGTAAGACATCATCATAAGTGTATAATTGAGAGGAATGAGAAGTCAAGTGATGTATGCAGCATAGTGACAGTGAATAATCTACATACGAAGGAAGCACGCAATAGAACTAATATAAGAATATCATAAGTGTGCACAAGTTGGAATTTCAGTAAGTCAAAATATTATATTGGATATATGGGCTGTAAGACGGGGCAAGTAGCAAGAGGTTGGAGCCTCCTTCTAGTTGGTGCTAGAGAACACAAGGAGTTGGTGCTTCTTCAGGCCAGTTCGTGTAAAACCAGGGGGTCAGTGCCTCCTTCTAGTTGGTGCTGGTAAACAATGGAAGTTCATGCTTCCTTGAATGTATTCTTCTCATTACAAAAGAGCATTTTGTGATTTTCTCCTGTTTGGGTGTCCATGTTAAAATCTTGTGTGTTATGTGTTCTTTGGGTTGGTGCATGTGTGGATGAATGATTTTGTTTATAGTGGATGCATAACTAAATATCAAGATTAAGTTAAGGCTAATCTGTTAAAGAAGGTAAAAACTGTTGATAACTGCACAAATACTGATTCACCCCCCTCTTAGTATTAAATCAATTCCAACAATTGGTATCAGAGCGGGTGTCTTTAGTAAGAGGTTAACATCTAGAAGATAGATCCTTGCGCATATATGGACAAGAAGGAAGGAATTTACATCAATAGAGAAATAAGGTTTGATGGCACCAATTACACCTTTTGGAAGGTTAGGATGGAACTATATTTTCAATCACTAGGAGCAAATGTCTGGCAATCCATTGTTGATGGTTACAATGTCTCAGCAGGCATACCAATTAATCCAGCACAAAGGAGAATCTATGAAAGTAATGAAAAAGCTAGAAATGCACTACTATGTGGGTTGGAAGATAAGGAATTCGTTAAGGTTATGTACCATGCCTCAGCCAAGGAGGTTGGGGACAAACTTAGAGGTCTCTATGAAGGAGAAAAAAGGTAAACAAAGCTAAGTTACAGAACTAATATGGGGTATTTGAATCTCTAAGAATGAAAGATGAAGAGAAAATTACCTCCTACTTCTTAAGAGCTAGTGAGATAATTAATTAAATATCAAAAGTCTTGGGGTCACCTTGGAAGAAAAATCTATGGTACAAAAGATACTAAAAACTATCCCCTCTTGTTTGATTCAAAGGTGTCTGTATTAGAAGACATAGCTAATCTTGAAGATCTGACAAAGGACAAACTTCAGGTGATTCTGACTGCATATGAGATGAGAACTGAGAAAGAGACTCCCATCAGAAAGGAAGTCTCTTTTAAATCCATAAGGAAGGACATGCATGATCATGACAGGGATTGTTGCAATGAGTCAGATGATAAGGAATCAAAATTTGTTAGAAAGATGGAAAGAGGAAGAGGTAAGTACAAGAACAATCTTCCCTTCAAATGTTTCATATGTGGAGGAATAGTTCATTATGCCTCTAAGTGTCCTTACAGATAAAATGGATACAGTGACAACAAGGAAGAATCTAGATCTTATGATCACATAAATGCATGCTCTCAGCATGCACTTGAAAATAAAAGGAGAATTACAAAGCAGGAGAATATTTTGTACACTAAGGAATATAGAAATGCATCTGAATGAAGTGACTGTGACAAAGAACCAAAATAAGTACTTTTCATGGCCTTTGTGGAAGAAGAAAGCAAAGATGAAAAGAAGAAGAGCAGTTCGAAGAATACTTTAATTGTGTAAATCAAACCCTGATCACTAGACAAATACTTATTTAGTGGATTGTGAAAAACATCTCCAAAGCCTATTGTTGAGGTCAAGATTGATAGTCAATTTGAAGAAAATGAAGATGTTGCAGATATTGACTAGGAAGGCGAATTGATTAGTACCCTGGATGACTTAAAGAATTCAAGAAAGCAGAATAAATTCTTGTAGGAACAGTTATCGAAGTATGAAGAACAAGACAAGCCATTTTAAGAGTCTCCTGATGTAGAAATTCGTGAAAAGGTAACCAACTATGAGATACAATTGATTTTCACACAAGACAAGATCAAATTGCTTGAGGAAGAGAAAAATGCATTGAAAGTCTCTTTAGAAGAAATGGCGCAGAAAACCAGGATGCGATCAAATCAACTTGAAGAGAAGGACAAAGAGATATCTCGGCTTGAAGATAGATTGATTGAGATAAAGGGAAATCAACTAGTCCAAAATCCCATAGTAATTTGCACACATCAAACAGACAACAGGGCCAGTATTTATGATGAAGTAAAAGACAAGTTCAAAGACAACACATCAATCATGAACAATCAGAGATCACCAGAAGACAGAATAGGCCTTGGTTATGAAAAGGCACTTAAGAAGGTATGCGATAGATAATATTGCTCGAATCATGTTAAGTTCTTCGAGTGTGATGATTCCTTCAGCTACAACTCTTCTCAATTTACTAAAGAAAGAAGGATCAAAATAATAAAGTGTGCAAGATGCAATCGCTTCGGTCATACTGCAAAATATTTTCAAACTATGAGATGATATGCATGTCATGGTTTTGGACATAAGGCTATGTACTATTGAAAAGCAGTGAACTATCGAGCTAGAGATTTATTGCAAAAATTAAACCACATTCAAAGGGACTATAGTGAAAAAATATCTGGTACAGAACCAAGACAAAAGTGCACACAAGAAAAATTGGGTAAGGAAATCCCCTCAGAAGTACGAAGAAGAGACAGGAAATCCAAGTGCATCTAATGCAATAAGCAATGGTTGCCCCTCTAGATAATCCCATATGGATTGAGTGAGAGCACTGTGTTCAACATGATGCATCTTAAGGAATCCAAGAGGTATGTTAGTTAGGTGTGTGGTTAGAAAGTGTATGTCGCAGTAGTCATTATGGTTGCACAAGGTTATTTGTTAAGTTGGTAACGTTGCAGAAAAATTTAGATACATGCATGCATTAAGTTATTGCTGAGTTATCTTTCATGTGGTACAATACAAAACATAGTATTTGTTTGAATTTAATAGTACAGATGCAAAAATAAAATTTTTGCGTGAAGAAGCAAACATTGTTGAAAGATAGACATGAGTTTGTGCAAAATGGAACTTTTCATTATATTCAAATTCAATATGTTTACAAAATTGCATGAATCGAGACTCCATGCTGAGGCCAAAAAGGGATTATACAAGGAGACGAGTAAAGATGTCAAAAATGAAAAATGTTTAATCAATCTACAGCTGCAGCTCGAGATATATTTCTAAATTTGGTTGGTGTACAAGACAAACCTCCAATTCAACCGGTACCAGTGCAGTACACTCCGAAGCAGGACGCATAGGAAGGAGTTGCAAAGTTGAAGATGATGATGGTTCACTATGTTGAGGCCAACAAAAGGACATTTCATTCAAAATATACTATTGTTGACGCTCCATATTGTCGACCCGATGGGTCAAGAGGATCAGTTGCTTAGAATGTCTATAACACACCTATGACTAAGTGTATTGATGACAAAAATATGTTTCCCCCATCTGTTGTTTCCAAATTCCCATATCAACTCTCAAGCATGAGAATTCAAACTGTTGAGTCTGAACTACAAGATGCACATTCTCAAGGGAGCTATTCACTCATTGGTAGAAGAAGGCCATTGGAAGAAAGATGAAGAACCATATGACAATACGACACGGAAATGCAGAAGTACTAATAGTAATGAATGAAGCATTGTCCATGGAACTCTTATAGATTTGAATGGAACATGTTTGTGCACATGAAATTAATTTGATGAGATATGCATTCAATATTGCACAATTTGAAGAAGGTGGTGGAGACGCCAAAATTGAATGTTGAATTTAATAAGTTATGGAAAGGTGTACGAAAAGAGAAAATTCAATTCATTTGGTCATGCGATGAAATGATGTTGCCCCAAAAGCTCAAGTACGATAATAACACACAATGGATCTCACACAAACTAAGTATCTACTTTAATGTTGAGCTGGCAGATACATGTGCCAAATATTTGGTTTTCATGGTAAGAGATGTGACAATAATAAATGCAAGAAGGCAAGGTGACAGTGCAATAGATGTGGCAAAGGAAGCAGTCAAGCACATAAAGGAAGCAAATGAAAGACAAGGCTGAACCAAGAAAATGTTTTGGCACTACGCAGTTGGCATGAAAATATGTTTTCATAGGAGATCAAGATGAAGGACTAATGTAATGTACCTACATCAAGAAATAATCAAAGATAATTATGAAAGGATATTAGTGCAGAATTACAACAAAGAATAATGAAGCATGAAGATGGGGGGAGTCATCTCTGAAAACAGTTGAGGTAGAGGTGAATGAAAAACAAAGTAAAAGAAGAACCTACACTGCGTAAGTAATGACACCTCTTTGCCATTGATGTCAAAGGGGGAGAAAAGCATGAAGTTGGTTGTACAGTGATTACGCATAAAGCTGAATGCAACGGAGAAGAACTAGCATGAAGAGAAGAGCATGAAGCAGATTATTGAAGAAACAACATAAAGATACAACAGATGTGAAAGAGCATGAAGTAGATCACTTGGAGAAATGGCATTGGAGATGATTGTACATATGGTCTGTGCAGAAGTAACAGAAACCAAAAGAGTTTGTGCAGAGGTAACAGAAAGAAAAAGAGTCTGTGTAGAAGTAACAAAAAGAAGTACTGGAAACATAAAGAGTATAAGTCAAAATCCCAAAGAACTCAGGGAGAGCATATACACAGAGGGGCACTGCGACAAGTACAGATGAAGCATACAGTTCAAATATGATCATACACAGCTTTATAAGGTGTTGAAATCAATGCCAAAGGATGATATTGTTGAACTTTGGTTTCCATTGATGTCAACTAATGTCAAAATGGATGTCAATTGATTCAGTTTGAATCATTGATGTCAACTGATGTCAAAGTGGATACAACATTCATATGCCAGCTTAAAGAAGTATATGGAAGCGACTTTGAAGAAATATATGCGAAAGATGGTGAAGGACATGGATGTCAGTTTAAAGAAGTATATCTAAAAGTTGCATCTAGTATGAAGATGCATGTCTAAGGATACATCATGCATGATCAATTTGATGAAGCATCTAAGGAAGGTACATCATGCAAATCTAGTTCAAAGAAGTACATAAGTATTGTATCCTACTACATGTGCTACCTACACAAATATCAAGTCCAACAAGTCACACTCTCTCAAGGTAGCAGTCAAAGAATTGGTGAGACAAAGGTACATGTGCTAAAGAAGCCAAGGAGTTGGTTAAGCAAAGGTAGAAGTCTGCAATAATGTCGTGAGAAGATTCTAGAATGCACAAGAAAGCCTAAACATTGTTTGGTCAAAAATCGGGAGTGCATAAATAGTAAGAAACAACTTATGGTTGGACATTCCTAAAAGTGCGCAAGTCTTACCAAACAAAAGATGCTTTTAGTCAGTAAAGGGTACAGCAGTTAAAATTTTTGATGTGCAAATCCCACAAGTTGATGATATAGCATATGCACAAGTCCCACATGTGATGATACAAGAAGGGTCAAAGTCCCACCAAGTAGAAGTTAGTTTATGCACAGATTGTGCAAAGAATTAGTACATCGAGTGTGCAACACCCACAAGAGATTGTACAACAAGGGTCAAAGACTCAGCAAGTCGAAGAGTAAGGATGCGCACATACCTCAAAGAAATGGCACATCGAGAGCACAAGAGTACACCACTAAGGTATAAGTCCCACTAACTCAAGGACCGTGGATGTGTAAGACCCACAAACGATGACATATCAGCAACATAGAAGATGACAAGTGGAAAAAGCATAATCTATAAAATATGAAAGAAGGGATGCCACAACCAACTTGTGGACATACAATCCAAGGATAATTTTAAGGGCGGAATTTATCCCATGGGCTATTTTTCCATGTTTTTTTCCAAAAAAATATTCACCAATTTGCATTTTTTAAAGCCCCATTTCGCCCAATTTTGATGGGGTAAACTTTTTTCACTCTAAAAATCGCCAAATGATTATATAAACTATATAAAATCCTTAGAAATTGAAATAATTTTAGAAAAATATCGCCAAATATTTTATAGTTGACATTTTAAGAATTGGTAAGATTCACCAAGGTTTATACACTTTTAAATAAGTATGGGTCCTTAAAATTATCCCTGAATTACAATCCATGCAAAACATGTATAAATAGAGATACAAATTGGATATTTGAAGCAAGCTCGATGGCGAGATGGTAGATTTTCAAGTGGAAAATACAAATTTATATTCAAGGCATCAAGGGCTCAATGATACAACAATATGATCTACCGAGGAGCCGAGTGCACACATGCAACAAAATGAAATGTTGATGGTTTACAAAATGATGTTGTAGATCTGTGACAAATGTGCAAATACTGGAAAGTGGAAACATAGAAGTATGTACGAGTATGTGAGGATTAATTGACAGTATCACAGATAGCACGCAGACAGTCATAAATATTGCATGTCAAAACCTTCTTTGACATTGTTGAATATATGTACACAGTCAACTCAAATATTATATGACACAATTTTGCAATAATAACTAATCTATATTTTTACAATAAATTTAAAAATAAGTAATTTTTTTTATAAATTAAATTATATTAAAAAAAATAAAACCCAAAAAAAATTCAACTACCATTATAATTTTTTCAAATAAAAATATCCCAATTAACTAATTCAAATTTTATTACTTATTAATCTTCTGCATTAATGATTCATCTACCCTCTTCCTTCTATGCAAAATAATTAAAAAATTATTCCACAAACATCTCTTATGGTCAACATATACAAAAACCTGTAAGTCATGTACATATATGATTTTGAGTGTGATGCAAAAGCATATATCACCCTAACGGAGTTTGGAGGTGAGGATGCACGAGCTACTTGAATTCAATGGAGCAATTGGTCACATTAGGATTTTGGTTGGTCAAAGTGACGAAGAAGAAAAATGTTATTGTAGGAGTTGTATTATGTAATAAGTTATATATATATATATATATATATGTTAAATTTAAATTAATATGATATTTTATAAAAAAATATTATTATATTGATAGATGTTTATATTTTAGAATTTAGGGTGGATTATTATTTATGTTTTTTCTAGATTGTATGATGATGAGATAAGTATATTGTCTAGATTAATTTTATGGTATTGTTAGTAATTTGAAATTAATAATTGTAAAAGAAAAAAAAAATATCAAAGATAACTTGTAATTGATGCATGAATAACTGGTAACCAATGCATGGATAACTTCGAGCTAATGCATGGATAAAAAGTTTTCTTACAAACAACAACTAATCAATAATTTAATACTTATTTGTGACATTTAACTTCTAGCCTATTATAATCACCAACCACAAATTAAGTAATTATGTTAGTATATAAAAATTAATAAAAATAATTTTTAAAATAAATGTTTTTAATTTTTTTTATTTATTGCATAATTATTTTAAATTTAAACAATTAAATATTTATTTTATTAATGATCATATGGTTATGCATTATTCTATATTGTAATATAGTTATTTTCTATAATAACTATCATATAAATATTTTACACATGTAAAAATTGAATTAAAATAACATTTTAAATAAAATATTTTTTAAATTATTAATAATCATATGATATGATTCAATGTATTATTATAATATTTTTATTTTATAATAATATAATTTAATACATTATTCTATATTGTAATAGTAATTTTTAATGATAATCAACATACAAATATTCTAAACACATGTACCAACTAAATTAAAATAACATTTTTAATAAAATAGTTTTAGTATTTTTAATGATAACAATCATATAAATATTCTATACATATGTAAAATTAAAAATAAAATAATTTTTTTAATAATATGGTTGAATGCAGTATTTTAAATGGTAATAGTTTTTTTAATGATAATTAATATTTAATTATTAAATAAATTTGGTCTTAATAAACGTTAAACATTATTATCATTATCATTAAATATATATATAAAATAATATTTTAATAAATAATTTAATTTTTTTAAATAATTTATTATTTTAAAAATTGACTTTTATTGGAGAAATAATTTTTTACTTAGCAAATATTCCCATATAACCTTAAATTTATTATCATTTTAATAAAAATATAATAATATATGCAAATCAACCTTGACCTAAAAACTATCAAAACAATATATTCCAAAGTAGTATATTTACACCCAAATGACATTGATGGAAGCTAATGTCTTCAAAATATAATACGTGGAAAATAGCACAAGAAATTTCCTAGCATCAAATTCATGAACCGCGAACAAAATGGTGACAATGATCTAAAATGTTTTAAATGCCGAGATAGGCATAGATCACGCAAATATGGTAAATTCATATTACAATTTAAAATATCGTTCATTTTTTACATTATTTTATAATAATAAAATAATAATTATTTTGCGTTGGAACAGATTTTAGCCTTATCATGGCTACCATGCCGGCATTGAACCACCGGCCACCCGCGCCACTTAATAAAGTCGGTACGCATGATTCTTGCAGTTAATAAAGTCAATACGCATGATTTTCTAAGTCATAGGGAGGTATGGGGAGGGGAAGAGTAGGATAGATTCTCTTGCTCCCTACTTGCATGAGTTGGAAGAGGCAAACTTAGTTTTTGATGTATTTTATAAAACTCTTTGTAATACATAGAAATAATATGTAAAATAAGGAGGGTAGAAATAATATGTGAAACAAGAGTCACGATGTGGCAATGTCCCCGACATTGCACATATATGGGTTGATGACAGTAAAGGTATGAATGGAGAATACATTTGCATGTATAAAAAATAAACAATGACGAAAGCTATGGATCTAGAAAATGAATAATATTGGTTTGTGGCATATTTAATATCATAGCAACAATCATGGAGAGAAAAGAAGTACAATTTCAAGTCTGTAAATATTTTTCTGAAATCTTTAATTTGTGGCAGTAGACTGCAATTTGAAGTCTGTAAATATTCTTCTAAAAGCTTTAATGTATAAATCTTCTAAAAATATTCACTTCATAAAGTCTACTATTCTAAATATGTGGCTTGTAAATCATGCCATGATACTTTCATGTCATCAAAATGACATAAGAATCTTTCGAGTGAATATTCCAAGTTCCATCTTACAGGTAATTTCAAAAATCACATTTTATTTACAAATAAAATTAAAATGCAACTTTTTAGTTGCTTTGCTGTGTACCAACAATAATATTTTCAACATTTCATATAGACAATTGATTCTCCAACCAGAGATGTATGTCTGGTTGGTACTAAACATTAGCAATGTATCTAATCAATTGCTTTATACACGCTTTAAATAAAAAACTAATAATAAATTTAATAATTGGTGGAAATTCTGTATACTGCTAACAACTTTAAGAGCTATGAGTATGAACATTGCATACATCTCTTCATGAGACAAAACCTTAACAAGAACCATCTCTTCCATATGTGGAAACAAAAATTCATAATGACAAAACTCATTTAAGGAAGACTCAAAATAATTCCCATACTTAAAAAAATTTCAAATTTACATCACCCATTTGCTTTCTCTCACCTCTTTTAGCTCTTCAATATCCAACATAAAATGAAAAAAACACAACATATTTCAAAAACTTGAACAAGTTGTTCTTCTTCAAGTCTTACAACTTTGTTTTAAACAATTTCATGGAAGCTCATAACATATCAGCCTATCTTAGCTTCTTGAACAAATGTGCTTTCTTGCCCTCTGAACTAGCTCTTAAACAATGTTAAGAATAGAATTACAAAAAAATTGGAAAAATATATAAACTTACAATGTTGTAGTTTTATCATTCATAACACATTTATATATACATTAAGGAGATAGCTGAAACATTTAAGAATTTGCCATCGCATCTTATTTACAGATAGCTAAAATAGTCAAGCATTTCCCATCACATCTTATTTACAAATAAAAACAAGATGTAGTTTCTAGCTTGTGCTATAATATTTTCAGAAAAATGTCATTAGAAAATGCTACCAATAAGCATTTCCCATCACATCTTATTTACAGATAAAAAGAAGATGTAGTTTCTAGCTTGTGCTGTAATATTTTCAGAAAAATGTCTTCAAAAAATTCTACCAAACAGATACTGGATTGGGATAAATCAGACAGACAGTGGTGGCCTAGGAAAAACAAGTAGGAAACTCAGTAACTTTCTCTATCATAGATTAGGAAATAAGACTTTATACAACTACACCACAATCAAGCTTAAAACCACATCAATACACGTTGCATGTAATCCATTGCCATGGCAAACTGAACCATAGATTTACCAGAGTTTGAAATATAATTTTTAGATGTAATTTTTGGATGTCTAAAGAATTTGAAAAAGTGTAGCTAAGCTTGCAAAATAGAAGGAAAACCATTCCATTAAAATGACAATTTGCATGTAACACGGTTGTTAAGAAACATGTCTTTCATGAAGCAAGTTGAGAGACTTGTGTCAAAACTGAAAGCAACAAAAGCATAACAACTTGTGATTGAATTAAGACAAAATGAAGAAATGCAACAATGCTGATTTTCTATTCCAAATGCTAAAATGAACACCCTAGCTCATTTTGAAATGTGTTTTTTTAAAAACAATAGCAACAGTAAAATTTAGTGATTTATATGCACATGTTGTTTCTTTATCAATGAAAGAGTAAGAGATAAAAAAAAGGACATTGGATGTAAATAAATGGAGGATCATATGTTATTGTAGAGTTGAATATGATGGCAAGAACTATGGAGAGGAAACAGACAACAATCAAAAAAGTATCTTTGTTGGTTGTTTATGTTCTTGGGCAATGTTTTTTTTTCATAGTAAAGAGTTCTATATTGATAATGTATAATATATATGTAAAGGATTAGATGAAAAACAATAGCAGCAGAAAAATCCAGTTATTTGTATCTATACAATGCCTTTTTAATAACAAAAAAGTAATGGATTTTACTTCTTAAGAAATAGGAACAGTAGCTGCGTATAAATAAAAGATCATATGCTTTTGCTAAATTGAAAGTCTGTATATATTAAGAAGTGGTCGTTGCATAGTTTAGAGACAAAAGCCAGTGTCTATACAAAAGAAAGATATTTTCGTATATGGCATAAGCTGAATAGCAAAAAAAACATGGCAAAGTTTACTTTGATGCCAAATTACATTAAGTAAATGTGTAGGAGATGTCAAGTATGTAGTTTTTTGTTTGCAAAAAAGAAGAGCCAAAAAACAGTTGTCGATGCAGCATTGAAAATTCCAAAAACGATTCTAATTTCCCAAAATCTATTTCAATTTGTCATGAGCAATGTTGTAACAACTGTGATGGTCTTTTTTTCCTGCATTCAACAGAGAAAAACACATTAAGGAATTTTATATTTTTAAAATGGAAAATAGAAACTATATATTGGAACTTGGTAACATATCAAAGAAGCATTGATTTATGACTATATGTAATATGTAGCTATCGAGGCAGCATATAGTATGTGAAGTTGTTTTTTGTCTATTCGTGCTTTGAAAAGGTGGAAAAAAAAACATGTGGTTGCAAAAGTAACCAAATATTGAATACAGTCCTCTGTAACAGATTGCAATTTTTGCAATATTTTCCATATGCTAGTGTCTTGCATAGAAAATTATATCAGCAAGGGAGTGTAAATGGTTCGTACAACCACATGACATTTGCAAAAAAAGGAGGACAAACAAACTGCAACATCAGTGCTTCTGTTTTTTGTCTTGTGCAAGGTGTTTTTCTTGCTTTGTATTTTCCTTGAAGAGGTGGCAATATCCCTGACATTGACACCTGCTTTTTGGGGAGGGGCTTATATATACACTGTCAAAAGAGTAGTTGATTCTTTATTGTTGAAGAGGTAAGTTGCACTTGTTTGAAGCAGACATAAAGGGACATATAGAGACATATAGCGACTAGTTTGAACTCATATAGCATAACTTAATTGTCCATGCAAAGTTTATATCAACCAATAAAATTTATCCAGCGGTTCAAGCCAGTAGTCAATAATGGTCAGCTATGTTAAAACTAATCACATTCCGAAGTATGAAAATGATCTTAACAAATGAGACCCAAGAAATGTGAAAAATGATGTTAACAAGTGCTTGCATGCTTAAGATGACACAACATATTCATAAAAAACACCCAGAAAATGTTTTTATCCCTCCACTTCTTCAGTTGTTAAAGAAGATCTCTACTATAGATGCTCTTATCCCTCCACTTCTTAAGTGGTTAAAAAAGATCTCTACTATATATGCAAATATTTGTATCTGTACATATAACATTTGACAAGTCGCATGTCTGTATATGTTATTAAACATTTATTTGAACTACATTCATGTAACAACATACAAACATCATTTAGCTCATGAAGGTATAATGGTAAGAGGAGTACTGTAATTACAATCCAATGGAATTTTTAAATGCACTACAATGAAATTTATAAGTGTAGTCGATCAAGATAGCCTACATACAATAACAAAATGTTCATCACATCCATTCAGGACTTCCTAAGAAAGATTCTACAATGACAGAGTGTTGGTCACATTCATCTAGGGCTTCCCAGGAGAAAGATCCTAGAATGACAAAGTGTTGGTCACATTCATCCAGGGTTTCCGAGGAGAGACGATTTTTGTGCAGACATTTTTCCAAAAAAAATAAAACTAGGAAAATAGCAAATTACAACTTTTTGAGTTTTTCTCTTAAATAACAAGAAGCTTATTTGACACAAGTTTTGTACTTAACAAGCAATCATGCTTCCACATTGGGCACTATATAGCAGATTATCAATAAGTAGCCTTTTGGGATATATTATTTACAAATCATATAAGCTATAGCTGTGGGCAAATAAGAAATTCAAATTGACATAAGCAATCTACCTATAAATATTGAGTAGAAACAACCAGATCTTGGTATATTAGTGAGGTTAAAAGTCAAATTAAAAAGCTATGATTCTGGGTGCAAGTTCTAGGGAAATCTAGCAAAATAGATATGTCTCAGACCTGGAATCTAGCAAAGGAAGTCCGTTTTATGTATTGCGTCCCCTCAGGGTATGTTTTTGCAAACATTTGCATTAAAGGAATAATATTGAGTGGAACAGAGATTTTAAACAATAATAGAATCAGTTATCCACCAAACAGTTGAAAAGCAAATCTAGTTGCATCTTTAAAAGGAAACAACTCTTCATCTTGATCTAGACACGGGTTAAGCTTCACCAATGCATAAAAAATTAGCAGTAATATTTATCTATGCTTACATTGTTAAGGAGAGTATAACTAGTTAATTTCATGGTCATCTGTTGCATTCTTACTTTTCCTACGTTTGTTGGCCATCAAAAGCCTATTTAAGAATTTAATAGGCTCAGACAAGAATACCAAGTAGAGCATTAAGAGATTGTGACACAAGTTTATAATGACGATGGTACATAAATGATTTTTATAAATTTAGTAATGAATGAATTGAGCCAAATTGCTTCATTTCCCTAGCTCTAGCCTAATTTCCATTATCTTTTCCACCTTTAGTTCATCCCTAAATTTGCATAAATTCTCAATTGAGGGATAAGATTAGAATAATACGAAATAACTCGTAATCTTCATCTAGGCACAGATTAAGCTTCATCAATGCCTAGAATATTAGCTTAAGTAATTTATATCTATGTTCACATTGTTAAAGAGAATATAACTAATTATCTTAATGTTCATCTGTTTCAGCTTGAGAACGTTTTACATGAGATGATCCAAAAATTTGTCCACTTATCAATTCCTCCTTAATGACCAACCTTGGATCATTCATGACTAAATTCATATCTTGATATTGTGGACCATTGTTGTCATATACTTGTGTCAGAAGATCTTAATGTTCAATTTGATAAGTTTGTCAATGCACAATAAATTTTTAAATTGGCTTGTGAGGGAAAACACCTAGGAAATTAAGAATGTAAAAGTTGTCCTATGTGGGATAGAACTAATTACAAAATAATATATAAATGTAGCATTTCAGGAAAAAGTGTCGAAAACCAAAGTGTTTTCTGTCCCCAATGCTACCCTAATTTTCAATATCTTTTCCATCTTCAGTTCTTTGCTACATTTGCATAAATGTTGAAGGGATAAGATGACAATAATAGGAAATAACACTTAATCGGCATCTTGACACAGATTAAGCTTTTGTGTATCAAATTATTTGTAAGCAATATCTCTTTATGCTCATATTGTTCAAGAGCCACTTACCTTTATGTTCATCTGTTTCAACTTGGAAATGCTTTACATGAGATGTGTGTGGAAATGGCTGAACTAAAATTCACATCTGACAATAAGTTGGCAGAAGCTCGTGAGATTGTAGTTAGCACTGAAGAAAAATATCCTGCAGCAGAGTCAATGCTACATGCAGCTGAAGCCTTGCAAGCATAAATTAGCTGCAAACCAATCTATGCAATGTTTGCTTCTTATACTGGCTGGAAACTATTTTCGCAATTGGGGATTTTCTAAATTTGTATTATAGATATTTTTTCTATTGCAACATTCAGTTCCTAATTATTCAAACGCAATGACCTGAAACTCTCATCCTAATCTATGTTCATTGCAATTAGAAAACAACTATTCAATTCTATCTTATCTTTATGCAAGTACTTATTCCGAATTTGGCATATGTGCTGATGTACTTATTTACTTACTCTCAATTTGGCAAGTGTGCATATGCAATTGAAAACTTGAAGGTAATTTATCTTCAGTGCCAAAATTGTGCCCCTGAATCAAAGCATTTGAGAGAAGAGGTAAACATTTTGGCTCACAAACACAAACACAAGCGCATTACTAGATAAGTTGTATTATATAGCATGATAAAACAAACTATATGCTGATAAAGTGAATACATGATAACTTTAGCCTATCATCACAAAATGCAAACACTATAGCTATTGATCATTGATATGAAAAAAAATTGACATTTAAAGCAATGGAAAGGTACACATACATGGACTGGCAAACTATCAACAACGATTAAGAAAGCTTATTGCTTGATTGTTTCAAGCATTCAAAAAACTGTGGTTGCGAGTCAGTTATGAAATCTAGTATGTAGTTTATTTCATCATGGTCCAAGTTTGAAGATCAAATTGCAATGTTTTTTTTTTTTCAAAATTGCAATTTTGTTTGTCATTTGAAAGTGAACATATTTTTTTTTCAAACAAGATCTGTGCAGAGACATGATATGAAATACAAAGTGGGCATAGTTGAAAAAGTTGAGTTTTTTCTCAAATTAAGACTTGCTTGTGCATACCTTGTGTCTAGAGTTTTTTGCAGTTGATTATTCTGTTGTTCATTGCAAGAGTGAACAGGCCTTGTTGGTTGAATTTGCAATGATGATGAATAGTTGTTGTAACAACCTTACAATATTGCTCGTACGATATAGCTGCAATAGGTAGACAATATTCTTTCAACTGTGCACCTCGAAGACTGCATTCGAGGATTCCCTGATCTGTTTCCAGTTTGCATTGCAAGATATGCTCACAGGGTGCAGCTATTTCTTGATTACAAAAAGAACAGAATGTGGTGCTTTGAATCATTGGAAGCTTGCATTCTGCGCATGTACATTGGAATGGTGGTGCAAAAGCATTTTTAATTTTGAGCGATCCATGTATCTATTGCAATTTTCAAGATAGGAAATATACAGAGTATGACATAAGTACAAGTATATAGAAATGTTTCAGGAGGAAACACAAGTTGGAAAGAAGAAAGGAAAAAAAAAAAATTGGAACTGTTGCTAAAAATATTGGAAAGAAAAAGTGGAAAAAAAGAAAGGACATCTTCCCTTTTTAAATGTTGTAATAGTATGAATGGGAATAGGGTGTTGCAAAAGACATGGAACCATGCAAATGTTGTGGGACAGTGTTCAAATAGGCTTATTTCTATCTACAACATAGTTCATTTCATGGATATGCATTGGATAAATAATCATTTTAGTAAAACAGTCCATATGGATTATATCTTGCGTATGATCAAATATAATGAATAGATAACTTTGAAAACAGTGGGTGACAACTGGAAAGATGGAACAGATGTGGAAAGAGAAATAAAGTATGTTGTTTTTTCTTTTTTCTTTTTTTTGGTGTGAATTAGAAGAATTGTTATAGCGATTTCATAGTTTAACAAAGAACAAAGGAATGTATGCCTGACCTATGTCTTAGCTTCAACAATCACAAGCAAATCCTGAATTGCAAATTCATCATTGAGTGGATCAATAAATGTGGCCTGGGACGCCTTCATTAGGTGGCTGCCTTTTGGACCTAGTTAGACAATGTTTTTGAATAAATAGAGTGGTGGCTCGTCCTGTGCAAGCTATTGTTGCACTCACAAAAAGAAGTTTTTATAGTTGTCGTTGACTTGAAATTGTGAAGATGAAAAAGAAAAAGTCAGAAATAGATGTATAAATGATTTGCAATGGACAGAAACATATAAACTGAGAGGAAATTGCAGCTGTATGAGCAATTAACAATTAAATGAGAAAAAAATAAAATTAATATGAACTTGGAAAGAACAAAAGCAAGTATATATATATATATATATATATATATACTTGGCATAGAAAAGAAGGAGTTGATCGTACAGTAGCATAGTCATTTGGAGTTTCATTGTCCCTGATGTAGAAATCCAATTGTTTGTTATTGTATTGGCATGCAACTACTATGGCAGCAACTGAACCAACAACATATGCCTCATCAGATGAAACTAACTCAGTAATTGATATGTCTGGAGGGAGACAATGTGTCTTGCATACTTGTTCTATTGTTTCAATGTGATTGGAAGGCAAGATTGCTATGGAATTTATAGCATCTCCATGATCATATTGGCCCCTTTTCTTTAATTCAAATCCAATAATTCGGACACTTTTTCCAGGCAACAAGAAGTTTCCAAATCTGTTGATGAGGTTATCATTCATGGTAACAGTAATTGTCATGAAGCCATCTTTGTCTACAAGGTTTGCATGCAGAATCTTTGTCTTCATAAGTGAATTTTGTTTTCGATTTTGTGCAGGGCCGTAGATAATTAAAATATATCCTTCAAAAACATTGGCATGAGACGTAGTACATAATTCGACAATAGATGAAGCTTGCACAAATGCTTGCTTCAATTTGGGAACATAAGAAGATGAACATAAAAAGGAGCAATTAGATTCTAGAGTTGTTTGTCGTGCATAGCTATGTACAGATAATTACGTGATTTCTAGGCAAGGGCATGAAAAAGAATACATATTATGTACAAGAAAATTGGTGAAATGAATTAACTTAGATCTAAGTAGAAGAGAAAGAAAATTAAGAAGGAGAAAAACTGAGACAAAAAAAATGAGTAGGTTCGATGCAAAGTAACATTACCTCTTTGGACTAGTTGTTTTTGTACTGGCAATATGCAATGAGGGTGTTGCAATTGATTCTGTCTCTGCAATGTCTTGTGAAGAAGAAATATTTTTTTCAGCAGGTGGGGTGTTCGATGTAGATGTCATTGCAACAATGATCTGCTTGTGGCAAATTTCTTTTTCTTGTCTATATTTTCTCGATATGTTTTTTGTTTTTGACCAATTCTGGAAAATGATCTGGACTTGAAACCATTAGTAATGACATGGAAAACACAAATCTTTGTAGATATGGACTAAAGCAAATTGAACTGTCAGGAATTTTGGAAAGGGATATTGCACTGAGTTTTGGCATATAAGAAAGAAGAAACAAATGTGTCAATGTCAAAAACTATAATTTGGATATCTATGAATAGAAGCACACAAGATTGAAGTTTGTTTGAGTAATGTTTCTGATTAAACAATAGCTGATCAATAGAATAAAAAAAATTGTAAAGAGTTTAGATAAATGCATTTGAAACATAATGCTACAAAAGGACAAAACATTGATTCTGGTTTGTAAAACTAGACAAAAAGCTATTGTTTGATGTTCATAGCTAAAGCAAGAGTGTTTTTTTTTTCCTTGCTTTTTTTTTTTTACTATTTTTTTTCAAATTATTGCGCATAGATAACAGTCAATGTAGATTAGTCAATGGTCGCTAGAAAATAGTTGATGGCATGTCAGGGTACGCATGAAGAGGAAGAAAATTGGAGGTTGAAAAAGCAAGGGAATTGAGCAACATTTTGTCCCTTGCAAAAGGAAAGAAAGATGTTCATTGCTAAATGGTGTGTTGGTTTTTTCTATAAATTTTTTGTTGTAGTTTTAAAAATCGAAAATCAATGTGTTTGGAATTTCAAAAAATCAAATAAAAGAAGGCAAGAACAATACCATGGACATATTCTTTGAAATATGCAATGAGCTAGATTATATTGAATTGAAAGGAATTGATAAGAAACAACTAAAATGGTCAAACCAATATGCATCAGATATAGTAAATGAAATTGTATCAAGATCTAAATTTGTCCAAAAATGATCAATCATAGAATCATAACTAGTTGTGATATGACTTGTTTTTAATTTCAGATTTTTTGTTTGCATATATGACTGGATTAATTTTTTAGTCATTGTTTCCTTCAACATGTCAATGTTGAAGTCACCGGCAAGAATAGTAGGCATTTTTGTATTATTGTTTTATGACAAAATGCAATCAAGCACACAAATAAATTTGCCGAATACAGTATTTGGTTTGATATATATATATTTATAATCTTCACAATGTTGTTATGAATTTTAAGATCAATGACAATTGCCTCAAGGAATTTTTCATTATAGGTTGCGGTGTGCAAGATCAGGATCCCTTTTTTGACAGCTATAACGAGACCATGTACTGAATAAGTTGCAATGTAGGTGTATTGGTTTGCAAATATTTTGTGCATGGGAGGCGAATGCAAATGGGTTTCTTGAAGGCATAGAATGTGTGATTCTAATAGTTCAATGTCATGTGCAATGTCCTCAATGTGCAGGACCATACTACGTGTATTAAGCAAACATATAATAAGATGTTGACTACAAGGAATTGATTTTAGACCATATTGAAATTGCAATGATGCATCTTCTATTAATCTAGCTGATTCGACAAGTATTTTTTATGAAACAGTAAAGTTCTTTTGTTCTAATTTGTTTACAAGATAAAGACATTCAATGTTTTTTACACGAGAAAGTGCAGTGTAAACAAGGCCATTCCTTGTAACCCCTTTTGGATCAAATTCAACTTTTTCAAGTGTCAAACCTTATGCTCTGTGAATTGTTCTAGGACATGCCAATTAAACTGGGAATTGTATCCTAACAAAATTTCTTTTATTACCAAGCAAGATATGTTTGATATTCTTTTGATAGGTGTCCAAGTATGGTTTATAGAATTGTTGTATAGACAATGCATATTAGTACGTGTAATTGCACCTATCTTTGGACTAGGAAACTCAAGCCAGATAATCTCTGAGTAGGTTTCCCCATAGTGCTGAAAAATAGATTCCATTCCATTCACAAGTCCATCTTCAATGAGATAGTTTCCACCAATCAATTCAACAAGCATGTTTTTTTCAACACAATTGATTAGGGAAGTTGATTCGTTTTTTGCAGTTCATAATTGATGTCAATTTCATCAATTTTGTTGTCGTGTGCTATGAATGTGAATGCTTTTGTTTTTACATATGACAACATTTTTGAATTATGGAAATTGACATCTTTGTTTCGATAATACAAGAATGGAAATGTCAGATCAATAGGTGCTGGTCTATGGAAATGTGCATTTAAATATTAAATGTCGCTAGCTGACTGCAGGCCTTTTCTGATTCTATTTAAAATTGATATGAAAATGTCATTTTCTTGTCTGACAACTTTTGTAAGTTCATAATATTTTATATTGTCAAGCCAAAAACTATACGGAAACTTATGTTGCCGAAAAGTTGGGAATTCAAAAATCCAAGAATCATGTACAGGTTCAACTTGAAATAAATCACCATAGAAAATGACATCAACATTTCCAAATGAATTTGTTGGAGCATGCTTGATTTCGTGCATACATTTGTCTATGTTATAAAGCATATGCGAACCTCTTAAAGACACTTCATCAAGCAAGAGAACTTGAAGTTGATCAAAGTCTTTTGCAAGAATATCTAGTGTATTTAAACTTAATGGGAGCAAGTTGCCAGAATTCAGGGGAAGTTTAAAAGCAGAATGAATAGTGATGCCATCAACATTGTATGATGCTTTTCCAGTAAGTGCTGCAATGAGACCTTTCCTTTTCAATGGGTCACTTCCAAGTGCTTTATCATACAATAGGACAAGAGCATTGAAAAGAGCTTTTGCACTGTTTGTTTTCCCTGTACCAGCACTTCCTATGACAAATAGGTATATTGGCTTGGAAGGATTGTTTTTTTTTCTAGTAACAATCTCTTTTACTATAGATTGTTGTTCGTTGTTTAGGTTCCTTCTTGTTGCATTATATTCTTCCATGTTAGGGAGAAAAGGTTTTTCTTTGAAATTGCAAAGGTTTAGATCTTGTTGCAAACTAGTTTTTTTTTTATGAACAAGATCATTATGGATATCAATTTTTTCAAAAGCCATGGAATCATACATGGGCTTTGATGTTGCTTTAGAGGAATTAGCAACTTCCAATTGTGTTTCGATAATATCCTTTGCAATGTCAAGATCACCCCATCTGGTTGTTGCTTTGGGGAAGAATATTTGCTCAACAATTGATATTTGTGACTTGTATTGCTCATATGCTTCTATCCAAGTTTGAAGCGAATGAGTTAGAAAGTTGTGCAGGTCTCTAAAATGAACAAAGAGCAATAGCTTCTCCCGTGCAAAGTTTTCTGGATCTTTTTCCTGTCTATATCGAATAATGCATGGCCTATTTCTTTTGATTGTTTTTCCGTCTATGAAGCAATAGAAGGAAGCATATTTAGCAAGACTAATAGTTTCAAGTTCGTGAGGACGTTCGATGTATGTATCTATTATTGAAGGAAAAAGTATGTCTTTAGATTCATCTGACTCTTTTTTCAACAGAGATGGTTTTTTCAAGGCAACAGTTCGTTTATCATCAGGGGCAGTTGTTAACACCCAAAAAGTGCTCACTAGCTCATTTCCCTATTCACATGACCCATTTATCCACTTTTTCACCATCAGAGCCTCTGAAACCAACAAAAGGTCACCAAAAGACCTGAGTACACCCCTTTTTCCATTAAAAAAAGATTATTTTTCTCAAAAAAACATAAAAAACCCTCAAAAAGGGTCCAAATTCCCAAAAATATTAAAAAGGGAATTAAAATATTATTTTTATTCAAAAAAGGAAAAAGGAGGGAAAAGTACCTAAACCATGTTGGTCAATACCATTTGGTTTCCACAAAACCACAAATAGTATTTCCCACCACCAAAACCTATAAAAAGGTGGTAGGGGCTCCTCATTTCCCATCCATCCATTATCTCATCCTTATGCTGCTGAAATCTCCCTTGAGTATTTTGGCCATTGCAAACCACATTGGAGAAGAGACCAGTGGATAAATGGGTCATGTGAATAGGGAAATGAGCTAGTGAGCACTTTTTGGGTGTTAACAGATTGCCCCCTGATGTGTGAGGGCAGGAGCTCATCGTATGGCCGATAGACATCATAGTTCATTTGTCTTTTTCTGGGGTTTTAGGGGAGAGAAGAGACCGGTTGGAGACTGGAGCCACGGCCCTTGGAAGCTGCAAAAACAAAAAATATTACATGGCCTCAATATGAATGAGGTATAATCTCTGATAAAGGACGAGGCGGGCATTCCCATGCTCGTATCAAGACATATACAAAACAATTAGTCCCAAGAAGGGGGATCTAATACGTAAAGAAATATACTGGTACATCATAATGGTCCATAGGGGACATTATTGTGGGATATACTCATGATCATGGCTGATCTCAATAACTGATACACTGGAATAACTGGTGAACTGTTGAAACTGAAGGTGTCCAACATCTGTAGGGACTCAAAGACGATGAGTCATCTCTGAGAAATAATATAACTGTATGCTCAATGGAGTATGAAACTGGGGGGTGTTATTGGAACACCTATCCATGCGCAACCCGGATATCTATAGAAAAAGTGTAACTGGTTTTATCCATAGGAAGACTCTCGAATGTGGAGGAGTCAGAAGGTATTCGGGGTCTTCGACTAATAACTGAGCGGACCAATGCCCTGTGTGAGTCTCAACGATGCGATCAAGGTGTTGAAGTCGAGCATGTGAGAAACAACCATTCGGAGAGGCATTGAGGATTCCTCTCGAAATGATTCGTAGGCACTCATCATAAATGGTAATGAGTCCAAGACACAGGGACCTCTAGGTCTATCCTCTGGAATCAATGTGGTTGTCGTCGACAGAGGGAGACCAGCAACTAACAAGGAAATGATGTTTCCTTGATAGGAGCACAAGGTGTAAAACTGAAGTGCTGTAGTACTGATGGTAGGACTGACATACTTATGGGAATGGGAAATAACTGGGTCAAAAATGGGTAGACTCAAACTTCCTTTGTTCAGAGCATGATGACATGGTTGACCTGGCAGCGTAAGGAACTGACTTGTAGGTGTGGGGATTATTGCTTTGACTGAACGGTATATACTGACTCTGGGGGGGAGGACGAGCTGATAGGTGCTGTTGAGGGATTATCAAGGTGACATACTGCAGAATACTCTGAACAAAGGAGACCAAAATGGGGAAGCTGCCATATGAGTAGATGTGATCTGTCGTGGCGCCAATAGGCACCATTGGTTCCTTCTTCGTAGTTTTAATGAGCTCCAAGAAGGGATAAAAGTGTGCTTTGAAATGGTACGTTCCTGTGGATTTTGTGAGCCTAGGACGGCTCGTGCTCATGGTTGCTTTCATGTTTAGAGAGTCTGAAAGCGGTAAGTGGACTCTATTGGTGTTCTTTTTCGTATTTTAGTCTCCAAGGCCCGAAAAAGCATAAAATGATGCAGATGGAGAACTCTTCTAGCCGATGTGACTAGAGTATTCCTTTTTCGTAATTAGTCTACAAGGTCCGGAAAAGGGGTAAACTTATACCAGGTAGACGCCCTTTCAGATACGTTTAACGAGCATGAAAGGAAACAAGGTTGCTCGGCAATCTTTTCATTGTTTGTAGGAGTCAGAAAAGAGCTTAACAGAAACTCCCTAAGTGCCTTTTTCGTAAAAGGGGTTGCTCGACCCGAAAAAGGGATAAAATTATACCGAACAAAAATGGATTGATGAGGGCGAGAAAGGGTCTCAAGCATCGTCATCAGTGCGGAAAAATGGATCCGGTGACATAAGGATTGTCGAAAACGGAGAACGGCCGATGTGGCACGCAAACCGAGGCTATGTGGCGAGCATGGAAAAAAATGCCCGAAAACTCTAAAGGTGAGAGCGAGAAATGATCTCAAACATCATCACGAGCACGGAAAACTGAATCCGGCGATATAAGAATTCGTAAAAAATGGACGACGGCTGATGTGGCATGCAAATCGAGGTGACAAGGGGGCATGGGAATAAATGCCCAAAAAATCTGGGCGTGAGAGCGAGAAATGATCTCAAGCAACATCACAAGCTCGGAAAAATGAATCCGATGATATCAAATATATCAAAAACGGAGAGCAGCTGAAGTGGTACGCAACCTGGGGCGATAAGGTGTCGGGACACAATGTTGATATTGGTCCTGGTGAGAGTGAGAAATGATCTCAAGCATCATCACGGGCACGGAAATATGAATCCGACAGTGCAAATGGTGCGAAAAACGGAGGTCATAAGGACTCCGGAATGGTTAAAGGAAAGAACTAGGTTAAAAAATGGCTACAAATAAAGGTGATCCCACCAAGCGAAGGATGTAGTGGTGGGGAGAAATGATGACCCGTGGGGGCAAAATACTAGGTGTATCAAATCAACTGAAATATACAAGTGACACATGACCTCAAAAATGGTTGAGATCACGAATATGAAAAAGTGAGCAGGGTTAATGACTTGCCCCCATGCTATGTGCATGGGGTTTGTGATTGTGGATCACATATGTGTTGGTTTGAATGATGGGCTCATTGAGGTGTTGAGATAGAGATGATGGGGAAGGTTCAAAATGATTGATCGTGCCCCCTATCTCGGGGTCGAGGTAATCTATTATGCCCCCTAACTCAGAGGTGTCAATGTGGTGCAGATGTTGTCTCAGAGAGAGATCAATAAGGCACTGAGCAACTGCTGGCGGGGTGTTATACCATGAGGCTGTGGGTCGTGGTGGCATACTGAAGTGATGATATGATGATGGGGGATTCCCTTTGTGGGGTGGATGCCCCCAGTATCTCCGACGAGGATCATGATGATGATGAGTAGTCAAGGTTTTGGGCCTGCCCCCATGTTGTGGACATGTGGTTTCCTGGTCGATTTGAAAGTGTTGAACCTGTGTGTCAAAAGGATCAATGGAAGGGGCCGACTGGACAGAGGGGTATCCAGTGGAAACCGTGTAAATGGTGTGGTCAAGGCCAAGCATTTCGGTATCTGACCAAGTAAAGACATCAGTGAATTCTTGTAACAGTCGTTGGTGTTCTCCGATCTCATGCTCATTGTGGGAGGCTCCTAATGTAATGGTATGAAGGGCATCAAGTGGGTCAGAGATGTCAATGTGGATGACGGGAGAAATATCGGCTATCAGATCCTTTAACCAGTCGACTCTAGTAGGAAAGAACTCTTTGGACTCAACCGCGGATTGCGTAGCGGTGGTGGATGAAGTCTCTTCTGGGAGGAAGTATGGACGATCGTGCATGTCTTCCCAGGGATGATTAAGGGCAGTAGGAGCCTCTAGAATTTATTCATCATTGCGGGAGCTTTGAGTGGTCAAATCGAGTGATGAGGTAGTGGTAGTCGAAGAGATCATGTAGATGGTGTTAATCTCTTCGGATGAGGATGATGCGGGAGGGTAGATCTCCTCGATAGTAGGGGGTGCCGTCTCTAGGTCCAAATTGTTCATCTCGTAGAGAGCTGCTCTGTAGTCTGGGATGTCAGGACAGTTGTGGGAGTAGTGGCCGTAAATACCGCATATCGCACATGGGTGGTTGGTACGCAGTGATTTATCACGAGGCATAGGGTTTGGATCTAGTTTGACCACCGGGATGTTGGGGTCGTCGTCCAACATTTGCATGTGTTCCTGCAATGCAGGTAACTGTGGACACTGATGGGTTGGATGGCCTAACTCATCACACAGCGAGCATTTTGGAGGAGCACGGAATACGGGGGGAGGTTTAACTGCCTTGGGTGGGGGTACCGCAATGTATGGTTTTGGGCCTCTGCCCCCAGTGGGCCTGATGAGTGGAGGGGGATTCGTCGATGACGAAGGAGTAGTGATACCGGGAGGTGGTTGGGTATAAGTAACAATGGGTTGCACCGGTTGCAGGATGACATTTGGTGTCGGTGGTGGAACTGGAGGCGAAATATACCACACGGGTAATCCCAATGTTAACCCAGGTAGACTAAGGGTAGCCATAACTGGGGCGCTTACTACACCCGAAGGAGGAAATAGAAAGGGGATTGTGTGGATGGGTGTAACCCCAATGTGACTAGGGACCAATGGTGGTTTGGGTAACAAGGAGGGTTGATTACCGGGTGTTTGTGAAAGGGTGCAGAGGTTAGCGACGTGGGTCTCCGGTGATGGTGGTGGAATGGCCTGGAATGTAGAGGTCATTGGCGCCTCGGAGTAAAGTCCGGCTCCTACTGAGGAAATGAATGAGGTAATTGTACCACAAACAGGTTGTTCAACCATGGGGAGAACATTTTCAGGTGTGGCGGGGGCCTTGGGGTCGTAATAGGTGAGCTGGTCGACCTTGACCACGCGTCCCTCATGGGGGAACTGCATGGTGCGAAATACGGATGAGGCAACAGCCCGCATGGCATACATGTAGCTGCGACCAAGTAAAAGGTTATAGTCTAGTTGGGCATTGATGACCTCAATGTCAATGAGCACGATTTTACCCGCCAGCTGGACAGGGACATTGGCTAAAAGACCTTGGGGTTGAGCCGAACGGCCGTCGTAGGCTCGTAATGCAGTGGTGGACTGCTGGAGAGTAGGGGATCCCAACTTCTGCCAAATGAATGTGGACATGACGCATGTAGAGGCCCCTTCATCGATAATGCACCGATGGATAACAAGATTCCGAACAGAAACGGAAACTTGGAATGCTAAAGAGGAAGGCAGGCGTGGTTCAGACTGGTCTGAATCGAATGCGATCAGCTGTGAATCATTGGGGTCAATGGCGCCAATGGCAGAGAGTAAAGTCTTGCGCTGTGAAGGACATTTTTTCAAAACTTCTAAAGCAGACATGGCTGCAGGAGACTGGGCTAAGTCGTCTACGATGTTGTAATTCGACGCAGCCCGAGCATTGGGATTATTGTTGATACGACAAAGTGGGAAGCGAGGTGCTTTGGAAGCGCCATCAAGTGGAGCCGGAGGTATACGTAACGTTTGATCTGTGGGATTAACGTTAGTGTTCTTGTCGGTGGGAGGGCCTTTAGAGGTGGATCCATATTGGTTCCAACGAGTTTGGAGGTTAGCATCGGCAGTCGACATCATCAACAAATGGTGATTACCTGAATCGAACATGGGTTGATCAGGGGCTGCATAAGTGATCTGCTGTGGTGGCATATTTCCCTGAGGGGGGGCTAACGGCTGAGTGTTCACTACACCCTGGTTTGGAAAGGGGTTTTGCAGCACCAAAGGTTGATGTTGAGGTGGTGGAGGGTTGGGTGGCAGCTGAGGAGCCGCTTGCCCTTGACGATGGGCGTCATCTGTCCATAGTTGTCGAGCTCGCTCCAGATGTGGGCAAGCGTGGGTATAGTGGCCATAGACACCGCAAATGGAACAAGGATGGTTTGTTCGTAGATTAGCATTTTTGGCTTGCTTAGGTGGCCGATCGGGATTCTGATGAGTAGGCGCCGCGTTATTGTTTTGCGGAGGATGGGTAGGTTGTGGAGCTTGGTTATGGTTTTGGTTGTTTCCACGGTTACGTCCTCTTCCGCGGTTTGGTTGCCCACCCTGGTTGCGTTGGTTATTTTGGTATTGGGGCTGTTGTTGTTGTGCGTACACATGCCCTTGAGCATTGGGGGGATTCTGGGGAGCCGCAAGTGCGGGAGCAGGTTGCGGTGGGTAGTATGCAAGTGGAGCTGGAGGTGGTCCAGTTGCCTGTTGGGGTTGTTGGTACCCTTGAGCTGGTGCAGTTTGCTGTGGGTACTGCAACAGTTGTGGTGAAAACTGAATGGGGTTCTGTGTAGTAGGTTGAGCATAGTATGTAGGAGGTACATACGCTGATGGCGTTTGCCCATAACAATGTTGTGGACAAGAGGGTCCATGAATGTGATGGGTCTAGTTTGTTGGAGCATAAGAAGTTGTTGCTCCGGAACTGGATGTAGCCCTAGAGAGGTCTAGGGCGGGCATGGTGCTCACCATGCTGAAAGGTTTAGGTTGCGGGGTGATTTGGCCAATGATGCCATCAGCGGCATGTGATGCCCCCGGTGCGTCACCACGTGAAGAGTCACCTCGTGGGGCGTCAGGTATGATTGTGTATAGATAACCTGATTGGGCGTATATGAGATCAAACTGTTGGGCCTTGAGGATGGCCTCCTCTTCAGACTGGGGTCTTTCAGATGCCACATCCTTCGCAATGAGAGGGAGGAGGGATTTTAGGAACCAATCTAAGAAGATACGGTTGTCTAATTTGATTTTGCAGAGGCTTCGACGACGACGCCACTCATGAATGTGGTCCATGATGTGGGTGGCCGTATTCTATCTGCAAGACAGTAGGATCTCGACACCCGCATCATAGCGGACAGGTAATTGGAAGAATTGTAGGAAAGTCGAGGCAAGGGAGGTAAATGTGGCATGCGTCCCATGGGGCTGCTCGATATACCATTTGGCTGCGGAGCTAGTGAAGGTGCGTTGTAAAAGCCGGAGGCGGATTGAGTCGTCCACTATGGAGTTGGAGGAACACCATAAATGGAAGGACATGACATGGTTCTGGGGGTCTTCCCCCGCCTTACCCTCAAACTTAGGGATGTCAGAGGGAAGTTTGGTGGACATATGGGGCCACGCAGGATCATGTCTGATGGGGTCATTTGTTAGCCTAGCTAGGTCTGGCAGGTTCAGACTTGCCATGTATGGTAGGCTAGCCGGTGTGGTAACTGGGGCGGGGACATGCCTAGCCATTGTGGTATAGTGTAGGGGTCCAATAGCGCCTAAAGGTATGCCAGGTATGGAAGGTATGTGCCCTCCCATGGGTGTGGGCTGGTATGGGTTAGCGCTTCCAAGTGCAACATGGGTTACACTTGGGTTAGGAATTGCACTAGGGATTCCTGGGATAGCACTCCCAAGTGCAACATGGGTTGCACTTGGGTTGGGAATCGTACTAGGGATTCCTGGGATGGGGTTTGTGGAAACCAAAGGGGGTATGACCCCCATGTTGGGTATACCTATGACAGGTGTTGGCCCTGTGTTGGGCATTCCTAAATGTGGAGTGTTACCCACATTGGGCATACCCAGGGGGGTGGTTGTTGTTGTTGATGGTACTACAGCAGAAGGGTCTGCGGATGTCTCACCTATGGTGCTTGTAAACAATGGATCAAATGGTGTTCCAGCCATAATGGTGGTTGGTGGTAACTCTGTGGGTTGTTCGGATTCTACCTCCAAATCAAAAGTGAAGTGAGGTGTGTCAGAATCGGATGACTGCCTAGTTGATTGACGATGTGTCGAATCAAGGGATAGGGCTCTGCGTCTGTGACGTGGAGAGCCAAGTGGACTAAACTCTGGGAGTTCGCCCTGTAGATGACGAGAGCATCTAAAATTCTCCAATGGTCTCTTCTCCAATGTGGTTTGCAATGGCCAAAATACTCAAGGGAGATTTCAGCAGCATAAGGATGAGATAATGGATGGATGGGAAATGAGGAGCCCCTACCACCTTTTTATAGGTTTTGGTGGTGGGAAATACCATTTGTGGTTTGTGGAAACCAAATGGTATTGACCAACATGGTTTAGGTACTTTTCCCTCCTTTTTCCTTTTTTGAATAAAAATAATATTTTAATTCCCTTTTTAATATTTTTGGGAATTTGGACCCTTTTTGAGGGTTTTTTATGCTTTTTTGGGAAAAATAATCTTTTTTTAATGGAAAAAGGGGTGTACTCAGGTCTTTTGGTGACCTTTTGTTGGTTTCAGAGGCTCTGATGGTGAAAAAGTGGATAAATGGGTCATGTGAATAGGGAAATGAGCTAGTGAGCACTTTTTGGGTGTTAACAGTAGTGTTGATGAAAATTGTTTTTCTTGATGATGAATGCAAAGGAAAAAAGAGAATAATATGGACTGCTTGTCTAATCGACATTTGTTGCATGTTCAAGAGTGTGTTTCCTAGTCTGCGTATTATTTCAAGCTGTCCAGATTTGTTTGCGATTGACTCTTCCTTGATCTTCTTTAATTCCATTGTCATAGGCCTGTCTAGTTTCATTATATATGAAGTTACGTATGTTGCAGTAGCATAAGCATCTAAAATGAATTGAGCATCAATATTTTCTTGCCACAAATTTGGAATGTTCTTTGCAAATGGATTTATCCAAATATCTGATGGATCTCTCTTTAGTAGTAGGGTGGGTTGCTTAATCAAGGAAAGTAGTAGTATAATGTAGTTGTCTTTGTCCAAATTCAACTCTTCCAGAAATGATTCAAAGCATATGTTTTTTCCATATTGCTTAGATTCAAGAGCAAAAGTAAAGAGTTTTGTTTTTTCATCGAGATTGTTCAATTCATTGTCAATGGGTTCCAAAATTATCGTAGCATCGATTGGGAACATAGGAAACCAAAATTTGTAACTAGAACGTCGGTGTTTTCTACATGCATGTGTGTGTTGATGGGTTTGAATCTTTTTTAATTATTCAGTAAGCAAACAAGAATCTATTGAAATATATTTGTCAACAAAAGTTGTTATTTCATGGTTAGTATTTTTCCCATATATTGGTGCATCCTCAATCCAAAGAAGACCATGTTCATGTTCATTTCCTCTTTGTTGAAATTCAGTTGTGAAAAAATAATCATTGACTTTTCCAAAAAGAGAGTTGTTTTTCAATATCAATGACTTGAGCGAGTTCATTTTGTGTCTATAATAGCGACTGCAAATGATAGGATGTTTTCTAATCAAAGTATCAATATCAGTACTTGAGGGAAATAATGTGGAATTGGAATTTTTTTTGTTTGAAGATGTTGTAAAGAATTGCACAATGGCTTCCATATATGTTCTGCAGAAGTGAAGCTAACAAAGAAAGTTGGTGGGCCTAGTTGCCTGACCATTGAAAAAATATATTTTCTCATGTTTTCAAAATAGTCTGGAGATGTTCGAATAGCTTTCAATGTACGAAATGCAATTGGCGACTTTATGATGTTTTCAAGATTGCTTTGTGACTTGACATCTTTTGCTTTTATTTTTTTCCCTTTCAATTCACCTATGCGAATAGATATCCATGCAGCATTAGAAATTTTGCGTATCAATACTTTGACTATCTTAAAGAACAAGTTTGTAGGATGAGCTTCAAAGTCCATACTTTGATGTTGTAGATCCCATTGAAATATTTGTTGATGTCGATGCCGGTTGTAGATGTCATCTAGTCGACAACATCCATAGAAAAGTGTTGGGAAATTAAGCTCCTCAGAGAATTTGTCTTGGAAAATGCCTAGAGGCTTGTGATTTTCAGCAGGTGCAATTTCTAGAAGCTTGGTAGACAAATCATCAATAAGATGTGTTTCTCCATAACCATGGACCAATGATTCAGTTGCTGGTTCGAATTCTGTATCAGAAATGTTATTGTTGCTTTTATTCGAACTTGTGGAGTTGTTCTCGTCGTCAATGGAATTGTCAAATGGAAATTCAATGGCCTCTTTCCTTGCTAGCTCTGTGAACTTTTCCTCCCAATCAGGAACGATACAAATTTTTTCTAATTTGTAAAGATCTCTAGTACAAAGACTTTTCAATGCAACCATGACAATATTAGGACACACATTTCTAGAGATGTAAAAATTTTTGTATTCCAATTTTTGTTTCAACATAATTCCAATAGTCATGTCATCATCAAGGTTTCTTAGCAAAACCTTTTGTATCTTGTCCAGAGATGAGGGGACGTTTATAGTTGCGCCAGTCAAGCCTAGTTGAGCTCGTTTGTAACCAAGTTGACGTATTTGGGAAAATGCAATTCTTGGAGACACAAGTCATTCTTCCAATGGTGTTAACATATCTACAAATGCCAATGAAGTGTTACGTCAAATATTCAATGGAACTGCGAATACAAGAATCTCTCTATTAGAGACATTTTTTTTGCAAAATTTGCAAATGTACAGGTCAATTGCAAAAGAGGATAGCATATCCATCCATGTCAATGAGTTCAATGAAAATAGCGTTTTCTCATTGATATGACATGTGTATTTTTTAAAATGCAAGCGTTTGCATATATGCAACATGCATTGGTAGGTGTATCTTCAATTGCTTTTAAATATTGAATAGTGGCTTGTTCTGTTTTTTGTTTTCTAGAAGCTTCCATTGCTGCAAAACGCATATCACATTTTGTTGAGTGAAGGTTCTTGAATGGTCACTTTGCATTATGCCCAAGTATGTTGATATTTCCATCGGGCCAGTCTACATTGATATCAGGCGCAACCTTTTTTGTGTCCAATGTCTTTGTATTCTCTATCATTTGTTTTTTCATTTGACAATGTTTTTGTAAATTGTCATCTGTTTTTCTTTTCTGTTGTGTTTTTGTATCTATTAGATATGTTCTATTGAGATTGTGAGTGGAAGGAATTTTTGATTGGTTGATCTTATTGTTATTATTTGCATCAATGTGCAATTCATTTGACATCATTGTTTCCATGTTGGAAGAACCTATGTCAAAGTTTTTTTTTAACTAGTGGATGGAAATGCAAATGACCTTTGCATGTTTCATGTTGCAACAGGAAAATGTCTTTTGTAGATCTTTTTGTTGACTGATATTGGTCCTGAATATTGCAAGAACATGTGTCCCAAATGAAAATATTTATTTCCAACATCTCAGAAATCCATTGAATTGCAAATTTACAACCTTCTATATGTCCAATGCTAAAAGGCTCAGCCAAATTTAGGACAAATGTTTGCCAACTAGAAACAAGACAAGTTTCATTCACCATAAACAATGGCAAGTATGTGGACAGACATTGCAATACTTTGTTTCATTGGATTGTATGCAATTGAAGAAGGTTTGGGCTATTGTCTTTCGAAGACTACTCATGTCAAATATGTTAGACAACTTTGAAACCGATTCAAAGAGAGAGTCCAAACAATGGCCTTGAATGGTTGAGAAGATGTCAAAACCTTGTTGTACAAGTATTTGTCTAGAACATTGAATCTCTGAGCAAGTGTGTGGACAAGATCTATTGAATATGCCAATTGATAATTCTTGAACTGCAATATTGTCAATGACACGTGATTTGTAGGTTAGCAATGGTTCAAAGTGACCAGCAAAAGGTATATGATCATGGAACAAAATGTTATAGCAGTAGCCAGGAAGAGTAGAATTGAAGTAGAGATATCTTCTTTTCGTTGACAAAGACCAAACGGCGACGGGTGCATTCAACCAATTTGCAAACCATTTTATATAGAATATATCACCCCATAAGCCATATCCATTGTTATTATCTGAATGGTAAGCTGACTGAGACATCCATTCTAGATAAAGATTCTTGTCTTTTAAACCATGTAGCTGAAACAAATAATTAGGTGAAAGTTCCAAGTTCAATGAAGATATTGCAGAAGGATCTCCTTGAGCCAGTTGATGGGAGAAATGGTTAACAATTGCTTCTCTTATATCTATTGATGTGTATTGAAAATGAAAAAGAATGGCAAACAAATTGAACAAGCAATCTCCATTTTGGAAATGGAAAGCTTCCAACCATAGTAAATGATTTTTTGACAGTGCAATATCAATTCCATCATCAACTCCTTCTTTTGTTGAGAAGACTTCTGAAACACCAGGTTGCAAGTGCATGGATCTTAACATATCGCCTAATCAAGTAGATTGAGTCGGTCGAACTGCAAGTAAATACATGCAATAGAAGGGAAAAAGAAATCAAATAAGTCTTTGAAATCGAAAATGAAAAATGTGGCATTTGATAAGAATAACAATTTAAGAGGAGACATGGGCTAGCGCATAGAATTGGTAATCTTCACAACTTCATGAATGCATTTAGTTATTGCATAAAATATCTCTTGACATGAGTTTGAAAATTTCAAAAAGCCACTAGCAATGATGAAATTCAATTGCACTAGAAGGTTGCAACTGACATTGGCGTCTATTGCAATGAAGGGAAGGGTTCAAAAACCAGGTTTTTAAAAATGTGTGCAATTGACAATAGCAAATTTTTTTACGATGATTTAAAGTATATATATATATATATATATATATATATATATATATATTTGTTTCATGTATACAAAATAAAAAAAATGTAATGGAAATAGAAAACAATGCAAACATAAATTTCAGAATAATGAAAGCACAACAGAAATCAATGCAAACATGGAAAAACATTATGTTAGAACAATGGAAAGATAATTCCTTTGAAACAGAATTGACCATAGCAATGATGACACAACAATTATCAAGCCATGAAACAAAAATATACACATGAAAATATAAAAGAATTTGAAGAAGGCTTGAATCTTTATAATTATGCTATAAGCATCTATTCTAGTAGTTGAATATTGCAAAACTAGATGAAGGCAATAACATCGAATATGGCTAGTCATAACTCAAATTTATAGGATATCAAATATGGGCAGCAACAATGCATGCAACTATTGCTATAGTTAGAGCCAATAACAAGTTTTGATAAAAAAAACATGGGAAATAATAATGGTTTATGAAAAAAAAATTACTATCTTCATTTCCCTTATAATTCTATAGTAAACAACTGTTGACACATAGACTCCATTTGCATGGTGTTTATCAATAGCACAATGCATTTATATGTAAATCTATATCAATACATGTAGTGCATTGGCACACTAATTATAACTCCATGTATGGATATCATTCAACATGTATGGCTATGCTTCAAGAAATGTAATGCACTAATAACCCAACAGCGTAAAACCTTGACATCACTTCGAACATGAATATGTAATATCAAATTTTCCTAGCATGCTTGCAATGGATCTATGATAGTGCGAGAGTGATCGACAACGGAATGGATCTGCAATGGATCAACAATGGTTCTAGATCTGCAATGGATCAAGAGCTGGATATGGATTTGCAACAGAGCTGGATCTGGATTTGGATATGGATCTAGAGCAGGATAGATGTAATCTGCCATTTTTAGCTGGGAAAAGAGATGGACCCCAGGTATACTTGGCTTCCTAATGGTTTAGGGGATTCACGCGGCCACCAATGCTGTCTGACGGCTTGCATGTTGGGGAAGTACCCCTCACTCCATGGCTCACATAAAACTGATAACCACTTTGCCATGAACAACAGTTCTTGGTTTACCTCATGGGTGGGAACTAGTCAATCAGGTAGGGGTCATTGCCCGTTTCGCTGGAAGGTCCTCTCAATGGGCCAGCTACTTTAGGGTTCTTGTGATACTCCTCACAATTAGTTTTAGGGCTATTCCCAAGTACTTCCCACAGTTAAGCAAACAGGAATTATTCCCAGATCCTAACCCGCGATTGAAGCGAACAATACAGATGCAGAAAAAAAATTGGAAGAAATTCGACCCAATCGAGCACAAGAGTTCTATGATACCAAATGAGAGGAACCTCAAACAATTAATTAATTAAATGCCCAAATAATAGAACACTTAGCACTTAATTAAACCATGTTTTGTAAACTTTAAAAAAATCAATGTTTATGAAATGTTTTATAATTAAAGGCACAATTTAAATCATATTTTTACATAGAGCTGATTTCGAGTTTCTTGTTGTTACTCTTTTCTTAAGCCATTGAAATTCAATTGATCAGAGAGGAAATTGGCATCGAAAGATTCTAGATGTTTAATCCGCATTAAGTCACCACTATTACTAGGTCGGAAATTGCGAGTTATGTGGTATATATTATGGGAATTCGAGTAGTAAGATTGCAATAAAACTTATCCTTACATACCATATGTAGTATCTAATATATATGAGCTTTATGGATATAGTTCACATGGACTCTATAGATAAGTTGATATGTATTTCCCTAATGTTGTGTATGCAACCTATATGACGATAAGCATAGTAATTGCAATAACAATACTAATTACAACTATTACAAAAATAAGCTTAGGTATTATTCCTAATTAGCAAGTTCTTCTAATATAGGACTTATTACAGATGCTCTATGTGTTGCTAAAGATATGGCAGTGCGGTGTGGGCAAGGAGAAGAGTTATTTACGCAAGGAATTTTGGTAGACAAGGAGTTGATGGAATGACATACAGAAGCACTAGTAGCTAGACCCTGCAGTTAAGGTAACATAGGTATAAATTAGGGGAAGACAGAGAGGCATAGCTTGTTTACTACATATATGCTAAATATATGCTAATTCTTTACTACATATATGCTAAAATATATGCTATTAGGGGAAAAACTTTCTCAAACTGAAATCCTGGATGAAACAAAATGAGATGTGTAATACAGTTTTGTCTGTACACTCAAATTGCATAGTATTTGGATAATCTTGGTTTTAAAAAAAGAAGGATGAATTAATGCTGCCAATGACAGTTGAACTTCAATACAATGCAATGTTAAATGCAACTAGAAGTCTTCGATTATTGAATAAAAAAATAGAATATCTTTGGTTTTAAGGAAAGTGTTTTTCCATTATCCATAGTCTCTATCTCACTTAAGAAGGGGGAAAAAAAGATGTTGTACACATCACTACAAGTTTCAATAACAATGGCATGTTCAATCATCCATCTATGACATAAGTTGAATGAAAAACCTAAATCCATAGTTATGTTCTTTTATTCTGGGAGGATAGTATTTAAAGTTGATAAGCAAAAGGAGTTGCATATGTTGTACACATGACTACAAATTTCAATAACAATGGCATGTTCAATCATCCATCTATGACATAAGTTGAAAGAAAAACCTAAATCCATAATTATGTTTTTTATTCTGGGAGGGTAGTATTTAAAGTTGATAAGCAAAAGGAGTTGCATATAAATAAAATATTTTGGCATCCATCTACTAAAGAGACAAAAGATCATAATATGCACTATTGCTGGAGAACACTGATTGAGCAAGAAGCAATCTAAGTTTTAACATATATAGGGGAAACTACTTCATTCAAGCAAATAACAGATACTCTCATTTACTAGCAACCACATGCCTAGATATCTCCATTGCTACTAAGACATGTTTCAGAGGCATGTCTAATCCAAAACAACCACATAGGAAGAGTACTAAGAGGATTATGAAGTATCCAGAGAGGAATGCTATTTAGAGATTCTACTTTAGTCGATATTCAAATTTCAAATGGACTAGTTATTTTGACTTTGGTTTGACAACCTATTCGTTTCTATTGTTGTAGCTTTTGTTCAGCAGTGATACCTTTCTGCAGCAAGTAATACTTTTGCAGGTGTATTCTCTTCCATGGAGGCAAAATATGAAGCTGCAACAGAAGTTTCTTGTAAATCCAAATGATTGAGAAGGGCCTTTACCAATGTTGGAGTTGAACAGATGGGACCCACAATCATATTTTGTCACAACTAGAAAGTACTAAAGATAGTAAGGGATCTTGTATACCATGACTGCATCAAGCAGACAAAAACTGCATCTTCACCCTACCAGGGAGCAAACACAGTTTGGCATTTAGTCTATAAGCCCACGAAGAAGTAGTTGGATGAGATATTTCATAAACCTATTGGCCGAGTAAAGTTTCTAAGACTTCGAGCATAGCTTTAAGTTAAAGTTCCAATGAAGCTGCAATATAGAGGTAATGACTCTGCAGATGTGACATTGTGTCTTCCTGTAAACTAGTCAGCATGACTTGGTCAATGTTGATTAGTGATGAAGTGTACCTTAATCTATGGGAGATGTTTCTGTATAAGACAAGGGAAAAAAATTTCTTTGACAATGCTAGCTTTAATCAATCCTATCTTCCAATAAATGTCTAAACATTAAACCATAGGGGTTGATGAGAAACAAAATCTGTGTACAAAAGTGAATTTTTGAAGAGTTTATGTCACCCAACACGACATAAGTGTGATATGAATGTCTTAGCAATGTCTATTTCTACAGAAGCAACTAAAATGTATTCTTTTTTATGTATTTTTTATTGCTCGCAAATGAAACATTAGACGCATTCTGCAAACATCAATATTAATATTCCTCCCAGATTATCAATAAAGAAGGGAACATTGTTATGTATCAATACATGTAAACAAATAATGTGCAAACTGCAAAGTAAAAAAATGTCTACAAATAATTAGAAAACTAAGAAAAAAATATATTGATAGTTCAAGTGCATTACACTAAGTGAAATAACCCTGCAGATGAACAAAACAAAAGATAGGAAGGAATTGGCAACTATGAAGAAAATAGCTGTTCTAAAAGCCACATAAATTTGTGCATAAATGACTGTAATAATTTCCTATACAAACTAGATTCTTATGCGTTCTTCTTGTGGAACCAATTCCTGGGAAGAATATTAATGTGCAAACTGCAAAGTAAAAAAATGTCTACAAATAATTAGAAAAGCAAGAAAAAAATATATTCATAGTTCAAGTGCATTACACTAAGTGAAATAACCCTACAGATGAACAAAATAAAAGATAGGAAGGAATTGGAAACTATGAAGAAAATAGCTGTTCTAAAAGCCATATAAATTTGTGCATAAATGACTGTAATAATTTCCTATACAAACTAGATTTTTATGCATTCTTCTTGTGGAACCAATTCCTGGGCATAATATTAATGTGCAAACTACAAAGTAAAAAAATGTCTACAAATAATTAAAAAAGTAAGAAAAAAATATATTGATAGTTCAAGTGCATTACACTAAGTGAAATAACCCTGCAGATGAACAAAATAAAAGATAGGAAGGGATTGGCAACTATGAAGAAAATAGATGTTCCAAAAGCCATATAAATTTGTGCATAAATGACTGTAATAATTTCCTATACAAACTAGATTCTTATGCGTTCTTCTTGTGGAACCAATTCCTGGGCAGAATATGTACTATTTCTATAGGTCACCTTTTATATTGGCTAGAGGGTTTACACCAGGTACCAGAAAATCCTCAGTAGCTATTGACCTTGACGTGACAACTATGTGTCAAGGAGCTTGATACTCGGGATATCAATTATAAAAAATTAACTTATCATCATCCGGTTTTGCAGATGAAAAATTCTTCCACGCCTATTCTAGGTTTCGATAAATTTTGACAAATTTTTAGATAATCCCTTCAGATATTCTCATTACAAGTTACCAAGAAAGAATAAATATCTTCACAAGAGAAACATGAAGTTGTATGTGGAGACTTTTTACAAGAATATTTTATGGCAATTTATGCTAAAGAAGAAAGAATTTGATCCAAAATTTTGAAAAGCCATGAAGGGAAATTTAAAAAGGCCTTCTTATCTAGGAATGTTCTTCTTGCAACATGCATTTGAAAGATTAATTCTTTTTTAAAAGGCTCATAAACTTAAACTGCAACAATCTATGGATTTTTATCAGGAGAGTCTACAAAAATTCATGGATTCTGATGAGCATAAAATAAGTGTAATATATATACAAATGCAAAGAGAATGAAATATTTCCATTGGACACATCTCATAGCTGGTCGGTTGACTCACATTGGAGCAAGCAACATCAAAGCGGACAAAAGCAGAGCATAATCTATCATGTAGTGAGAAGATCATTCCTAGAAAAGAAGCCCTTTTTAAATTTTCCTATAGCTTTAATTGACATGCTTCAATAGGAATGTGTGGTGTTGATAAATCTTTCCAATTGTTCTTTCTATTGAGAATGGCAATCACTCACAGAATTTTGGAACTGCGATGTGCATTAAAAGAGTATGTTATGCCTTTGAAAATTGGCATGTCTGATCCAAAAAGGTTGTGCCTTTGTCATCAGGGCATTGGTTTACTTGGGTACTATTAAGCCATTTTTCCGTGGTGTGCCTTACACATGTGACATGAATATCAAAGGGATAAGCCCAGGTGCAAATCCCAATCTATCATGACATGATACATACTCCTCAGACCTGTCACCTAATCTGAAGGAAGCCCGCTCTTTGTAGTGCAGTCCCTCTGGGAATACTTTCTAAACCACACCTAGAAAAACAAAAAATTATGGATATAGCATTGAGTAGGACTTCTTCTAGTTCTATTGCAATACTAACGAGATGTCATTTGGCAACTAGTGGCCATGACTTCCATCCTAATATCTTCATTAGGTGCACACAACAGAAGCTTGGCAAATGTAAAAGAGCGGTGCTTGGATATGAACAGGAAGACTTTAATTTTTATAGACATAATCCTAGGTGTACCAAATTACATAATATCTAAAAGGAAATCACAATTGCAACATATACCCATCATGAGAATATAAATAGCTAAAGACACATACATCATAAGCATCATAATTCCAGTCTATGTACTATTAATAAAAACCCTCCCACAAGCCTCCCACAAGCATCAGAAAAGATAAAGGAAGGATTTCCTCTTACATGGGCAAGCACGCCAAAGACAAAATCAGTGAAAATGAAACTGAACCGCCCAATCGTTGAGTGCACAGGCATCCAACGAACTGAGATAGCACAGATGGCCACCGACCAACACGCCAGAAGCAAAATACAACTATAGTTGAAAAAAACACCAGCATCGACAACAAAAGACACTTAGAACAAATTTTTGATCCCGAATTAAGTAGAAATGGGAAAAAAACCCTGCAGGGAGAACCCACTTTCCCAAAAACCCATAAATGGAAGACAGCATTAAGCATCGTAATATAGGGCTCCATCACGAAAACATTAAAATAACACACCAGCATCAAGAAGAACCAAGACGTACGAAGGAAGCAAGCCCATAAGTTAGACCAGAGAGGTAGAAATGGGAAACAACTCCTGTAGGGAGAACCCACTTTTCCAGAAACCCATAAACAACAGACACCATTAAGCATTGTAGTACAGGGCTCCATCACGAAAACATTAAAATAAAACAGCAGCATCAAGAGAACCTGGACATATGAAGGAAGCGAGCCCATAAGTTAGACCAGAGAGCCCATCCCTCGAAAGATAGACCAGAGATCCCATACCTCCGCAATAAAGATGCACTGGACCAAAGACAGACCTGAGAGCCCAGAGAGGCCATACCTCCACAATAAAGATGCACTGAACCAAAGACAAAGACAAATCTGAGAGCCATACCTCCGCAATAAAGATGCACTGGACCAAAGACAGACCTGAGAGCCATACCTCCGTAATAAAGATGCACTGGACCAAAGATAGACCTGTGAGCCGAGAGAGGCAATACCTAGGTAATAAATATGGCAAAGATGATGACACCCAGCCGCCAGGTCCTGGGGCACACAGCGCCAGGCAATATGTCACGTGCATGGCTCAAACCATAGCCACAGAAAAATCAACAAATTAAAACATAAAAAAATAATCTAAAATATAACATTACAAATAACCTTATAATCTGCAACTCTCCACCCTTCCAGTGCTGGCTTAATACCCCTGACCGAAAAATATATGTCGGGGACATAATAAGGAGGGTATTGTAAGAGATTTGATAGATTTTTAATAAATGAGGATTTAATTATCACAGTTTCTATGTATATGTATAGGTGATAGATTGGGAATAAGGTTGTTTATGACCATCTTTACATTTTTCTACAAATTTAAGGAAATGATTGAAAACCCCTCGGGCCTTTTAAATTTAATCCAAATTGGTTTCATAAGGAGTATTTTTTAAACATTTAAAAAAGGAGTTGGTTTTTATGATGCATATAAACATGAGACAACAATGTTTAAACTCTAGTCCAATTTGAAGAAATAAAAACAACAACCATTATCTGAAAAGGAAAAATTCCAAACTCACAATCTAATCTGGCCAAGGAGAAATTGACATAGATATATCGATACAAAGGTATGTGTCCTAGAAATGAAGGTATCAATAAAGCTATATAACCATTATTTATTTATTTCTAGTCTAGTATGGATACTACCTTAGTGGAATACAACAATGTTCGATTTATGATCTTTGTCGGCTCTGTTAGATTGTTTCAATGTACCAAATCATTTTCCATGACAATGCATCCATGCAAATATTCTACACAATAGACATCGCCTCAAATATCAACCAGTGTTGGCCAAATGTCACCATTATTACACCATCCATAGCATGAAAAAATACTCCATTCTCACATAGCAACTGCTCAGACCTTTGCAAAAGAGTTCTATTGAGACCGTCGGGTAGGCTTACAATCATCGATGAAAATTGATTTGCATCACCACACCAAGATTCATAGTATAGATCCCAATATCCATATTGATGACATTGCTAACCAAAATGTCCCATTTTTTTCCTTTTAAAGAAGATTTGAATAAAATAACCACCTTCACCTTCAACTCAAAATATAGATATGGATTTTCAAGCAAAGAATTCCATCGTCTATCCATTAAAACATTCAAGACTATTCCAACAAAGGAAAAAACTCCATTAGACTCTAGGTTGAAATGGCTTTCACAAACTCAAGTAAGTGGAATTTCAAGCCAAGCAAGGGCATGCTAGGATACAACCATGATATGATAGGGTTCCAAGGAAAGTTGGCCCTATGTGATGTTTCATTTGAATTCAAGTGGGAAGAAAAAAAATCCCCATTGGCTCATAAACTTCATTGATCTAGAATATGGGTTAATCTATAATGGTGATGGAAATGGGTTAGAGGTTATTCCCAAAACATGGGTTTGGTCAACTGGGAGGCATTCATTTTTCCAATGCTTTTGCAGGAATTTATTTTTCCCGAGCTATATGAGATAGTCCAAAACTTGCAAATGTAGAGTATAGACTTGTGAGGCACTATAGACCCATGGAAAAATTGGGGTTCTTCACCTTGTTTTGACGGAAAATGAGTTGGGATAGAATATATTACATCCCTAATTTACAGTTTAATGATGAAACACAATTTTCATTTGGAAATAATTGCTATGTAATCACTTACCTACGAATTCACTACAAAGGGGTTCTTCAGCTAACCTGAATTCCTTGTAGAGGGGTTCTCAAACTTATTTGAATTCCTTGGACATGGATTCTCAAGTTGATCAGTATTGCTTGTATTCCTCTTCAAAAGCCTCCACGCCCTCTCCCTGACACTTGTATTCATTGCAATTGCTATAAATATGGAATTTTCCTACCACTGGTTAAAAACTTGTTCTCAATTAAAACCCCCATGTCGGGTTAGATCCTTAAATAAATCCCTAATCAAAATATAATAAATCCACCTCTCATGGGCTTCAATCCTCTGGTTCTGGATAAAAACCCTTCTAGCTTCCCCATGACTGAAAATTCACAAAGTTTACATTTGCATAATGGCAGAGGGTTTTCAATTTGGGAATTGAATCAAGTGAAATAGTGAACTCGATTTTCAATTCATGGATCATTGTGGGTCGATGTGGCCATCGAAACAAAAATAAAGGAAAGCACACCTTTGAACCATGAAAAGACTCCAAATGAGCTTGCATTCACCAATCAACTTGGGTCGGTGTGGCCATCAAAGCAAAAATAAAGGAAAGCACGCCTTTGAACCATGAAGCAAACTCCTATTGAGCTCATTTCATTACTGATCATGATAATTGGTACTCATAGAGGTTATAGAATAATCATGACCTTGTTACACTATGATTTACCAAACCATGTATTATTAAGTCTAATAAGAAATATATTAGTGTATTATTAGTGTATTTCATAATAATTAAGTTTAATAATATTAATCATATATATTAATTTATTATTAATGTATTTCATTTTAAGACTAATGATATTATTAACCATATTGTCTATAAAAACTATATTAATGTCATTAAATATTGTTATAAGGTGCATGTGTAGGGATTATAGTGTATAAAAAAATTACTGCTATGTAGGACTAGTGGGGATTGTGCCTTCATAATAAACCCTGGTCATGTGTCGACGAGGAGGATCACAAAGATGTTCCAATCAAGATGCTTGTTTATGGTTTTAGTGGAAATTCATGGAGTAATTTGCATCCCAATTTTTTTATAGGTCATGGGTATAATTAATTAGCACGTAGTGTATATTATAAGTTAATTGTTAGGAACCCATGTCAACCCTTCTCTTTACTTTGTTAGTATATTGTTGTTGGACGCATATGCTTTGTAAGTCGTTTCGTAGTATTTGTTGATCCATAGTTTGTATTAGCCCATGGTATTGACCCATAGTATTGGATGCATATGATCTGTAAGTCGTCCCGTAGTATTATATGTCCCATGGTATTGACCCATAGTATTGGACATAGACTTAGTATATAAGTGTGTGTTGAGGCCAATGAAGGTACTATGAATTTATTTGTATTGAGCTTGCTCAAAGGAGGTTTCCCCCTCGAAGTGGCCTATGATCAATACAACGATTTTGTGTTATGTTATTTCTGTTATCTCGTGTATTTTCATTAATTAATTATTGCAAGTTCTTCACATTAATCGACCTAATTAAGCAATGTTAATCCATCACATAAGTCATGTGTCCTAATAATGTTATATATATATAAGGATTCAGAGACCCCTTTGCAATTTCATAAATTTTAACATTTCAATTGGATTTATAAATTGTAAAGTTTCATTGTCAAAATCGTAATTTTCCATTTTCATAAAAAATTGGAAAACTTAAACTCATGCATTTTTAGTGATTAAAACTAGAAATTTCAATAATCCTTCAAAAATTCTACTGGAATTATTAAAAAAATTATGAGAAACATAGGGAAGAATATGCTCCATGATTAGATTTCTGCATGTTTGGACTAATTCACATTAATCTAGTTGTAGTTGTTATTTGTATTTTTTAGTCATTTTTGTAGTCTACTTAGTTGTGTCACTTATGATCTAGTAATATTTTTTATTTCATGAATTAATTAGTGATTTAATTTAGTCATTTTTAGTTATTTGCTCAAATTTAGTAATATTTATCTTAAAAACACGGTCGTCACTAATGTTTTTAGTCATCTAGTCATTTATTTTCCCAAATTCAACTAGGGAAAAATGTATTGTATGTTTTCTTTTTCATGTTTCTTTCCCTGCAACTGATCTTTGTACATGACCTTTTCATTGAATACCACATCTATACTCCTAATTAGTTTTTTATTTTCATAATCCCATAAGCGATAACCAAAATAATTAACTATGTATCCAATAAACGTACGCTTCTTGGATTTTCCCTCAAGCTTTGTTCTATTTTCTTTATCGATATGGATAAATGATTCACAACCAAAAGTATTCAGAAATTAGTCATTCATATTTTTACCTATCCATGCCTCCTCTGGAATGCCACCATCCAAGGATATTGAAGGCCCTATATTTATTAAGTAAACATCATTATCTACAACATCTACCCAAAACTATAAGGGCAACCCCACATGCAATCTCATGTATGCTCCATTATTGTCCTGTTCATCCTTTTCGACACACCATTTTCTTGTGGTGTTCCTTGATCTGTCTTCTCTCTATGAATACCATAATATGAACAATAAATATCAAAACCCTTTCCACAATATTCAAATCCATTATCTTATTTGAGAAAATTCAACATTTTTACTATCTCATTCTCAACCAAATCTTTGCATGTCTTAAAAGAATAAAAAGCATCATATTTTTTTTAATGCAATAAGCCCAATTTTTCCTAGTTGCATCATCCATAAAGTAACATAATAATGAGAATAATCAAAAGATGATACCTAAGTTATTCCCTATACCAATGTATGCACAAGCTCTAACTTTTCAGTCTTTTTTTTCTTCCCAACTCTAAGAAATCTAACTCTCGTATGTTTTTCCATAAACAAACCTCTCACAAAAATCAAAATCAACCTGCTTTAAATCTAGTAGCAACTTCCTTGAACGGAGAATCCAAGTCCCCTTCTCACTCATGGTCATAATCCTATGATGCCACAATGCTGTGTCCACTCCTATAGAAGCTAAAGATATAGAATTCATTATTTCCAGTACATAAATACAATGTATATCCTACCTTCTTTTCCTTCGCTATTATGAGTGATCCTTTTGTAGCCTTCCATGCTTTTTTTGAAAATGTAGATATATGACCTTCAGTTCCCAACTACCTTGTTAAAATTAGATTTCTTCTCAAAGAATAAATGTGCCCTACCTATTTCAAAAACAATTGGTTTTGATTCATCTTTAACTTTAGTTGTATCCTACCCTTTCCAACAATTTTACATGGTTCACCATCACCCAAATAAACCTATCCAAAATAAGCTTGAACATAACCTTGAAAATATTTCCTATTGGATGTGGCATGAAATGAAGCCCATGTTCATATGATACCTAAGAATCAATAATTTTATCTAATGAAAGGATCAAAGCATGATGTAACAAATAACCTACTACATTTTCTTCCTAATTATTCTCCTACTACCAATATCTTTTTCTCTTTATAGATATCCAATCTTTCTTCATATGTCCTTTCTTCCCTCGATTCCAACATTCTATATTTCCTAGTCTACATTTGAATCTTCCCTTCCTAGACTTCTGATGGTTCACTGGACTCTTTCCACTCTTCCTTTGTATTCCCCTATTCTACGTGATCAATGCATTACCTAATGTATCACGAGTGCTTTTCTGTCACATTTCCATGCTAAGGATAAAACAAAAAAACATCATCAAATTTTAGAGTGTTTGAACCAAAGACAAAGTTACTTATAGCCATGACCAAGCTATTCTAGCTTTCTAGCAATGAGCACAAGATTAGAAGAGCCCTAACGTCATCATCAAAGTTCACTCCTAAAAAACATAGCTTATTAGTAACTGTTTTAAATTAATTTAAATGGTTGGTAACATATCCTCCTTCTGAGATATTCATGTGAAATAATCGCTTTATTAGAAATAGCTTGTTGGAGGCCGATGGTTTTTCATATAGTATATCCAATTCCTTCATCATATCCTCTGTTGGCTTTTCTTTCGAAATGTTTAAAGATATCGAAGCTTCCAGGCACAACCATATCGTTCCTAGTTCCTGTTGTATCAATGACCTCCATTTTTTGTCCTTCACAGTCATTGGATTATTTGCTTTTCCACCAAACGATAGAAAAAGATCCTTTTGATATAGATATTCTTCTATTTTCATCTTCCATAGATGGTAGTTTTGACCATTAAATTTCTTGACTAAAATCTTTCCTTCTTCGGCCATTCTCCCACTCAAACTAGGAACCTCCTTTCATGCGAGTTGATAAACCAAATATACTTTCGGTTGTGATACCAACTGTTAAAAAATAGGATCTCAGAGCAATAAAATAAAATAAATGTTGAAATAAAACACATAACAGGACAATACAAGAGAGACACCAATATGCATGGTTCACCTAATATGGGATACATCCAAGGAAGAACAACGAGACCTTTCTTTTATTCCATCCAGCAAAATGAAGGGATACAACCCGCAACACATCTGCCACAACCTCTTCTTCACTCTCTCACAACTCTTTCACACACACTACTACCTAGTCATAATACAATGACCTCTTTAAAAGAGGGTTTCCTTCTAGAGAAAAAATACACAAGCATAATCTCTACCATCATATTTGTAACCTAATTAATGATGAACGATCCATATTGACTATGAAATTACAACATTTTACAAGGCATTTTTTCCAAAAAATTATCTTTGGGGGCACTTCCCTTGAACCCAAAAGGTTGTCTCCACCCCCCATGGTGACAGTAGTGTGGGAAGAGCCTCCCCACACCTATCTATTAAGTACTTGAATCCAAACACAGTTGAAACAATCCTATGACTTAGTAAGATAATCAGGCTCCACAACCAACACAAAAAAAGTGAAACAATAATATACTATGTTATAAAGGTTAAGTTGATCAAGAATACATTCTATATATTTAAATACACATAATTTATTATTGAACTATATAAATAGAAAAAATTGGTGATGAAAACAAGTTTGCTTTATTTTCATATTTAATAATCTAGAGTACTTTCTACAATCTATTTGTTTTTCAAATAAAAAAACTGAGAAGAACAACAAAAATTGATTTAGAGGGGTATTTAGGATATAAAATAATACCCTCTTTCTTTTAAAATATCATTTAAAGAAAGATAGTTATGGTTTAATTAAACTATTACATTCACATGAACTTATCCAAGTAATGTCATAAAAAATAGTGTCAATAATTTTTATTAAGATTTTTCCTTTTTGACAATTCTGGGTTGGCAGGTGCAGAAGGGGTCATCTTTGACCGTAGGGGGAACACACATAAATATTATGCTTGGGGATTAGGGAAGAATTCAAACAATTGCGCTGAATGGATCTCTTTAATCAAGGGGTTGGAGACAGCAAGCACTCTTGGAATAAAATATTTGGCTATTTTTGGAGATTCTCTTCTGGTCATAAGAGAATCTCGAAAACTCATCATGAATTATAAAACTCCTACTCTTAAGTTGCATTACATATTCAAAAATATTACCAGCGACTTCAATGTTATCAAATTCTTCCACATTCTTCAACAAACAACCATTCCACGGATCAAATGGCGAATAGATGAGTCCATATTGATTATGGCTACATCGTGTACAATGGAAATAATTATGAACGTAGTTGGGTCCCTTAAACACCTTGTAGGAACCCTCCTACCTTTACCCACAAGCACTTGTTTTTTTGAATTCACTCCCCATATGGCCCTTCTTAATCTCCTTAGTCGTGGCACCATTCTCGGGCACATGCAGAACCTTCCTGCATTTGCATTCAATGCTTGGAGGCGAAAAAATGGGAATTTTTGAAATTGGATTCAAGATAGCATGCTTGAAATAACTCCATTAGGTGGGTTCACTCAATGCCTCCATCCTATCTTCTGCCCTGCATCACATTCTTCTTCCTACCTGCTCTGGATCCGTGAATGTCTGCTTTCATTATGTAACGGATGAATCGCTTCATGCTCCTTCTCTAGCATTTGCCCTGGGTGTTGGATCCCAACTCAGATCTTGACCATCATCTCCCTCTCCAGTCTCTACTCTGCAACAAATCTCTTATCCATTCGCACGATCTCGGCCCCCCTGGTGAGCACTTGTGTTCTCTGCTCCCTGTAAACTCCTATGACCTCCCTAAGATCAATCTTCTAACCGTGGCAGGGTTCAATAAGGCTCCTTCCTCCTTCCATCACTCCTTTGTTTACAATAGATTGCTGGATAACATGGAGGATCAAGTCCTCCTTATTAGAGCAGAAAATTCAAAGATAAAAAGGGAAATCGCCTGAATGTACACCTTGGTCCAAGCTACCATCTCAAAAATCAGGAATAACAACAACTTGATGAATGGGAGGGTATCCAATCTCCAATACCATGGACTATGTGGCTACTAGCATTTCCAATCTCGAATCCAAAGTGGAAGACAACAATCGGAACATTATGGACATTGAAGGGAAAATAAACAAGCTCAGGGAAGACATCATTCGCAACATTCCAGGCCTACAGGAAAACAAAGGTTTGGGTGTTGGAATACAGCAGGATCAATCTTTGAATAGCATCCCTGGTCCCTCTGCCCAGTAACATCGTTATCTCTCCAGTCTCTCTATTTTTTATCCCACGGAACTCTAAATTCTTCATCTGATTTTTCTCTATTTTATGCAAAATATGACAGTCTATTTATGCTCTCGAATTTCTAATTTAGGAGCAATTTTGAACCTCTTTATCTCATACAAGCTGAACACTCTGCCACATTTGGACTCTGGGCATCAAACAGTTCTTTTTTGTAATGTTTTTCTTTTGTATTCTCATACTTGGTCAATTTGTAAGAAGGTATAGTCGTCACAATTTCGGGATATTTAGAGACAGCTTCAGTCATGTAATAGAAGATCAAGATTTCATGGACATTGACTCCCTCTGGGATCAATGCCTCTCCATATTTTTGTACTCATTTTTCTCCTTTTAATACAAATGCTCCTAAACCGTTCTTGTTATAAAAAAAAAAATCGTTTTTGACTATTGGAAATGAAAAGTAAATAAAAATAGTAATTTAATATATAATAGAGTAATGATAAAAAAAATTTAGAATGCGCTTATATAGATATTCTCATGATTCTGTTTTGAATATCTCGAGCCAAGATATTCTCACTATCTTTGTACTATTTGAGTCCATGAAATAGCAATAATACAATTTTTTTCTGCTGGAAAAAAAAGACATTATTATTCCAAAAATAGAATCTTCAAAAAATTCTTTTACTAAATGACTAAAATGTCAATTTTTTATTTTTATAAATGCATTCTACAAGTTTTAAAACATATTATATGTCAAACGAATAATGGTACATAATACTTTCATAAGTGATATCTACACCATTCAAAACCTATTACTTTTCATAAAGTGCTTCTATAGGTTATTTAACTGTTATGTGAAAAGATGGTTAAAGTAGGTATTTTACTTGATGCTGTAATGTAAATGATTCAATATTTATTATATTGTTTATGAGTAAAACATACAAATCATTGATTTTGTTACAATTTGTAAATATGAAGATTCACAAATTATTATGCTTTTAAGATGTTTCAAATATATTTTAGAGGATTCAATATTTTATGATTTAATTTAAATATTTGGAATAAATTTTGTGTATTAAGAGAAAAACTTTATTTATTATGAATAATTTAATGCAACTAAAAAAGATAACATGTTCAACCATTGACCAACAACCAACTACAAGCAAGTACAAGAATGTTCAATCATTGATTAGGTGTATCAACTGGGTACTTTCATCCACCAATATTTGAACCTCCTTGAATCGGGGAGGATTTTTTTTAGGATGGAGACTAGAATGGTCTTGGAACTACACCTTGGGATTTTGTTATTGTTGAGTCTTTTATATCTTGGCTGAAGATTGAAACTGAGGGAAGGTATAATGATGACATCAATCTAAGATCGGGTTTTAGCATAGTGCAATGAAATGAGCATTTAGTACTAAAAATATGAGTTCAGTGGATTATGTTGTAAGTTTTTTCTACTGTTGAGTTTAGGTTAAATTTTTTAAATTGTATGAAGCTAAGAATTTGATAATCGAGTTCAAGATCTTAATATACTGTGCAAGAGCATCTTACATACAAAGTTCTAGCTGATCAAGAATGATTGTTTACACAATAGTTACAAGCTGATATGTGATGTAAATGAATGTGTTTGATCAAGTCTTAGACTTGTTATTGAAACTAAAGAAGGTAACTTTTTTTTGGAAAATAAAGTTGTTTTTTTTTCTTATGGAAAAAATAGAGTATACAATTAGTCTAAACTTGGTGTCATTTAAGGTTCAAAGTTGTTGTATTATGAAATAGAGAGAAAAATATGTGAGATATTTTTTTCTATTCATATTTATTTTGACATTTTATTCGGAATATAAGTTATTGTTACATTGATCATAGCTACATTACAATCATATTTATTTTGACATTTAATTCGGAATATAAGTTATTCTTACATTGATCATAGCTACATTACTATTAATTGGAACCTTGTTAATGAGAAACTTTGTTAATTTGGTTCAAAATATGGATTTTTCTCTAAGCCTTCCTTGACATTGTTGAGTATATGTACACAAACCCAAATATTATGGCACAATTTTACATTAATAATCAAATTTTACAAAAATAACTATTCTAAATTTTTTGTTTTCAATAAATTTAGAAATAAGGCTTAAATTTCTTTTGAAACTAGGTTATATTAGAGAAAATTAAAACCCCCAAAAATATAAGCTATCATCAAGGTTGAAATTTGACGTCCTACCTTGTATATAAAGTAATTTTTATATGACGTTTTAATTTTAACATTGCCTTTTATTTGACATTTAAATCTTGATTTTACCCATCATAATAATAGTTCATTATTTTTTTAAATAACATGTTTACAATAAATATATGAAACATTCAATTCTCATATCTTCCTCATATAATACAAAATAGAAAGTTTACAAAAATATAGTTCAACATATCATAATATAACTTTTTATCTTAACACAAGTAAGACTTTTGAAACACGACAATGCTTTACAAAAATGTTTACAAAAATATAGTTCAATATATGATAATATAACTTTATATCTTAACACAAGTAAGACTTTTGAAACACGACAATTCTTTAATATTTAATGCATGTAAAATACTTGGTGTGTCTTGCCTCCTATGTTATACAACACCATTACAAAAATACAATTAATACATAATACCATTAATTTATAGTAAACATTTTCAATAAATTTATCGTTGGTTTCCAACTCAGATTCATGAAATTCCACATTTTTTTTTATAATTGGAGGATTATTTTGGAATCTCCACTTGTTACTTGATCTACAAAACACATTAATATAAAATAAACATTAAATTTCAAAAAACTAAAATTCATTCAAAGATTTCAAAATAATATATATGAAATTGTAGCAAAACTACAACAATTATTTACCGAGTTTATGCGCGCTTGAGTCGAGGGGAGACAATGAGACCATGATTTGCATAAAACTCTATGAATCATAACGGAGTTGCGCATTGAAAAGACTTATAATTTATAAGGTTTTAAAATTTTAAGCTTCCAAATTTTAGTTTCCATAATATAGAAAGAAAGGAAGAAGTCTAAAAAGGTGACGATTTTGACTTTCAATGAGTTTCTGTTTAGAACCCAGGGATTTTTTTTAAGAAATCTGAATTTTGTGCTATTCAAATCATAATTCTGAATGCATAAATGGATTTAGCGCACTAAATAATTACAAGGCACCTATTTTCTTGGAATTTAAACACTGTTATTTGAAATTAAAAAAATCCTTCAAAATTTCTGTCAGATTCTACCGAAATCGTGCTAGAAAAGACCATTGGAAATGGTTGAAATGATCACACATTTAGGATACCTGGAAAAAAAGTTTGAAGGAAAGGAAAAAGATTGTTAATCGCTTTTAGTGCTTTTTTTTTTAATGTCAATTAATGAATGTACTAACAAAAATGAAAATTTTCATATATATATATATATATATACATAGGCTTTGGATATAGATATTAATAACTTGTAAAATTAAAAATACACTTCAAAATGATGGGTGGCATTAAAATTCACGCTTCATTAATAACATTTAATTTTATGTTGTGACATTATTTTGATATATAAAATAGAAAATAACAAGTATTTACCCATCAAATTTCAACCTTAACTAACATTATATTTTTTAAACAAATAGATTTTCATAAACTAATTCAAATTTCATTACTTATTGATCTTCTACATTAATTTTCCATCTACCCACTTCCTTCTATGCAAAATAATTAAAAAACCATTCCTCAAGCATACACACTTCCTTCTATGCAAAATAATTAAAAAACCATTCCTCAAACATATCGTATGCTCAACATATACAAAAACATGTAAGCCATGTACATATTATGATTTCAAGCGTGATGCAAAAGCATCTATTACCCCAACGGAGTTTGGACGTGAGGGAGCTATTTAAATTCAATGGAGCAATTAGTTAAACTAGCATTTGCCCCCTGGAGGGGCAAAGTGAATGCCGGTAGGAAAAGAGGGAAGGTAGAAGAAACAAAGATAGGGGTAAATCTATGCTCAAGTATCATGCCAATCAAAGATACGACATCTGACATGTGTGGCAATAGAATCAGGCTCATCAAAGAACAAGATACATGGTGCGGATTGTCAAGATTTGTCAAAAATCTCTTGTACATTAACCTAAGTTTCTCCAAACCACATTGTTAAGAATTTTAAGCCTTTTACAATGATGAAATCAGCTTGACACTCATTAGCAATGGCTTTTTCAAGCGGAGACTTCCTACAACGAGGTGATCCATAGATTATTAAATATTAAATATTAATATTTATAAAGTCAAAATTATTAGATATCAAAAACTTAAAATATACAAATTTTTTAATATTAAAATTAATTTCAAAAAATATATATTTATATCATTTAAGTTAACTTTTGTGATTGGTAAAGTTCAATAGCACTCATGCTCTTATTACCCATCAACACATGATAATTAAAACTAAATCCTATGCAAAGCATAGAAAATGAAAAATGTATAAATTTCTCGTAATACTAAATTTAAGCGTGCTCACCGAAAGCAATTTAAAAAATATAAACGCCACCTAAAATCCTAAGGGAGCAACACAAGATCCAAACCCTAGTTGGTTAGGTTATTAGCTTTGTTGTTTAGAATATGTTTGATGTTGATAGCAATGGTTCCTAATATTAAAGGTTAATAATATTTTAATTAATATTAATACTAATGTTATTGTAAATAATAATAATAATATTCAAAAGTCTCACACATATTTGTATTTTAATTAAAGGTAGGTTTTTATTGGAAAATAAATATAATTTATTAATCTTATGTTTTTAATTAGATAATTAATTATTTTCTAACTTTAGTACATCATATAAAAATTAAATCAATGTTTAAGTTTATATCTAAACACCCTATAAAAATCAAATCAAAATTTAAGTTTACATTTAATATAGTAATTATTATTTTTAATTATTTTATATTAATCATCACTATATTGAAAATAAACTTGAATTTTAAAAACTCTCTCTCTCTCTCTCTCTCTCTCTCTCTCTCTCTCTCTCTCTCTCTAAATATAATTCTATAAAAATTATATTTATATATATATATGATATGTACACTAAGCTTGCAAGCTATACACAGTTCCTCGGGCCTATCCATCTCTTCTAGTGTCCTTTAGTGTGAGCGTAGAAAGGTTACCACTTCCCATACAGTTCTCTTGAGCACCCTTTCTTCACTTTTCCTCTTAATGTGCAACACCAAATTGCATATGTGTAAGCTGGTAGCACAAGAAGGATAAGCAGGATCATCAATATTGCTGCTCTAAAATTGTAATCATATTTCATAACATTCACTACCAAGTATTGAAACACCAGGAATGCGTCCATTCCCTTAGGGTGTAGTCAATATTGACAACCCTAACATAACCAACCACCCGAAAGGTATGCATCCCTTTTTGATGTGAGCCATGTAGGCCTTAATCACACTCAAGCAGTCTGGAATAAGAATGAAACAATGAAACATGCTCTACATATCAAATCTAATAACCAGACATGTATATTCTTAGTTAGGGTTATAGAATACTCAGATATGTATGTTTTCTTCATTTGCGAAGAATGGGGGCTCCCTTCTCTGAGTCAACAGTCCTTCGGTTTGCCACCCCAATATTTTCAGGTTCCATAACCCACACATGCCTTCTTAGAATAATTTTACTATCTCACTCACATGCTTTACCAACATGCAGTTCGGTTGAGACATTATCGACATTTACAATGGCATTTCATCCGAAACCCATTTCCAAAGCATGGGATCCTTCCCATCTAGTTTGGATTTTGCAGGCCATCACACATGGTATTCCTGCAATGTGTCATCCTGGCACACTTATCAAATAGCCAAACAGTCAGCAATATTTAGCAATAAGCTTCAAATATGATTGTTCCATAACCAATCAATAGCATTAATAATTAATTCAACATGAATTTACAATTCTGCCTCCTACAAAAAATGATTTGTTTAACCATGAGGCCACCCTCATATCGTTTGGCTCTTGTAAGTGGTATCACTCTATCCATTATGGTTTTACCCTTGCTACCATACATGAACATCCACCTACAACATGTCCTCAAATGGTGATTAGCAATTATAAGCAAATTCTCAAATCTGAAATCTACAAATCTATTTTCCTACAGAAATTAGATTTGCAACCATGAGATTATTCTCATAAACTTAAATCAGACAATTTTCATATTTGTTTCATTCATAAGTTACAACCATGAGAACCTTCTCATAACCTTTGGCTTCTGCACATGGTAGATCCTGGTCTTTACTATGGACTTATCCTCATTGCCATATGCAAGACCTTTTCTACCTGAAATCTGAACTTTAATCAGCAAAACACATTATGAGTATCTATGCATATAATCTTTTCATTGCTACAATAGTCACTGAAGTGATCTCAGAATTATAACACTCAATAATTCAAACACTTTCAGCTGTTAGCATTTTAAATGCAATGAAATATATACATTTCTATATATGCATCATTATCACAACAAAATTGCAAGACACGGTCACACTATCCATGCAATAAAATGTAAATACTCATTACTTCACATTCCATGCAGCTCTGTCATTCCAATAGAGTGCTCTGGTAGCCCATCACATGTCTACCTTCTTCATGCAATCCTTCTGTTGCATTCATAGTAACTCATGAAATGGTCTCAGGATTAGTAATAGTCCACCATTTCATCTATTATCTAATTGCATTGAAACATATATATGTCACACCCATGCATTCACACAATGCATCTCAACATGTGCACCCACACATATGCATGCACATTCACAACATTTACATAATCTTTTAATGTGCATTCACTCGATGCATAACCCCTCAATACAACCTTTCCTTAATCCATGAATACTAAGTATTCCAACATATTATGGCCTAACCATGCCTCTCTCATATGGCATGCACTACAATAGGACCATAAGTTCTCACTTGCTTTGGTTGTTAAACCCACAACCAACATACACAAATGGTATGATATAATTTCATATGAATGCATTGAGGTTTCTAAGAAACTATAGGGTGTAAGGCTCCATGCCTTCACTTACCCGCACCTCACCATACTTGGTGGGTTGACATTCACATGCAGGCACTCAATACTACATGCAAAGCAAATCAACATAGTTTAAACATAGTTGAAGAGACTTTACCAAATACTCTTTCAACATTCATGTGATTTAAGCACAAATAACCATCACTTGCATGGTTGTTCTTTAACATCGCTTGATGTTACCTGATCAGTTGGCCTCTTGCCAAGACTTCACAGTCCTTTTGCCAACCTCATGATCACAGATTTGTTGCACCATCATTTCCTCATAAGGTTGTTGGTCATATGGAACAACATCATCCACATCCTTAGCCATGCTTCGGTTGTCTTCGGTCCTACAACCAATGCGAACACAACTAATTATTAGCAACCACAATAATTATCTTAAGTGGTTCATCGCATATGTAAAACCTCACTATTTTACCAATATGCAATATCATATACATGCACAAACATTTTCACATACACCGTGCAATGTTTATTTATATGCCATCTAGTGCATATTCATCTCATCTATCTAATCTCTTGTGTTTTCAATCATGCTTCTATGGTCTGATTCCCACAACCATTATCAACAACATTAATAGTCATCAATCATAGGGGATACTATTAATGGGCTATTGCATGTGTAACCTCACTACCTTGATCAGTATGAAACATCATGCTCATGCATAAACAATTCACATGCATTATGCAATAACTCTTCTAATCATGCCCACTAATTCATATGCATTATTCTCTTGCATTTCCAGCATCCCTATGCCATAATTTCCAGTATATAAAACTCAAGAAATAAAAGCACAATAGAAATAGAGGAGTTAAGGAATTCTCCCTTTCCAATTCCTCATCATGACATAAAGTTCCTGCTCCACATCATAGCTAATCCTTTTCTTGGCTTCCCTACCAGGCATACAAGCAATCATTAGCTATGATCTTCCCATGAATTAGCAATTCAGTATATTCATAAGTGTATGACATTCATTCTTTCTATTTTCCAAACATGCAATTATTATGTTATAAACATAAATAGTTTAAGGTGAGGAATTTCCCTCTTATCAACATTGCCTTGCTACACCCATTGCTCTTCCGTAATGCACATTACAACCAGTTACTCTTAATAAGGCTTCCACAACCTTCTATGCAATTCTTGCTTCTCCTCCCAAGCATAGAGAATGCATTTCACACTTTAAATGACTGTCTCCGGGGCACGACGGGGGTCAAGGGGGCTTGCCCCATTATGGCTTCCCTGCGCCACTGCAGGGCGGGTCGAGGGCAGCACCCTCATCTTTTTTTTTTTTCTGTAAATCCTTCGATTTCGCGCAATCTGACGCATAAGTTCCATGGCATTTTTCAACTTTTGGCACCTGAAAAATCTCCCTGGAAAACGACTGAAATTCCCTATTTCAGCGGACTTCTCCATTATCTTCCGACCCGTTGTGGGCCAACTCGCCGAGTTTCGTCAGTCGGCGAATTCATCTGTCTTTTCCGCCGTTGCGGACCAACTCACTGAGTTCTTCCACCGAAAGACACTTAGAAAAAAATTTCGGGCCAACTCGCCGAGTCCTTCCACCATTGCGGATCAACTTGTCATGTTGTGTCGCGATTTCGGACCAACTCGACGAGTTCTTCCACCATTGCGGACCAAATCGTCGAGTTCTTCCGCCGAAAGTCACTTAAAAAAATTTTGAAATTTTTCTTCCTTTTCCCCGGGCATTTCCGCAACTCTGTCAATGCAACTCGACCAAATTCGTCAAACGTGTCGGCTCCACTCAGCAAGTTCTGCTGTTGTTTCATCCCAACTTGCCGAGTTCTACTGCCATTGCGGCCCAAATCCACGAGACTCACCGAAACGCGTCGGCACAACCAAACAAAAACACTTAGAAAATTTTCAAAAATAATTAGAATTTTTTTTGAAATTCCGCAAACTTTTTTCGACGCAACTCAGCCAGATTATCCGACCATGTCGGCTCCACTCAACAAGTTCTACCTCTGTTTCGGGCCAACTCGCCGAGATTTTTCGACACAGTTTTTGGCAGAAAACGCATAGACACTTAGAAAAATTTTGAAAATACAATAGCTGGGGCAGCTTCTGTCACAACAATGAAGCTTTGCAATGTTTACTATTACTATAAATCCTAATGATCAATGATTTAAGCTTTGCGAGTTCCTGATTTTCATTTTTTAGTGTCAACAAGAGAATTTATTAATGGAATTCTTGAACGTTACTTGCAACTTTGTGTTTTTCTCCTCTTTACATAACAAGTTAAGATCAGGGATGATATTGCAACTACCCCAATGGAGCAACCTGTCGCGGAATAAAGAGAATCATATCAATGTGATATTTTTCTAACTCTCATGCGAATAACGTTAGTGCAGGAAGCCACGACGAAGCATAATCATCCACGTGTGAGGATTCCATTCACTCCATGAGTGAGGAATCTAACTGACGTGGAGGTTATGGACCTCCATTGTGAAATGCTTACGACGTAATTAGAATTTGGGTTGGTCAAAGCCATTAAGAGGAAAAAAAAATTTCTCTCCCAATTTTATGATTAGCATATTATTTCAAAAAATTTTAATTTTATTATAGAAATATTATAAAAATATAGTATATTTATGTTGAATTTGTTAAATTTAAATCAAAATGATATTTTATAAAGTTCAATATTATATATATATATATATATATAAATTAAAAATTATTTAAATTAAAAATAATGTCTTTTAAATTTATTTATTTATTACATGATTATTTTAAAATTAATAAGTAAATATTTATTTTATTAATAATCTATTTAATAATGATTTTGATAATAATAATCATATAAATTTTATACATATGTATAAATAAAATTAGAATAACATTTTAAATAAAATATTTATTTTATTAATAATCATATAATTCAATGTATTGTTATAATATTGTTTTGTTGAAATATTTTTTTTTGTTAATAATCAAATGATTCACCCCATTATACATTATTCTATATTGTAATAGTAATTTGTAATGATAACCATCATACAAATATTCTAAATATGTATACAAACTGAATTAAAATAACATTTTTAATAAAATATTTTTTAGTATTTTTAATGATAATCATTATACAAATATTCTAGATACATGAAAAAAATAAATTAAAATAACGTTTTAATGATTTTTTTTAATAATCTAGTTGAATTCATTATTCTATATTGTAACATTTTTTTTGTTATTTTTATGATAAGGGTGAGTGCACAAAGTTGTTCCTCAAAACTGTTGCAACGAGGTTGCACTAGCGGGGAAAAAATAAACCCGCACACGCATCTAAGGTAGCACACACACGTCATTAGGTTCGGTATGGAATCAGGCCACATGTGCGGATAAATACGCGCACGCACCCCTATTAAGATATTAAAAAAAATGATTTCTTTTCATTCTTTGCATTCTGGCCGAACGTGAATCAACCACCGCATGCGCGGAGCTATAGCCAACCAAGTGCACCATTTCCACTCAAAAACCATCCTCATCCATCCACCAATTGCATTGGATAGGTAAATGCCATTGTTTTATTCATTTTTTTCATTGTTTTTGTCATTTTATTCATTGTTTTTGTCGTTTTTGTCATTTTATTCATTTTTGTTTGTTTATTAAATTTGTAATAATCCCCAAATTATTAAAACAATAGAGAATTTTTCAATTGCAGAGTGTAAGCCCACACAATGAATGAACAAAATGTTAACATGGAGTCCGATGGAACCAATGAAAACCATCAACAAAATCCAAATGCCCAAGAAAATCAAAACCCCCAACAAAATTTTGACCAAGATGACTTGAACCATTATGTAAATGAGATGAGAGTGCACACTCGAGAACTAAGAAACACAGGTGAACCATCTTGAGTGTCCCCTGCCACCTCAATTGAGAGCTCAATTGACTCCATCATCCATCCACATTGCCAATTGACTGACATGACTGAATATAGAGCTAGGATGCAGGAGTATTATTCCATGGGAATTGCCAAGGAGGAAATAAAAGATTTGAATATTACAAATGCCCAATTGTATAGTATGTTCATCGATCCAAGAACACAACAACCACCAGACATTAAAAAGCCACGTGTTTGCATGGATTGGTGTCATTTCCAACCATGGAGGGACAATTGGATGCATAGGTGGTTCATGGATTATGATAAACCTCCCTGCAATAATAGGGAGGTTCCACAGTACTTCCTTCGGCAACTGTGGGCTGATTTTTCCCTTGGTTTACATGTCAACGATTTTGACATAACCGAGTTCCAGGGTGTTGGGTGTGGCTCTTCCCAAGATCGACCCACTACTAGGAGGAACCTAATGAGACGACCACCAGCTCCTAGTCACGAGCCCAACCACTCTCCCCAGCTGCCTCAGTTACCCCACAAACTTGATCAGACCAAGGACGCGATGAGGAGTGTTGCACGGGGACTGCTTAGACACACTTCCTTTATAGAAACTACTATAGTGGAGACACAGGCTGAACCTAATAGAGACACAAGTGCAGGACCTTCAGGACAGAGTAAGGATAGACCTGTCACCGATGGTATCCATGTTGGGCCTTCTAGTTCCACTGGGACAATGCCACATTTTTGTCCCCATTGTGGGCACACTTGCCCTGGCCCAATCGAGGGTTGCTACATGGAGCAGGTTAGCACTTTTTTAATGTGTTTTCAATCATCACTTGATAATTTGTAAAGTAATTTTAAAGTAATGTGCTTGACTTAAACTATTATTTCAATGTACATCTATTTAGAGTTAACACGCCGTCATGGGAGAATGCAACATCTCCCAACCTGGATGCATCAATGGCAGCGACAACTGAGATTGTGGCACCTCACATAGAGGTATTTTCAGTACCCCACACAATATTGTTATTACTTATGGCATTTCTATTTTTATGTATTTATATTTATGACCTACATGATGATAGTTCGTACAATATTTTTTAATATTTTGATTGACTGAATAATTACTGGTTTAATATTTTTATAACGTGCATGTGTTTTGGTGTCCACAAGTATGCATGCAATACGATGACCAGCCATCTCCGCCAAGGGTCAGCAGATTACCATATACACAGGTACAATGTGTAGTTAAAAGCATGCTTTTAATTTGAAATGTTACAACATACTATGGTTTAATTTGTTTTTTATTTACTAAACTATGATATTATAAATTTGTATGCAGGGGCCACCAACAGATGCAGGCCTCTTTAGTCCCATGTTTCCACCCTCTACCATGAGTCACCCCCCTCGCCTCCATCTAGACCCCTCCCTTCATCCACCCCCTCCCTTCTGTCCACCCTCCCTTCTCCATCCATACTCCCCCCCTCCGTCCATTCTCCCCCATTCGCCTACACCCCCCCATCTATACATCCTCCCCCATTCATCCACGCCCCCCCGTTTATCCATCCTCCCCCATTCTTCCATGCCCCCCCTTCCATCCATCTTCTCCCCTTCATCCATAAGCTCCCTTATATCCATCCTCCTCCCTCTATCCAGGACCGACCTCCCATTCACCGTACCTCAACATCCCCCCTAGCCCTTTTGGGTCGATACCCCCCCTATTGTCCAGCTGGTAGGGCTTTATCATCCACAATGTCCTCGTCCACCCCATACCACCATGTCCTCTTCCACCACATCATCTCCAATTCCTGCCACTATTGTGGAAACTACTATTCCATCATTTTCCCATGTGTCTATTGTGGTCACACCCATAGTTCCTCCATCTACATATGTGCCCCCCTTCATGACTGCATCAGATCAGGTTGTCTAGCCAACTGTTCCATCTGCTAGCCCAGAAGCTCAGCCATGTCCATTGTCAGAGGTGTTCATGGTGAGAATCAAGTTAATTTATGAAAATGTTTTGATGCATTAACCAAAATTAATTTAAGCAATTATTATTTTTCAATGAAATGATTGTCGTAAATGTTGTAGGGTGAAATTGATGAGAGGCTCAGCAAATCCAGGACACCTACTTCTCATCTCCCACTCGTACCTTATATCATTTGTTTCAGAGCGTGGAGAGAAGGTCTACCCCTAGACGGAAGAAGACCCAAGGTAGCAGTAGCTCCAAGAAGAGAAAGATCGATTTTGGAGATGCACCAGGGAGTGACTGGGTTGGTCACAATGCTTGACACGCCATGTTATCTACATTAGCCACGATGTGGCACCTTTGGGAACTAGTTTTTGTGTACTTTGTATCTATGGCATGGTTTGCCATGTATTTTGGATCTACGGCACAAGTTGTCGGATTTTGTATAGGGCACTAGTTGCCATGTATTTTGGATCTACGAAAAGAGTTGTCGTATTTTGTATAGGGAACGAGTTGCCATCATATGTACATTGGGAACCATGTTCCACTATTTGCCTGAAAATTTATATATTTGTTCGAGTTTTGTTCCACTATGGTTTTATCTCATGGATTTATATATAGTTTTGTTCTATATATGCATATAATGATTTGGAATCAAATGTATGTCATGGCGATTTTCGATGAAACCTAGAGCACAATTTTAGGGTTTTTATTGCAACGACAACAATTATTAAGGCCAATATTTCAAACAAGATGTAATTTTAACCCCAAATAAAAATGAAGGTGATTTTGGGAGGACCATTTTTTTATTCGGAGATCAAGTTCACTTGAATCCAAGACAAGTTCTCCCACAACTAAGTTAATATTCTGACTACATAGTACTCTAGGAAACTCATCCAACCATAAAAAATCATAGCACTCTCTTCCACTACCCTACTTAACACAATGAATATATGCTCTTTTTCTACTCAATAATCCCTTAGGGATATTGTTCCCTTACAATGGTCTTTATTATAGGTAGAAACAATCAAATCCAATAAATTATTTTAGGAAATAACTAGATAAAGAATACAACTTGTTTCCTAAGCAACCAATGAGAAACATTAACCACATTAACCAACAGGTGAAGAATTTATCCATTTCCTAAGCTTTAATATGTCCATATACAACCCCTCTCTCTCTCCCCCAACATCTACAAATTCCTCTTTTATACTACTAATTCTGTCATTTTCAAATTTGGTTAATGGGTAATAAATATAGAGAATACAACATGAGGAGCAGAGAGTATGAACTTGAGACTTGGAGAATAATGGCATAATGATCCCCGATGAGGTAGGATAATGAAGTACTCCTCACACTTCTACAAACTAATTTTACTTTGCCCAAGCTTGCATAACTACACAAGGTAGACTTACTCACCAACTTCCACATGAATTTATGATTGGACTCACAGGTAAAGGAAGTTGATGAACTTTATTGAAGGCACATGATGAAAAGGTGGGATTTCTTAGAATGAAACTTGGTAATGGATGATTAATTTCTCATAATATCCCTCTATGTTTCTTCTCCAGTGGAATCACAACCCATCTTGTGGTCTTTGCAACCATCTTTGATTGCTATATATTAAATTCTAACATTAATATTTTCATAGCTTTGAGTTCATCGTGGTAATCCTACCACATCCTTCATACAAGTGTATTTACAACATCTACATGACTAGCCATTAATTAGTCGAGGCTTGGCCCTGAGATGCATATTTACAACATTTACACATGGTGTCATTTATTTTAGCTTACATGGATCAAACCCATTTATGATATGTACACAATTTGATACAACACATTCCATGTGTCAAAAACAAGGAATTACATGAATCTCCTCCCCTTTGGAATAACATTGATTTCAATGCAGCTTGAGATCAAAACGGAACTAGGTACACCTTTTTCATGGCATCCTCTATTTCCCACATAACATCATTGGGCCAAAGTGCTTCCAATTCACCTTTACCTATTCATTAAGAACATGACTTTTTTTATTTTATTTTTAAATGGTGGAATCACATACAATCGATAACATAACTATTAACTCATTTTAATAGGTCACGGGATTACCCCATAAACAATTAGTAAAATTGATGTTCTTGCATGAGAGAGACCATGAGTTGGCTGACATGTGGAAATTCAAATATGATATAAATCATTTGTCATCCACCATCAACCTAATGCAATTTGTGTCATTGTCATAGTCACCATATCTATCCTCATGTCCATTATTACCATTGTCATCATTGTGCTCATTTTCACCATTGTCGTCATCATGCTCATTGGAATCTAGGCCATTTAGCCTTTTTGTTTATTGTGAAGAGCCATCCACAAGAAACATCAGATTTTTAATGGCACCTCCCATTGCCAAACAGAACTATGCCACCACTGATGTGTATGGTAAGTGGAAGAGTTGGCAATAGACCAATAAGCATGACAAGTTTGTAATACTTATCTCTAAAATAACACTTGCAACATTCATGATAATTTTTTCTTGATCATATAAGGATCTAGATTTTGATTTAAAAAATTATTTAATTTTAGAGATTGAAAAAGAATTAAGTTTAATATTTTCAAAAAAATAAAATTAGTTGGTTTTATTAAAAAGTTAAAATAAATATATTTTTTTTTCAAGAGAAAAAAAATACCATTTTCTTGCTATTATTGTGAATCAAAGAAAATGCAAAAGTTACATCAAGTCCAATCTAGCTTCAAACCCCCCCCAAAACTAGTTACAATATCAGCCATACTGGGCAATACATCAGTACTAATAATAATAACTACATATAATCCGCATAAATTATATTAATAGCCAAACAACAAAAATTCTGGAGAAATACTAAGCAAAACCCTGGTTTCCAAAATGGACCTACAAGATGACACCTGGTCCATGGGTCCGGAGGAGAGGGGCACCCATAGTACTATCGCGATATCCTGAATCCAATGGAATCGATGGTTCTTTTATCCGAGCCACGGTCGTCATTCTATGGCTCGTTTCGACATAGAATTCCAAATGTGCAACAAAATCGGGTTCCGGGGAGTCCTACAAGTGTGTTTAGGAAGGTTCCAACGGGGAACGCTAGCCATAATTCACGGATTGATGATTTTGCAAAGTTGACCCCAATGTGCAAAAATTGCACACTCTCTTATTGAGCAAAACCCTGGTTTCCAAAATGGACCTAGTTGATGACACCTGAGCCATAGGACTGGAGGAGAGGGGCACTCCTAGCACTATCCCGATGTCCTAAATCCAACGGAGTCGACGATTTGTCGATCCGAGCCACGATCATCATTCTATGGCTCGTTCTGTCTCGCATCCAAAAGGCCTTTAGGGACACCTACTGGATACCTACAGGGGGCATAGAATTCCAAACGTGCAACAAAACTGGGTTCTGGGGAGCCCTGCAACTGTGTCTAGGAAGGTTCCAGTTGGGAACGCTAGCCATAAGTTCCCAGTCTATGATTTTGCAAATTTGACCCCAATGTTGAAAAATTGCACACTCCCTTACTGAGCAAAACCCTAGTTTCCAAAATGGACCTACAAGATGACACATGGGCCATGGGACCGGAGGAGAGGGGCACCCATAGCACTATCCCGATGTCCTAAATCCAACAGATTCGATGATTTGTTGATCCAATCCACAGTCATCATTCTATGGCTCATTCTGTCTCGCATCCAAAAGGCCTTCATGGACGCCTCCTGGATACCTACCGGGGGCATAGAATTCCAACCATGCAACAAAAATGGGTTCCAGGGAGTCCTGCAAGTGTGTCTAGGAAGGTTCTATCTGGGAACCCTAGCCATGAGTGCCCGATCGATGATTTTGCAAATTTGACCCCAATGTGCAAAAATTGCACACTCCCTTACTGAGCAAAACCCTAGTTTCCAAAATGGACCTACAATATGACACTTGGTCCATGGAAATGGAGGAGAGGGGCACTCCTAGCACTATCCCAATTTCCTAAATCCAATGGAGTCAATGGTTTGTCGATCCGAGCCACAGTCGTCATTCTATGGCTTGTTCCGTCTCGCATCCAAAAGGCCTTCATGAACACCTGTTGGATACCTATCGGGGCCATGGAATTCCAACCGTGCAACAAAACCGGGTTCCTGGGAGTCCCGCAAGTGTTTCTAAGAAGGTTCCAGCTGGGAACTCTAGCCATAAGTGCTTGGTCGATGATTTTGCAAATTTTACCCCAATGTGCAAAAATTGTACACTCCCTTATTGAGCAAAACCCTAGTTTCCAAAGTGGACCTACAAGATGACACCTGTGCCATGGGACTGGAGGAGAGGGGAACTTCTAGCCCTATCCTGATGTCCTGAATCCAACGGATTTGACAGTTTGTCGATCCGAGCCATGGTCATCATTCTATGGCTTGTTCCAGCTCGCATCCAAAAGGCCTTCAGGGACACCTCCTGGATACCTATAGGGGGCATAGAATACCAACTGTGCAACAAAAACGGGTTATGGGGAGTCTTGCAAGTGTGTCTACGAAGGTTCCAGCTGGGAACGCTAGCCATAAGTGCCCAGTCGACGATTTTGCAAATTTGACCCCAATGTGCAAAAACTTGCACACTCCCTTACTGAGAAAAAACCTGGTTTCCAAGATGGACCTACAAGATGGCACCAGGGCCATGGGACTGGAGGGGAGGGGCACCCCTAAAACTATCTAGATGTCTTGAATCCAATGGAGTCGACGATTTGTCGATCCGAGCCACGGTCGTCATTCTATGGCTCGTTCCGTCTCTAAACAAACATCATGTCACATGAGGCTAATCCTAGATTCTCCTTTCAATATAAACTAAGAAAAAAAATAGTTTCTCATATCATTGAAGAAGACCTCATAGTCCCAAGGTCAAGGGGTTTCAGTACTTGACCCAACCATGCATAAGTGCATAATCACTTACTAAGCAAAACCCTGGTTCTTTATATCCATGAGAAAGATGATCATTAGGAAATGGAGCCACATGAGAGAGGTTCCCCTAGATCAAATGCATTGTTATGGACCCAACGGATTTGATGGGTCATTGATATGATCCACTATATTTATTTTATGGCAACTTGTAGGTCGCCTTCTAAATCCTTTTAGGGACACATGGGTGATTCTTTCATTAGGCTATAAAAATTTAACCAGGCATCGGAATTGAACCGAATGAAATCCACGAGTGCCTTGCATAGTACTACAATTATAAGAACGCAATTGATCTATATCATCCACATGCCAGAAATTTATGACAACATGTCCTCTACCTGTTCGTGTGTGCTGCTCCTTAATTCGATCTAAATTTTTTGCAGAGCACCATCGAACTATGGATTCTGCATCCCAAATATGAGGGTTTGTCATGCACCTTATCTCCTCCCTTCGTAGGGAATCTTTGAGACATGCTCCAACCCCATCATGATCTCCCTTTCCATGCCCAGTCTCAAAATAGTTCAATATATGCAGCACATCATAAGTCTTGTGCAAAATACCCAACCACTAGAATACACGTGCATTTTTGAACTGGCCTGCACAACCATCTGACCATATCCAATGTTGATCCATCTGTATACCTCTCTCCTTCAGGTGATCATAGAAAATTCTGAAGCAATGCTACACATAATGCAGGTCATGGCACCCATCGTCACTGATGTAGAAGTTGGTCTTTCTCAATATTATCCTCATGTCGTTGCTTCTCTCTAGCGCATGCCTATACGTTATATGGACCATTATGCTAACTTGGTTTGAATGGTATTATTGACTTTGAATCTCATTCTGTGGCTGTAGGGTGTAGTTTTCAGTAAAGTCCACAAATGACAATATTGTGCCATTGGGAAAGGTATCCCTGCATTGCTTGTACTGTTCATCTTTCCATCGTGCTACATGGACATGTTGTACATATTGCTCCGTCTTTTGGTAGAATTGCTTTATGAGATTGAAAATTTGCATTGTGCTACATGGACATGCCGTACATACTGCTCCGTCTTTTGGTAGAATCACTTTATGAAATCAAAAATTTGTACCTGGTGCCACAAAACCAAGGGCATTAATACAACGTGACATTTGCAATATGAATATATATGTACAAATTCAACATGTACAGTATGAAAGTATGCAAAATTAGATTACCTGTGACTTCACCAATGCAATTTTTTTGCTTTTTTTCACACTATCTACTTGATATGCTATGTACTTGAAGTTCTGCATTTCTATTGACATCCTCCCAAATTCGTGCTCCTCAGTTTCATGGATGCAATGGCTCAATAATGCAAATCCACTGAACCTAGAACATGTCCCATATAAACATGATCTTCTATAATATTTTTGTCCTTCAAGTCTTGGACACATTATGCTATGTATAAATTCTCTGGATGCATTCGGTGGTTGTAACGATGGGAATTCCTATACAATGTTCGTATGCAAATCACAAAATATATGTCTATATGTATCATAATAGTACTCAAATTCTACATGGTATCTATAGCAACATGTGTTACGATCAATGCAAATTCTAACATACCAAGGTTTACATTTTTCAAAGGACCTTTGGCCCAAGTTCAATTGTGTGTGCTCATTCTTGAACCTCTCGTAGAGTTCTGTTTGTGTCGTGTCAAGGAAGTGCTTGACATGGGGTTCACATCCCTTAACACGTTTTCTCAACTTTTTCACATCTCTTTGATTCGATGATGGTCTAGTGTTATCATGCCAAAACTTTTGTACTAGTTATTTAACACCATCAATAAGCTTCATGTTTGAACGAGGTAACCTACCAACAAAGGCCCAACAATCTTTTTGGCCTGGTGTCTCAGTTTTTTCTCTAATAGAAAAATACTTTTGAAGAGTCTTTCTATCTACTTTAAATATTTTACATGTGTGTGATAGCAAGCGATGTTGACTTGTGGATTTGTCTACGATCGATTCCGACAGTACACGACGGGCCGCATTAAAATCTTTTGTACGATAAGTTTTTACAATCAAATTAAATGCAGATTGTAGATTTCTAACAACATGATCATTGGCCTCTGAACTTCTAACTACCTTTATGCACAAAATTCTCCTAACATGAGCTAGACAATGTGATTTTAACAAAGCAAGAAACAATTGACATTTTGCTGCATCGGTTTTACATTCAAAAAATTCTTTGATTATCCTGTTACAATGGAAATCAATAGTGCGTTTAATTATCCTATTACATGAATACGTCTCGGAGTTCTTCATTGTACGCTTGATAGTCGAGGAAAGGGAGTAGGAAAGGAAGTATGAGTCTCATCACCGGATTGTTGTGGCCCTTTGTTCACAATTTGGTCCTGCAAGGGAGTGTGTTCGACATGTGTGTGCTCTTCATGGGGAGGCTTCCAATTAACAACATGTTCAACATCCATCCCTTCATACTCGACATCAAGCAAGATTTGATTGACTTCAACCACTTCGTTGTTTCTTGTTGATGGATCTAAGGCACTAACATCTTGATTTCTACGGTTTTCCATGTACAATCTGGCATTTTCTCTTATCTCATGGGCCTTTTTAGGGGAGGCTCCTTTCTTCTAGAATTTCTTTTATTATTACGTTTGTTTCTCATATTCAATATGTTTTTTAACAAACAAAAAAATATCACCCCTGCAAGAATGAACAACAAATAAGATATTAAAACTCGATGTAGCAATTGATTATGTACAACAACATCTAGTAAGAATGTTTTCATATAATCTTAAAAGCTATTGAGAATGCCATAGATATAACAACGACATCACCTCTAGGAACTCAATTGGATGGTATTGGATGGTGGTATGGGATGTTAGTAGGAGCACATTTCCTATGAAAGGAGAAGCTCCTACTCACTTCATTTTCATGTTTTGGATGAGGGAAAATAGCCCCAAAAGATTACTTGAGTTTGATTCTTTAGGTGTTTGTGTGAGTTGTTGTACTGAAATCATGAGGAATTCAACAAATGTTTGTGTACTAGATGGAGTTATGTGATTATGAAATCTTATTAGTGGTGATGCAAGCAAGTTTTTTTTTATTATCTTCATGAAAGGTTCAAAGCATTGCTTGGTGCATGTTGTAGTTTTTCTGTGGTAAGATGTTTTTATTGTCTATGTTGAAGATTAAGAAGACTAAAATACATCTATCATACAATTCATGAAGAAAAACTAAAATAGATACAATTCAAACAAAGTGAATAAAGACTAAAATACATTTAACAAGAGAAAGAGGTCACCATACCTCAAGGATTATGATTTCTCTTTGCTTCAAATGTAAAATGCTCTTTTGATGTATCCACTATATGTAAGAAGAGTTCAAGTGTGTCCAAGCAACATGAGAATTCAATCTAAGGAGCCAAATAGAGTCCAACTATTGTGTATTCAATCAAAGGAGCCAAATAGATCCCAACTGGTGTGTATTCAATCCAAAGAGCCAACTAGAGCCCCAACTCTTGTGTATTCTATCCAAATTGTCAAAGAAACACCAAATGGTGTCTGAATTCACTCCAATATGCAAATGGTTGTTGGATTGTGCATGAAAATATTGAAAACATGTGTAGAATAAGAGAAAAAATGCGGGAGATGACCACGGGTTATTTTCTGAATTTTATTCTCAGCAGGGACGCAGATGTGCGTGCGTGCTCCTAGTGTGTGCGCGCTCCTATTGAATGTCAAATAGTTTGGTGGGTAATGTTTACTTCATTTATTGCCAAATAAATTGATATGTTTTGGTTTGTTCCTAGACCCCTCCCCCATAAAGACCTTTAGTCCCTCTTCTAAACATTAATCCCTAAGTGCATAAGTGCACAAGATGATGATGAGGATGAGGGTGATGACAATGAAGATGATCATGATGCAGATGAAGATGATAAAGATGATGATGTTGATGAAGATGAAGAAGATGGTGATGATGATGAAGATGTTGAAGATGATGATGAGGGTGATGAGGATGATGGTGACAGTGATGAAGAAGATGATGATGATGGATATGTTGATGGGGAAGGGGGAGATGGCAATGATGATGAAGAGGAGGACGATGATGATGATGAGGATCATCATCATCATCATTATCACCATCATCATTGATCATCATCAGCATATGGGATCATCATCATCATCTTCATCTTCATCAGCATCATCTAAATCGTCTTCATCATCATATGGAGCTTCTCTAATTTTGGATATAAGGAGGATATAAGATGATGATGATGATGATGATGATGATGGTGCTGATGATGAAGATGTTGATGATGATAATGGTGAAGATGATGAAGATGTTGATGATGATGATGATGGTGGAAGATGATGATGATGGAGATGTTGATGAGGAACCTAGAGATGACAATGATGATGAAGATGTTGATGATGATGATGATGGTGATGATGATGAAGATGTTGATGATGATGGTGATGGTGATGGTTATGAAGATGATGATGATTATGAAGAAGAAGATGATGATGATGGACATGTTGATGAGGAACCTAGAGATGACTATGATGATGAAGATGTTGATGATGGTGATGGTGATGATGATGAAGATATTTATGATGATGGTGATGGTGATGAAGATGATGATGATGAGGATGATGAAGATGATGATGATGGAGATGTTGATGATGAACCTAAAGATGACAATGATGATGAAGATGTTGTTGATGATGATGCTAAAGAAGATGATGATGATGGAAATGTTGATGATGATGAAGATGATGATGATGATGGTGATGATGATGAAGATGTTGATGATGATGATGATGGTGATGAAGATGATGATGATGAAGAAGATGATCATGATGGAGATGTTGACGAGGAACCTAGAGATGACAATGATGCTGAAGATGTTGATGATGATGATGATGGCGATGATGATGAAGATGTTGATGATGATGGTGATAATGATGGTGATGGTGATGAAGATGATGATAATGATGATGAAGAAGATGGTGATGATGGAGATGTTGATGAGGAACCTGTAGATGACAATGATGATGAAGATGTTGATGATGATGATGATGATGGTGATGATGATGAAGATGTTGATGATGATGGTGATGGTGATGAAGATTATGATGATGATGATGATGGAGATGTTTATGAGGAACCTAGAGATGACAATGGTGATGAAGATGTTGATCATGATGGTGATGGTGATGATGATGAAAATATTGATGATGATGATGATGGTGATGAAGATGATGATGATGATGATGATGATGATGATGAAGATGATGATGATGGAGATGTTGATGAGGAAGGGGTATATGACAATGATGATGATGATGATGAAGAAGAAGATGATGATGATGATGACATCATCATCATCCTCATCATCTAAATCATTTTCATCATCATAAGGAGCTTCTCTAATTTTGGATATAAGGAGGATATAAGATGATGATGATGATGATGATGATGATGATGGTGATCATGATGTTGATGATGATGATGATGGTGATGAATATGATGATGATGATGATGATGAAGATGATGATGATAGAGATGTTGATGATGAAGGGGGTGATGACAATGATGATGAAGAGGATGATCATCATCATCATCTTCATCCTCATAATCTTCATCCTTGTCATCATGTTCATCCTCATCATGTTCATCCTCATCATCTTCATCGTCTTCATCATCATAAGGAGCTTCTCTAATTTTGGATATAAGGATGATATAAGATGATGATGATGGTGGTGATGATGATGATGAAGATGTTGGTGATGATGATGATGATGATGGTGGTGGTGGTGGTGGTGGTGAGGAAGATGTTGATGACGATGATGATGGTGATGATGATGACGATGAAGATGGTGATGATGGTGATGATGATGATTAAGATGATGATGATGATGATGATGATGATGATGATGATATAAGGGGATTCTCTAATGATGATGATGATGATGATCATCATCATCATCATCATCATCTTCATCCACATCATCTAAATCGTCTTTATCATCATAAGGAGCTTCTCTAATTTTGGATATAAGGAGGATCTAAGATGATGATGATGATGATGATGATGATGAAGATGATGATGATGATGATGAAGAACATGATGATGATGGATATGTTGATGAGAAAGGGGGAGATGACAATGATGATGAAGAGGATGGCGATGATGATGATGAAGAAGATGATGATGAATATGATGATGATGATGATGCTGATGATCAGCATCATCATCATCTTCATCCTCATCATCTAAATCATCTTCATCATCGTAAGGAGCTCCTCTAATTTTGGATATAAGGAGAATATAAGATGATGATTATGATGATGATGGTGATGATAATGAAGATGTTGTTGTTGATGATGATGATGGTGATAAAGATGATGACGATGATGATGAAGAAGATGATGATGGTGATGATGTTGATGAGGAAGGGGGAGATGGCAATGATGATGAAGAGGAGGAAGCTGATGAGGATGAGGATGATGATGAAGAGGAGGAAGATGATGAGGATGAGGATGATGATGACGATGAATATGATGATGATGAAGATGATGATGATGATGATGATGATGATGATCATGATCATCATCATCATCATCATCATCATCCTCATCATCTAAATCGTCTTCATCATCATAAGGAGCTTCTCTAATTTTGGATATAAGGAGGATATAAGATGATAATGATGATGATGGTGATGATGATTAAGATGTTGATGATGATGATGATGATGGTGATGATCATGAAGATGTTGATGACGATGATGGTGGTGATGATGATTACGATGAAGATGTTGATGATGATGATGATGATGATGATGATGATGATGATGATGATGATTAAGATGATGAAGATGATGATGATGATGATGATGATGATGATGACGATGAAGATGATGAAGATGACGATGCTGATGATATAAGGAGCTTCTTTAACTTTGTTGAATAATTACTCATGTGAGATGATGATGATGATGATGATGATGATGAAGATGATGGTGATGACGATGATGATGATGATGATGAAGATGATGATGAGGAAGAGGGTGATAAGGAAGATGATGATGATGAAGATGATGAATGATGATAAGATGGTGATGATGACGATGATGATTAGGATGATGATGAAGATGACAAAGATGACGATCATGATGATGATGATGATGATCATTATGATGACAAATATGATGATGATGGTGATCATCATCATCATCTTCATCCTCATCATCTTAATCATCTTCGTCATCATAAGGAGCTTCTCTAATTTTGGATATAAGGACATTATAAGATTATGATGATGATGATGGTGATTATGATCATGATGACGATGATGATGATGATGATGATGATGATGATGATATTCGTCATCATCCTCCTCATCATCATCCTCATCCTCATCCTCATCCTCATCATCATCATAATCATAATCATCATCTTCATCATATTCATCATCATCATCATCATCATCATCGTCATCATCACCACCATCTTCATCACCATCATCATCATATTCATCTTCATCAAAAACATCATCATAACCATCATCATCATCTTCATCATGATCTTCATCATCAATATCAACATCATCACAATCGTCATCACCATCTTCATCATCATCATCATCATCATCATCTTCATTATCATCATTATCAACATCGTCATCACCCTCTTCCTCATCATGATCTTCATCATCATCATCACCGTCTTTCTCATCATCATCTTCATCATCATCATCATCATCATCATCATCACCATCATATTCATGGTATTCATCATCATCATCGTATTCATCATCATCATCATCACCATCATCTTCATGGTATTCATCATCATCATCGTATTCATCATCATCATCATCTCCATCTTCATCATCATCATCAT